>OX442322.1:0-371130 GCA_949358305.1 Strigamia acuminata
TTTGATGCGTCAAATTACTTGTGGAGAAAAAATATTCTTTTACAGAATATTCTCCCCTTGTCATAAAATTATCTATGGCTCGAGCCCATTGTCTCGCTCGTGACTCAAGTCATGAGGAATTTTCGAGACGCGAGGCGACGTGAAGTCTGCGCTCGCACCTCGAAAACAAATTAACAAGGAAAAAAAATACGATCGTGTGAGCGATCGCGGTTAATAATTAATTATACGCTATTTCGAGTGCAAAGCACTCATGTCAGGTATTAGTCAACAAAATTTCTTCTTCAGCAGCACGGAACTAGTTCTCATGTGCCGATGCCGACTTCTACCTGATCGGGCTGGACTTGGTTTACATCGCGGTCCCAGTTTTCCTCGTCCTCGTGCTCGATGGCCAGCACGTCGTTCTCTTCCTCGTCCATGGCGAGGAGCGCGCACAAAAATCTCAATCACGATTTAAAAAGGATGATAAAACTATCTCAAAAACTCGGTGAAAAACTCGGTAAAACGTTAAAAACGAGGATCACGCACGAATGCAGCGATCAGCTGTGAAAAGCGGAAGTCTGTGTGAACACGAGGTAATCGCGATGGATTCTGGGTAATATACTCCAGAACCCGGGTGTTTGAGACTAGTGCGCACCTACCCGTGCGCATGTTACGCTACGGGTCTCCTTTGTTCTCACTCCCGTGCGCGATTGCTGCTACGGGGTCTTTTGCACGCGGTATCCGACCCGTGCCGATAATTTTGCTACGGGTCCCGCGTTTCCACGCCATCTCGTGACGCGAATTCGACCGATATCCGCTTTGTTGGACTTAGCGAAATTTTCTGCGACGTGATGGCTTGCACTATCGGTCGATTACATTTATTTTTAGTGCCGCCATCGACTCGTAATTTATTTTACTTCTTTCCTACGACCTTTCCGCCTTTTATGAACGGATTATCTCTTTTTGGTCGCAGGTTACGGATCGAGGCAGGTACGATATTTTTTGTTGTTTTTTGTGTCTGTACCTCCTCATTATTGTTTTCTTTTTTATCCGTGTTTTTTGTGTTTGTTTCAGGAGTTTCTCCTGTTTCCCCCCCGACCAAAATTGGATCCGGAACGGATTCAACTATCTCGTTTACCGGAGGTGAAGGGGCGTCGAAATACTCCTCGTTGTCACTTGGCGGTGCTTTTTCCGACTCGCCAGCGAACATATCGACGATTTGGCCGTCAGTTTTAGACTTGACTTGGCCTTTGGCCCACATTTCTTGCGGGAATTCCGGAATGTACGGAGTTAACTCTCGTACTTGTATCGACTTATGCTCGGTGTTGTCCTCGAGCTTGCGTAATTTATACGCGTTACCGCCATGCTTGCCGATGATCACATACGGACCATCTCTCTTGTCGGCCAAGCTGGCGGTGATTCCTCTCGCTGCATTTGAGAGGATGTGTGTGTCCTTCCACACTAAATCATTGTTCTCGAAATTCACAAATTTTCCACCGCTTTTATCTTGTAAAATGCGGTCGCGCATGTTAAAAATGTGCGCCATCATATGTTTGTATGTGCTCGAAATTGTTTGCTCCAATTTATATACATACTCATGTGGTTTCTCTGGGTCCACCACATTTACCGACTCTGCCACTCGTGGGTCCCAAGGCACTCGTAGCTCTCGGGCGAAGTTGAGGTAGGCCGGAGAAAAATCTCTCGTCCTCGAGACTGTTGTTCGTATGCTGAACGCGATCTCCCTCAAGTATTCATCCCACCTATTGTGGATGTCAGTGAATATGCTTAGTGCATATTTAATGTCCCTGTTGAGTCGCTCAACGGGATTTGTTCTGGGATTGTAGGTCGAAGTATGTGACGCCACAATCCCGAATTTCTCACAAAACTTACCCCAAATTTTCGAGATAAATTGGGGTCCGTTATCGGATATAATTTTACGTGGAAATCCGTAACGTAACGCCACGTCGTAGATACATTCAACGATTTTCTCTGCTGAAGGTCTAGCGACGGCGTACAACTCGGGCCAACGAGTTGCCACGTCCATTATAACGATAATGTACGCATTTTTATTTCCCGTAACGGGTTTTGGGCCCATCACATCGACACTTAAACAATCAAAAGGCGCGTAAGGCCCTAAGAAGATAGTTTCGAATGGTGATTTACTCCTCGGCTTGCACGCTTGACATCGCTGACATTGGTGGACAAAAAGAGCAATATCTTTTTTCATCCCTGTCCAGTGAAAAAGCTGTGTAGCACGATAGAGTGTTCTGCTTACTCCCGCATGGCTCGCAAGCGGGTGCCCGTGTAACAACCACAGCACGCGACCGATTAAGGAAGCAGGTATTACTACCTTTACTGCGGTGTCCGATTCACTCAAGTCATCTTGGTGATTTGGGTGATGTTTCACTAAAAGGCCGTCATCCAATAGGTAATCTATGGATTCGTGTGCATAACGACGCTTCTGCCTTCTGGTTAAGTTGGGCGGATATTTTCCTGTCAGTACGAATCTAGCTCTGTCCTGACATTTTTTGTCTAATTTTTGTTGCACAATTATTTCCTCCCTTGTTGGGGGATTGCTTTTCATTTGCTTGCTGACACGAGCGTGGAAGGCGCTTAGAAGCGGGTCATTTATTCTCCGCTCTAGCTTAAATTCCTTCTTTGCGTTTGGGCAATTGTCAGCAGCTGGTTGGTATAACCGCGTCCAGAATCCACAGAATTTTACGTCTGCCGGAGACGCGGTGGGAATTTCATTCATCTTCCTTAAATCCCAACGGTGACAACTCGTAGGGCAATAAATGATGCGGGAGTCATCCTCGCCATCATCGTCAGCGTCGATTGGATCTGACACTGGTGCCCGTGACAGAGCGTCAGCCACGACGTTATATTTGCCGGGCTTGTATTGAATGGTCAAGTCGCATGCCATCAGTTCTAACTGCCATCTGGCTAGTCGACCGGCTGGCTCCTTTAATTTCATCAGCCATTGTAACGCTTGATGATCTGTGTGGACTACAAATTTGGTATATTCGAGATAATCTCTAAATTTCCTTATAGCCCACACAACTGCCAAACACTCCAACTCTGTGGCGTTGTAATTTTTTTCAGCGCCTTGGAGTTTGCGACTTATAAACATGCACGGCAGGTCTTGTTCGACTCCGTCGCGCACGTGTGTTTGAAGCAACGCGGCTCCCAACCCAACTCTGCTGGCGTCCGTATGTAATATGAACGGCCGGTTTAGGTCGGGTAGAGGCATTACACCGACTTCCGTCAGCATCCTCTTTATCGCATTAAATGCGATGTTGCACTCATTTGACCATACAAATTCGTTTTCATTCTTCAGGAGGTCGGTAACTGGGGCTGCCACTTCAGCTAGACCCGGTAGCAACCTGCCGAAGAAGTTTATCATTCCCATAAACCGTTGGACACCTTTAACGTCCTCGGGTGGTGGGAAACGATCAATCGCATCGATTTTTTCGGGGCCAATAGCTAAACCATTGACTCCAATGCGATAACCCAGGAAGGCAAGCTCCTTTCGACAGAACTTGCTCTTGCCCGGATGCACGTGTAACCCAGCTTTCGCCAGCCGGGTGAGCACTTGGTCGATATGCTCAATGTGCTCTTCGAATGTTTTGGAGGCGATAACTATGTCATCTAGGTATGCCCACACAAACTGATGCAGGATATCACCCAATACGCTTTCGATTAGTCTCTGAAAGGTACTGGGAGCGTTCACTAAACCAAATGGCATGACGTTGAACATCAACCGTCCAATTGGCGAGTAAAATGCTGTTTTTAGCTTATCCTCTGGCCTCATCTCAACCTGCCAGTATCCCTTCGACAGATCCATCGTCGTAACCCAAGAAAAGGGGCTGAGCTCTCTCAAAATGGATTCGATAGACGGCATCTGTATGGGATCTATCTCTGTCACCGCGTTTAATGGGCGGTAATCAATGCATAGGCGTGGGTCCGAGCCCGGGCGCATCACGAGCACAACTCGCGTCGCGTATTCTCCCTGGGCCTCGGAGACAATGCCACTGTCTAGCATTTCTTGGCACATCTTTTGCACTATTTCACGTTTTTGCGGGTTCATTCCCTTATACGCAACTCGTATAGGTTTATTATCCGTCAATTTAATTTCGTGAATAGCCCTATTCGTTCGGCCCGGTTTTTTCGACAGGATCCCCTCATATTTAAGTAGGACCCTTCGTAGGGCTGCCGCTTCGTTTAATTCTAAAGCGGCGTCGGCGACAAGTGTTTCCACTACATTGTCCCGTTGCAATTCTGTTACGAATGCTTTAAAATCGTAGTCTTGAACGAATTTCTTTAGGCCTTTCTCCCACTGTGTCTTGTCGGCCGCTTCTTTTACAAGAGCTGGTGGCACGACAATTGCGGGTCTTTCCTTATCATTTCTGATATAATTCCAAGATTTCGTTATTGGATTTGGTTGTATTTCCATTGACGCCATGAGGTCTAAGCCCAACAGAAAAATTCTGTCGCATGTGGGCAGGACCAGGAAAGGGTGCTGTTCTACCCCTCCGAGCCACTCCATGGTCAATAATATAACTCCTTTTGGACGCGCCATTCCGTTGGCGGTTTTTAGACGTATATTTTTATTAACGCCTTTTATCTTATCGGTGAGACCCAATGATGCTACTATGTCTTCGGAAACGAACGAGCGATCTGCTCCCGAGTCTAGCAGTCCCATAATTTTTTCACGTTCTATTGTCATGGGCAACATGCATAGGCGGTTGGTGTATTCGACCGCCACGTTGCACATGAAAACACGAAATTCTTCTGTGTCTTCGACTACTTGAGGTAATTCTTCAAGCAGTAGGTTCGGTTCTTCCGCCTCAGCCTCAGCGTTTGCGGTAATTACCTGCAAAGCGTTGTTGGCCCTGTCTTGAATTTGGGCGTTAGCTATGTCACTACCCATTTCTTTGACTGGTGGCGGCTTATCGAACCCTTTGTTAAACCCCTTTTTCTTCATGAATGGCGCAGACGGTCGAGAAATTATTTCTTCGCCGCCTGCGCTGACTCGTTTTTTGACTCGTTTTTTGCCATGGCGAGTTTAATCTCTGCCATCTGCTTCATTATCGCGTCAAACTTAGCGTCTTCTTTCGCTGTTCTTGGGCACTCATTGGAGTAGTGGCCCGGTTGGTTACACTTGAAACAGCGAATATTTGATTTGTCTCTTGGGGCTTCAGTCGATTTTTTCTTTTCAGGGTCTGCTTTCGACGGTGGCGTGTAATTTTTCCGAAAATACTTCGGAATTCGACCGGCATTTGGTTTTAACCTGGCGCGAAATTCTTCTACCGCTCTATCTCGATGGATGAGATGTACTAGCGGTCCTTCCTCATCGCAACCCGTTGATAAGGTATCGCGATAGCTTCGTATTTCTTCGTCCGTCGAATAATCGTCTTTTTCTTCTTTTTCGTCTGATTTTCCGACATTTTGTTCGGCTTCCTCCCCCTCCTTGACCTCCTCCAGTGTCGCTTGCATGGCTGACGCTGTCGGTGCCTTTTTAGGGGCGGCCAAAGGGTTGGAAGGCAGCGGGGATGTCAGTTTATTTTTTATTTGCAAACCAACGCTAGCTTCTGCCAGCTCCATTATACCGCTAAGATATTCAGTAGGGCGCATAATCTTATCTGTCGCCCCATATCTTTCCGCACTCAACTTGAGACGTTTTGCGGTCGCTGCTTTCTCCGCTTCTGGTAAAGCGGAATAATATCTCTTCTCGATATCTATCGTGTTCTCGAACAGGAAGGCGCTCATCTCCTCGTAGCTACCTCCTGTCGGTGCCCTTTCTTCAAGTAGCACCCTTTGCGAGTATTCCGACAAACCGCCGAGAAAGAAAAGGTTGAATCCCGTGGCGTGAAATTCCATCGGGGCCTTTTCGAACAACAATCTGGCGCGAATGTCGTAATCCATTATGGTTTCACCAGGCATCTGGCGAAGACCTCGCATCTTTCGGCTCACCTCTTCGGGTGTCTCGCCGTAGCGCAGGTCGAATCTCATTAAAAAGTCGTCCCAATTGACGCCTTTCAATCCTTGGTACCACTCACGTGCCGAGCCTGTCATTAGCTCGACAATACCGTGGGTGAGCATGTCTCCTACGGTGGCTTTAGTGGCAGTCTTAATTCGAATTACTTCGTCAAGGAAGCGATCTCCCGCTTTCCATGACCCGTCGAAACGGTTCTGAATATAAAATTGCCACCTAATATTCCCGGTAACACTCATGGTGTCACGTCGGGAGACAGCGTATTTTTTCTTTACGCGGTCACCAGTGCTACGATTACGATCGTTTCGTTTGCTCAGATCAATTCCCTCGGCTTTTAACGAGCCGAGTAGGGCTCTTCCAAGCTCTCCCATCGTATACTGCCGACCCGTCGAATCGGTAAACGCGCTTTGTCGGGGAAGGTCCTGAAACTCCTCCCGTCGGTGGTCGCTATTTTCCGATCGACGTCGTTTCTCTCTATCGCGCGGAGAGTTGGATCTCTTCCGGCGATTACTTGATTTTTCCTTTCGTCTGTCGTCGTTGGATGAGGGGTCGGAGCTGGGGTCGGGAGACGGTGAGCGGCGTGGCGGGTTGCGCCGTGAAGAGTTTGACTCTTTCCGGCCCCTACGACGGTCGTCACGTTCCCTTTCTCTGCGTTCATCGCGTTCTCTTTCCCTTCGTCTTTCTCCGGAACCTCTCTCCGAATCGTGATGACTGGGTGCATTTGACTCCAGTCCATCTGACGACGAATCACTATTTCCGTAGTGAAAATATTTCGGTCTTTCATCGCGTTTGCCTTCTTCTCGCGAAGAGGTGCGATCATGCGATTGTCTCCTTGACGACTCGTCGTCTTTAAGGATGGGCACTGGTTGTTGCCACTCAGTCCCTTGTGGATTATCATGCTGTTGGCTTGTGAGAGCTTGCTCTTCATTTCGCCTAGCATTATTAGCGTTGATTAATCGCGTTATCGCATTATTTGTGGCTGAATCGAGAGCTTGCATGCGGGGCCGAGTTTGTTGTTCTCTGGCCGACGCATCTCTCTTGCGCGGAGTAGCTGGTGTTGCTCTCTCCGGCTGGGGTTTGGGTTTGGCCTTCGGCGTGCGCTTTGGGTCTCCCTCTAGGCTCTCGTCGGACAGCTCGGATGAACTGACCTCTGGTTTGCGGACGGATTTCGGGTCATCTCGTCGCAATCTGGCCATAAATGCTCGCTCTGCTTCTTGTTGCGAGTGGAAAGCATATCGATGTGCTCTCAGGGCTCGGTCAACTATTTCTACCTCCTCGGGAGTAGTCGGATTGGGCTGGGTTCTGCCGTACTCGAGAGCTTGCGCTTCTCTTTCCGCCAGCTTCCTCCGTCTCTCGCGAATGGCTTGACGAGCCTCGTTCTCTGCATCCGCTTCAAATTGAGCGGAATCAACCAATTGTTGAGCGTGTGCACCTTCAACAATGGTGATTTGTGGGGATACACTGTGCGCTTTTAAAGCTGCACGTACGATCTGTAACGTTTCGTACACGGTAATTTTCCCCGTCGGAAGGGTGTATCTCACTCCTTCCGCCTGTGCCAATTGCATCGCATCAATCAAGGTGCCCGAGACGCTGTAAGGCTGGCTCGAAACACGCTTGACAGAGGATGAGTTGGACTTGTGTCCTTCGGACCTGACCGAAGCTGGGCGGCTTTGCGTAATTGGCGTGTTTAGTGCCGAATTAGCGGTCGTATTTGAGGCCGTCTTTTGTATCGGAGACGCTGCTTTCGGACTGCCCACCTCGGTGTCGTGCGTTAGACGAGGCGATTGGTTACGGGATAAAACCTCGTTTCCGCTCGTCTCGCCGTCACGGTTAGAACGCGGCAGTTTGGAGTGAGATTGCTCTTCACCCCGCTCTGTCTCGTCCAATCGCTGCCTCGTCTCGGTGCGAGACGGGTGCGATGCCTCGGATGCGCTTCTACGATCGGGTTTAGGCTTACGCCGTTTTTGCCTCGCTTCGTGCGCTGAGGCTTTGGGTAAGGGACCTCCAGATCGCAAGTGATAGTCGGCGCCTTTACGACTGCCGGCTCTCTTGTTTGCGTCGGAGTCGGAATCTGTTACTCGGGTATTATCTGCCATTTCTTGCTTTGGGTATGATGTAATCACAGGTTAGAATCAGTTATTCGACTTGATCCCGGACAGGCCCCCACGTGTCGCGCTCAACTCTAACCGTCGCTAACTCGTGGGTTGATTACTTAATTCGACTAACTCACTACCGCTTTGCTCAAGCGGTTTACCCAAAGAAATGATTACACAGATATAAAAGGTAAAATATAATATAGATTTATTCTGTGGGACAATGTACAGATATATCTTATATATATATATATATAAAAGGTAGGTAAAAGGTAAATCGGAATGGGTGAAGGGAAATGGAAAGGTAAAGGTATGATGAAAGCTGGCTGGAATCGGCGAGGTCGTCCTTTGTTTCGTTCGCGTCCAAGATGGCGTCCTCGTTGTGGCAACGCGATGTCGTCTTGGGCCGGCGTGGCAATATGGCGTCCTCGGCTCGTCTCTGGCTGGTCCTTCGGGCTCACGCTGGTCGGGCGCGAGTGAATGCTTAGTTAAAAGGCTTACTTCGGGCTGTTGTCTAGGTTTTTGTGTGGTGTCCGGCGATCACACAGCGGCGGACTCTTCTGGCTCCCGGCGGTCACACAGCGGCGGGAACGCTCGTCGTGGTTTTACTGCAGTTTAGGCTTGTGCGACCGTTTGTCTGCACAACTCGCTAAACTGGAGTGGTTTTTACTATTTCTAGCTGGTGTGCTAAAATAGTGTGGTAATCTTATCTCGCAGGTTACTCTGCGGAGTTTGACACTGACCAAACGTACTCACGGTAAATTGTCCTTTGTCCTTGGTCAATCCCAGTATATTTACTTGGGCCTGATCTTGTAGGACGACGGGTTTTACGTGTGTTTCTCGTTTGATGGTTGTGTTGGTTCTGCCCGCTCAGTGCAAGGCACATTCCTTTGCACAAAGCGGGGTCGACAGGTGACCGGAATCACCCAATGGTGGGGTGGACGAGCCATCCCCACTCCCTCAGGGCAGACGCCTGTCCATTGACTAGATGTCAATGCACTGAGGGAAGGGAGACGCGCTTGCGGCTCCCCTTACACCCGAAACGAGGTCACGAGAGAAACTCTTCGTTGACCCCGGTCCAGTCGGGTCACAACAACGTCCGGAACAGGAAACTGGTAATTATTTGAGTTTTCCACCGTGTGATATTGAATAAATTAATCAATTTCCCGATTAATTGTACAGAAAATGACAGCAATTCGCCGAGTAAAAATCAACATCCGTCGACTTCGGGAACGTCGAAAAGCAACAAAAAGCACTGCCAAACAGATGACGAAAATTCTAAAATATTTTCTGAAATGTTTCCCGATATGGTTGCGATCAATCTCCAAGCCCAACAGCCTATGGTAAAAATGCATAAATGCCACTATTGCGACAAGGAATACGTTTACTCGAGCTCCCTACGAGAACATATACAGGATAAACACGAGAACAATTCCACTAAAGTTGACGAAAAACGCAAGAAAGACTCGCGGAAGGAGAAGAATTAGGACTATCCCATTCGAAGCTGTTACGTCAAATTGGTGCGATTGAGTCCAGGCGTTCAAGGTGTTTCTTTTCGGGTTGCAGGTGACAAAGGGGTTCATAAAGCGACAGAAGCAGGATTGGAATGACCAAGTTGTTGAAAAAAAAAATAATAAAATAATAATAAAATGTCGATCAGTTACAAATGAGAAAATTAAATTAAAGAAACTTAATTGTAATTTCACATTAAAAAAATACACTAAAATAAGGACAATTAAAATTTTTACTAATAAATATCTTATTTCAGCTAATAAATATAAATATAATCCGATAAATTATTATTCAACACGAAAAACAAAACAAGGCAAAATTTACCACTTTGGTTAATAAAAATTACTTATTTTCACATCGTTCCCTGAGTAAATTGTTTCCCTTGAATAACAAACCTAAAAGTGAAGAAAAGTGCGATTATAAAACGGCCAAAAAAAAAGGCGAGTAAAACGAACTTACGGTAATGGAGAATAATTTTAAGCCGAACAAAAATGGAATTAATAAAAGCCACAAATAAAGATTTAATATAAAATTTAAAATACTTCCAGTTAATTTTTGAAAATGCGCCGATCTCCTGCAAGTTGTTTGGAAGACAGAAATTTAATAACGTAGTGAAGTGTCAACAGGGAACGATGATGAAACAGTTCCTGTCCTAATTTCACAACGATCAACAGTGCAGGAAATATTTCGGGCCATTCGCGTGGGCAATCGAATCTCGCGAGTTTAGAGATCAAAACGGCAAGCTGCGTGGCGATTTGGCTGACTGGTTCGTTAAACTTTTGCAAGAGAAGCTTCATCAAATTCATTTTCCCTTTTTCCGATATCGCGCTGTAAAATTTTCAAAATTTTTCAAAAAAAATATCAAAAAAATAAATTAAAATTTTTTTTGTTTATTTAAATTCATAATTCGTGTTTACTTGGGCGCTGTTCGTCGCCAATAACGATCCACGCTGTTTTTAAAAAAGTATATCACAGCTTGCCACGCGTAGAACGATTCTTGATGGGGGCGTTCAGAATAATGTCAAGCAGGAAGGAATTGTTCATCGCGTTGAAAACATTACACCAACACTGGGCTTTAATGAGTGGTCAGAAGCTGAGATTTAATTTAAAAACCTTTATTTATTTATTTACAGACGAATATAATAGTATCATCTTCCTTGGCACTCAACCCCTGGGTTTTCGCTTGTTGTCCTGGAGATCCTAAACATATAGATTTATTACCCATTCCAGCTGCACCCAATACCATGTTATTCATAACGGCTCCTACGTCGCCAATGGAGTCCAAAACATCACCTTTACCTAAATAAAAATAAAAAGAGCAAAAACTGAAACAAATTATATAATAAATACCATAATCAATTTCGCTTTCGTTGGTGGCTGGCAAGGTCATAAAAAAATATCGGATTCAATTTTTTTTAATGTAAATAATTAAAACACTAGGTATTGTTAGTTTACCACAATTTACCACAATGTTACCAAGATTTTACGTACCCAGCTTCATCCGCAGCTAAAAGAACCAAAATTCCAGTATAAAAAAAACAAAAAACTCAACAAACTAATCTACCGAATCCTTCCGGATCGTTTCCCAGGCACATAAATCATCTTACGTCAGAAGAAAATGCAGAGATATAAGTTGTCGAGATATTTCCGTTAAAACTTAAGGTGTAAAAAACTCGCAAATAATTCGATAAGCTTCTAGTGTCGCCGGTTCTTTTTAGTTTCTGCAAACAAAAAACAACGAAAATTAGCTAACAAACAAGAAATAAAAGAAAAATAACGTTAAAATGCACCGGTGACATCTTTCGGTGGCCGATACTCGGCGCACAACACAATGCCTTTGATTAAATTCAAGCAATGAATCGTAAATCGCTCAAACAGTTTAATTTTGCCTTCGTTGGTGAAGAGACAATTGACATACAACTCCAGCGACGACTTAATGAATGGCACGTATGAAAATGGGTGGTTCTCCAATACGTCCATCAATTATATTATCCGATAAATTATTAATTCAACACGAAAAAAGTTCAAACAAGGCGAAATTTACCACTGGTTAAAAAAATTATATATTTTTCACATCGTTCCCTGAGTAAATCGTTTGCCTTGAATAACAAATCTAAAAGTGAATAAAATTATAAAACCCACGAAAAAAAGGCGATTATAACGAACTTACGGCAATTGAGAATAGTTTTTAACCCGAACAAAAACGGAATTAATAAAAGCCACAGCTTCCTCAACCTTGCGCGGCTAGCCGTGAACAACCAATTTACAGGCGATTTTCAAAGCGAGAAATCCCTTTTCCAAACTCGCGATCGAATCGGCGGCGCCGAGGAAACTCTCTGTGTACGTGTTATAAAGATTTAATATAAAATTTAAAATACTTCCTGTAAATTCTTGAAAAATGCGCCGATCTCCTGCGAGTCGTTTGGAAGACAGAGATTTAATAACGTAATGAAGTGACAACAGGGAACGATGTTGGGACAGTTCCTGTTCAGATTTCACAACGATCAACAGTGCAGGAATTATTTCAGGCCATTCGCGTGGGCAATCGAATCTCGCGAGTTTAGAGATCAAAACGGCAAGTTGCGTGGCGATTTGGTTCACTGGTTCGTTAAAATTTTGCAAGAGAAGCTTCATCAAATTCATTTTCTCTTCTTCCGATATCGCGCTGTAAAATTTGCAAATTTTTTCAAAAAAATGTCAAAAAAAAAATTTAATTTTTTTTTTTATTTTTATTTAAATTAATAATTCGTGTTTACTTGGGCGCTGTTCGTCGCCAGTAACGATCCACTCCATTTTTAAAGTATATCACAGCTTGCGACTGCGCATTTACGTCGATTTTGTGCTTGGAAAAAAAGGCCTAAAATAAGGAAAATTTAAAATTATCGTGCCGGGATGTGCGATTTAGTTGGATAAAAATTGGGAATCAAATCGGGCTTGGTGGGAATTAATTTTGTTTGTAAAACGAGGGCGAACGAACCAGTAAGACGGAATAGAATCCTCTCTCCATTTCTCATCCTTTCAGATGTTCATCCGGGATTTTGGCTCGTGGCTCTGGAAAGGGTGTCAAGGGCGATCGACAATGTGGTCTCCATCGGGAGCCATTTTGTTAATAGTGTCATCTGTTGTTGGCTTTTACTGTTAGATTGAAATTGTGATGTAATGACGTCATAGCCTTTCCTAATTGTGTAGTATAAATCATAATTTTGCTGACGACTATCCAGGTTTATTGGATTTTGTTTATCATCACTTTTGAACCACCGCCAACGTATTAATACGGAATAATTCTTTTTAACTCAAAATTTCAATTTTTATAACAGGTGGAAGGTATTAGCCAAGCAATGCGATCAATTCCGGACAATTTTGCACTCACTCCACCAGCAAATCGACGAGCAATGACGCCAGCAAAGTACCCGTCGGTTTAGACATCAAAAAAATTAATTTTTCTCCATTTGACTCGCACTCGTAAAATGGCTGACTACGGTATGTTTACGGCTTTCAATCCATATCGCTTTTCCACCCATCTTTCAGGCTTCTCATGGTTTCGGGAACAATATTAAATGTAAGGTATCTTTAAACCCACTCTGTCAAATCCATGCAGCGATGTTTAGCACAGCATTAACTCTTTCTTTATGACCATTTCGGTGCTCCGCACCTGATTCGTTTTCTGGATTGCACATCAAATAAACCTCTCAAGGTAAAAATTTAAATGATAAATAAATAATTATACAAGAAAAACAATGATAAATAATTCTCTTAAATATAAATCTTCTCTTTTTCAGTCAACATCAAATGTGATAGGTTCGAGTTGGGTGTCACGAGTTGGGTGTCACACCCAACTCGACAACTAAATGTGTACCTCGTATTAGAGCGGAAAAAAGGGGCAGTTAGAAATTACAGACGACCCGAAACTCCTGCAACTTCACACTTCCAGCTTACTGATACTTGGTATTCTTATTTAAGTGCATAAAAAACCTAAACTCAACAAATAAACAATTATTCTTTTACAGACTAAAATCGAATTGAATTGCATCTCCGACCCGATTATCTTGCTTGGACAACTCAAGTCGATCAGATACGTGTTATTAATCTCTTTACCCTCGAACAATTGTATTAAAAAGCTAAACTTATTTTAGGTCTATTCAAACCAAGCTAAACTTGACAACCGATGCAGTCTCAGATCTTCTTGTCTCGTACAAACTACATGCAGATTAAAACCTTGTAAGTATTTTAACCATCTTTTTCCTCTCTTATTTATAAAGTAAAAAAAATTCGAATACATCTAAATTATTCTAATTTTCCTTCTCTCATTCGCAACAAGTTCAGACCAAAAACTTGTTTGTACTTTGTGTTTAAATTTTTTATGTACTTGAAACTGGTGTTATTTAATTAACATACTGTATGTTATGTTTGAATTATCTTTTGTTTGTGTACCGTTAGTTGCTAGGCAATGGTTTGCAATGGTTATTTTTATTTAAGAGTCAAAATATGACTTTATTTTTCTGTAAATTATCTATACCCCTACCTAGTGTAAAAACCAAAACCAAACAAAAATTATATTCATTTATTTTATGTGTTTAAAAGAAAACAAAATATTCTAAAATAAACTTCACTTAATTATTATTATTAAAACGAAATAAAATAAAACAAATTTCAAACTCATAATTCATAATATACGGTAATGAAATAAAAACACGAAAATAAAGAATTAAGAATTAAAACACCGAAAAATAATACATACCCACATATAAAACCCAAAACAATAACGAAATTTTCTACTTAACACATGAAAGAAAATTCTGTCAAGAATACTTTGAAAATAAATAATTGACTTTTTTGGAACTTACCCGTTCTACACGAACCCCTAATCGATATAATTTATTGCACAAAAAGTTGGAATTTGAGTCAGGCACTGGTCCTTTAATTATTTCGTTCCCTATGACTAAAAATAAATTTTTTATTAAAAATAAAATTAAAAGTAAGCGATTTGATGTGGGTATTTAATTTAAAAATACTTACTAATAATGCCAGCATTTGGTATCGTTAAATTAGAATTTGCATCTGTACTCATGGTTTCAAACCATGCGATGAGATAAAGCATTAATTTTTTATTTAGACGAATAGAAATATTAAAAAATCTACTAAATCCTATCTTTGGGCGCCATTCTGTGGTGATCGTCCATATTTTCACTTTTTTTGTTGAATTTACATCATTCAATGTCGTAACGCGGCTTTTTGAGACTATAATTTAGCCACTTTTTACTTTCAGCCTAGTCATTCCTTTTATTGCCCCAATCATCAGAATTTTAACAGAAATAAATAAAAAACACTGGAATTGTACAACTGGATATTAATTTTATTACATAAAAAAGGGAGACGCTTAAATTCACTTGTTTGAATCCATAATAAAACTTGACTGTAGTTCAAATTTTATACTACAAAAAATCGTATAAATCTTACATAAATGACAAACCTGTGTATAAATAAGTACCATAAAAGAATTTTCGTAACAGATAATAACGGTCTAGGTCTGTAAATAAAAAATCTTTTATGAGCATATCCAAGTCAAAACCTCAAAAAAACAAAACGATGTTGAAAAATTAGTATTCTTTTTGTTAGTTACAATTCGTAATTCCTTCAAATTTGTTTAAATCAAAAAGCTTTCTAAAATCCTTCAAACATGTATAGTATATTTTCCCCTTCGAATTTCCCAAAACTTAATTCTTATGTGAAAAATAATGATGAGAAAAAAAAAAATTATAACAACAACATTCTAAAAGACCATACGGAAAACTTTCAATTGAAATTATTAAATTTAAAAATTAGTTTTTGTTATTCACTGCTCCAATTACCAATTTAACAAAAGTAATAATTAAATGTTCGGTAAGTGGAAATCTCTCTTTCTGTCGGTGTTTCTGTCCACTGTGCACCGGTCGGCGGAGTCTGTTGATTGGTTAAACGACCGCGCTCCATCGCAGACGGCAAATCGAACGTCCCTGAATCATCGCCGCCCGCCTAACTGTTCGCGTTTATTAACCGCTGACGGCAATCGTTTTCGATTCCATGCGTCGATGTGTGCGGCGAGTCTTTGGTGGGCCCGCAACACGTCGAAGCGATACACTTTTTATTCGGCTATACGTATGTAATCCGCTAAATTTCTACAGCGTATATGCACGGAAGCAATTATTCGATCACCGGCCAACGTGAAATTCGTGCACAGCAAGAACTCCGTCAATCTATTGCGAACAAAAAAAACAAATCAATCAATGATTTAAATCACTATAAGTAACAAAAACTAAATTAATCAATGAATTAAATCACCTTGTGTAGTTGAAGCTGGTGTGGCACCCATGTTGGTTTGAGATGAGAGAGCACTTATAATCGGTCCAAGTCAGCAGAAAATCATGGTTTGGGATGATTACTTGATTACTTGATTAGTTGCTTATTTGATGAAATGATTATTCTCAGGATTGGTTGAATCCAATCACATGATACATCAAATAATCAACTAATCAAAGTAATCAACTAATCACTCATTTAATGAAACCCTAGTATATATATATGTATATATATGTGTATATATGTGGAAAATATAATTCTAAACAAGCGAATGTGGGTGGATAAAACATCCAACACAAGCGAAAATGTGTAGAAATGATTGAAACAAGTAAAAATATGCCGCTCCTAGAAATATGCCGCCTCACTGCCCCGCCCTTCGCACGAACTCTGGATGTCTTTATTCTGTGTGTGTCTTTAAATGACGTTTCACGTGCGACGAAGTCGTTGAGCAATATTGACACAAATGACACTTGAATGGTCTTTCTCCAGTGTGTCTTAATAAATGAGCCTGGAGGCTGTTATAATAAGCGGTAGCAAACGTACACAAATGGCACTTATACGGTTTTTCCCCAGTGTGTGTCAACATGTGTCGTGCCAAGCTTTGGACGATTTTCGTTTTGTATGCACACAAGTTGCAATTGTACTCGGGGGTGTTAGGCCTTTCCATCGTCGTGAACGGTATCCTCGTGGAAGAAGAAGAAGAAATCAATTGGCAGCTGAAAAAAAATTCATTGATGTAAACCATTGAATTTGTGACTGTGTGGAGACCTCAAATATTTCTATTTGAGTAAGCACCATATTTCCGAAACATCTTAGATCAAGAACAAATAATATTCTGTTCTATTTCAATGTAAGTTGGAATAAAACATACTGCCATAGTAAAATCAATAAATCGATTAATTTGATCAATTACCTGATTGGTTTTTCATGGCATCAGCAAATTTTCTAATCACCCCCATTTTTTAATCTAAATTTAAATAACATATAAGAAAGGCACGGATATTCCGGTGGCCGACGCGCTAAGTCGTGATTGTGAACCAGGGCCAGTAAAAGAAGATACACACGAATTGCAAATTCATATTGTGTTGCCCATGACAGTGAGGGGAGAAAAGAAGTTGCGGTTGGCATTGGAAAGCGATGTGGAAAGTCAAGCGGTTATCAAGGTTGTGTTGGATGGTTGGCCAGAGGAAAAGGAGCGAGTGCCAGCGGTGGTTCAACCATATTGGAATTTTAGGGACGAAATTGCTGCGTATGACGGTATTTTGTTCAAAAATCAACGGCCGATTATTCCACGGAGTTTACGCGACGAGTATTTGGCGTACATCCACCAAGGCCATTTGGGCATTCAATCGTCCATTCGACGAGCCCGCGAAGCGGTATTCTGGATAGGCATGACGGTGGACATTGAGAACATGGTGAAGGTGTGCAATACGTGCGAACGGACGCAAAAAGCCAACGTAAAGGCGCCAATCATGTCAAAGCCGGTGCCGGAGAGACCGTGGCAGCGAGTGGCGACGGATTTGTTTGAAATTAAAGGGCAACAGTATATTACAGTAACTGACAGTTATTCGAGGTTTTATGAAGTTTCACAATTGAAAGGAACGACAGCCGGGAAAGTCGTAGAGAAGATGAAGCGATTTTTCGCGGTGCATGGAATTCCGGAGGTAGTAGAAAGCGACGGGGGACCGCAGTATGCGTCGCAGGAGTTTCGGAAATTCGCGACGGATTGGGATTTTGTACACAGCGTGTCGTCGCCAAGGTTTCCTAGGGCTAATGGATTGGCAGAGCGAAGTGTGCAGTCAGCGAAAAACATCATTAAGGGGTGCATGCGTGATGGGTCAGATGTATACCTCGCGTTGTTGAACTGGCGGAATACACCGAGAAGTACGAGTTTGGGATCGCCGGTGCAGAGATTATTTAGCCGGAGAACGCGGTCGTTATTGAATGGACATGTCAGTTTGTTGGAGCCAAAGGTGCAGGAAGGAGTGACAGAAGCGTTAGTTACAGCACGGGCCACCCAGAAGCGGTATGCTGATCGTCAAGCACGAGTGGCGCAAGATTTCGAGGTCGGAGATCGGGTTCGTGTGCAGACGGGGCACCGTAATTGGGAGGGCGCGGCGATTGGGGGCAAGACGGAGTACCCGCGGTCAGTTGAAGTAAAGATGGCTGATGGTCGGGTGCTCAGAAGAAATACGGGTGTGGTCAAGCATACTCAAGCGCGGTTGCCACCACCGACGGAAAATCGATGGAGCGGCGAGGGATCGGCAGAGAAAGCCAGACCGGCTCAGATGACGTCAACGGCGGTGACGAAGGAAAGCAGCGGAAAGGAACAAGGTGTGAGCGACGGTGCTCCTGTAAAAACATTTACGCGCAGTGGACGAGAAGTCAGGGCACCGGTTCGATTGGACTTGTGAAGTGTGCGGTGTTGTTTTATTCTAGTATTTAATCGCATTTACTCATACTTAATAGCATTGTATAATTTTGTATTTAGTTTGTAATCGTACATTTCTTTGTAACTGTTTAATAGCTCCTGTTTTGTTAGTGTAGTGTTTGTTTTGTTGTTCTGTGTTTTCAATGACTTAAAATGAAAGGGGAGATGTAACATGAGGCTGGAGCGCCATAGTTCGTAAGTCGACACTAGGTGGCGCCACCCAATAAAGAAGCACTCTCGTGCTAGCTATCATGTCGAGAGGAGTTACTTTTAATTTGAAGCACCACATCTAAACGTTACATGTAATAAACTGTGATCACCACATTAAAAACCATAATTAAATTAAATAAGTACCCTAAAATCCTGAAAAATAGTCTACAATATGAGAATATAAAATGTTATCTTCTAGCAAATCTTTTTTATTAACACCAGAACGTCCTAAATTTTGGCCCACCAAAACCAAATAACCAAATAACATTAACAATACTTGCACAATATTTGCAAACAATGTTTGTCAATTTAAGAAAAAGAATGACAAAGAAATTTGAAACCACGGATAACGCTTTACTTTCTTCCATACAGTTCTAAAACAAACAAAAACTTTTAAAACTTTTATCATCTTACATTTATAAACAAAATACCTCATATCCGATTCGAAAAGAATCTGATCACACTCGCTTATCCTTTTGTACCTCGCGCTGATAATTTCTACTCGTATACATGTGCAAACGTTGACGGCAAGTTTCAGGAAGGATAAGGCTAATAAAAATACAATGAATTAATATGCTAGGAACAATGAATCCATTCTCTTCGCTCAGACCCCAACACACAAAATCACTCACCGAAATAGAATAGATTTCAAGTTAAACCATGGCGCCCGGTTTGTGACGTCATCGATAAGATGTAAACAAATCATTGTAGCTGATTATTTATTTGAAGTTCATTGATGTAATTAATTATTCTATGTTAATTACTGTTATTAATTTGTATCTGTTGATTTGTTTCTCGAAGTTAAAATATTTCTGAACTTTTCAAACAACTTGAGCTGTGATTGGTTCACACACATCATGCTCAACCTCATCCTCGTTCAAAGCTGCTGTTTGTGACGATTTTACTTTTGGCTGATTTAATAGCCATTTAAGATAGATAAATAATCGGTTTAAACAAGACGTTGCTAGGAGTAGCAACAACCTAACCGAGATAAGCTTACGGAAGTCTGTGTAAAACGTGAATTCATGACTGAGTAGAAATAACTTACAATATTAGTGTGACATAACATATTTATTACTAAATATTAATGATAACATAATTGGGTTCTTGACGCGTGTAAACGGGCGGCATCAACTGGTTGAGGATCCGGGCGAAGCCAAAGGGATACGGCTGACTTGCGGCATCGTCACAAATAACGCTACGGAGACGTATTTGGTCCGCAGCTCGAGTATCTAATAATGCGAAGAGTCCTTCGCATAAATAGGAATATTCGGCAGAATATTCCATGTTCCAAATGAATAAATGTGAAGTGATTAATGGAATATAACAAATGAATTGTTATAGAAATATTAATTGGGCGGGGACCGTCACGACAATTGAGAGAACGTCGCGGGAGTTGTTGAGACTCCATCCGCCAGCATGCCTTACGACGACAAGATCTCGTGATCAGGCGCCGAGTATTTGTTTGTACGCTTTAATTCGCTGTCGGTGGTACCAACCACCAGGTAAACATTTCTATGGACTTACCGGGATAAAAAGTATTGCCAATACAGGATTACCAATGCCCGAGTAATTTGTTTAACACGATATACTTTATACATCGTTCACGGGTTACTAACCCGGAGGGTACAATGGGGCGGGGACCGTCACGACGGTCGAGAGAACCATCGCGGAAGGATTTGACTCCTCCATCCGCCAGCATGCCTTACGATGACGGGATCAGCGGATCGAGCACCGGGTAAAATATTAATCGGCCACTGCCGTTGGATTACCATTATCCAGGTAGTTATTTATCGCAACATCTTGAAGATATTACTCACGGGCTACCAACCCGGCGTGTTTTAGTGTGTATTAGGCCTTTACCAACTTTTAACGAGCGGAAGGACCAATCGAGAAAAGACGGGAACCTGCGAGGGCTGTTTACAACAACCATCCTGCAGCGGACTGAGGCCAGTTAGCTGAGGGACCTACTTTCATTTAGCAAGGTCGTACTGTATACGACCGTTATATTAAGCCACCGTACGAAATCTAACTGTCCCGTAGAACAGCAAGCTAACGTTACGGGACCATTTCATGCGAATGCATATCTATTACCGGGTTGGTCTTCCCGAAAATGCCCTACAACAACAATAACAATATAGTAATGAATACTAATTGTGGAGAGCTGAGGTGGCCTGATGTGTCGATAGAGAAAGTGAAATCAAACGATAACAACAATTCAACTACAGACAGTATACGAGTTCAGTTATCAAGCCAGGGGGGTGAGTGGGTGAGAAACTGGAGCTTATATAGTTCTGTAGAACCACTAGATTGGCGACAGCCAATCAGCGTACGAAGCGGCGGATTCGTGGGTCACTAGTCCGGACCTAAAATTTGACTATGTCCAGATGGGCCCAGTTGGGGGCAGGAAGGGTCCAATTGGTTCCCTTCGACAGGTAAGTAATGTGTATATTGATTCGATAGAATCAACCTTGTCAAGTAAATAATACTTAGTTTATATCGAATAAAATAGTTATATTTTATTCATCGTGTCTAAATAATTATTTATCACACTTATTAGTTTTATCGAGTTTGAATTACGCGCGTTGGTTAAACAGCGCCATCTACTGTGAACATTGATAACTATCGATTTGTAATCATCACATGTTGTTGCCGTTAGCAATGTGCCTCGGAAGCCTTAAATGCCTCGAAAAACAACCAAGTATGTGACAAATTCCTGTATTTCAGTGGTTTTATGCAGGGATGCCTATGCAACAAATAAATAACCTATCACATCGGGTCAAAAGACAAAATACTTCGTAAATAGTCTCGAAAAACACATGAACGAAATATTACAGACGAAGGCGGGATTTAACAGCCAATGAGGGCCCTAGCAATGGATTTCGCCCGAGACTAATACCGCCAAAAACCCCAAGCAAGACGTCGGAAATAATTTATTAATTCGTTACGAAACATACACGGCAGAAGTAAATCAATTCTCGCCTGAAAAGCTCACTCTCTCACCCTTAACTCCCGAAACAAAGCGACTCTAGGGCCACGCACAAACCAAGATGGCGCCCCGAGAGACAACAACGGACTCGACAACGACTTGGCGCGGCTCCACAAAGAACAGGACACAACGAAACGGTAAGAACAAACGATATACGACAACGTAAGAAGTAAATGAACATTTATGTGCACAGGGAGGGCACAGATCCACGTGGGAAAGCGATGCTCGTCCATCGGGACGTCGCGCATCGAAGCTGTCGCGCTCAACTCGGTCTATCGCTGATACGTGGTATGAGTCACTTACTAATCTCGTAACACCGCTTTACTCAAGCGGTTACCCAAATAATGTGAAACGGCAAACAATGTAAAATGGTAAATATAATAAATGTATTTATTATATGGGAATTTACAGGTAAAAGGAATAAAATATGTAAGGGAATAAAGGTAAAAGGTAAGATGTGTGAAGTTGGCGGGAAACTGGTCGAGGTCGTCCTTTGTTGGCGCTCTGGATCCAAGATGGCGTCCGCGTGGCAACGTGGTGTCGTCTTGGGCCGGCGTGGCAATGAATGGCGTCCTCGTCTCACGTTTCTCGTTCGGTCCTTCGGGCTCACGCTGGTCGGGCGCGAGTGAATGCCTAGTTAAAGGGCTTACTTCTGGTCTGTTGTCTAGGTTTAGGGTTTTGTGTAGGTGTCCGGCGATCACACAGCGGCGGACGCTTGGTGGTTCCCGGCGATACACACAGCGGCGGGAACGCTCGTCGTGGTTACTGCAATTTAGGCTTGTGCGACCGTTTGTCTGCACAACTCGCTAAATTGGAGTAGGTTTACTATTTCTAGCTGGCTTGCTAAAATAGTGTGGTAATCTTGTTTCGCAGGTTACTCTGCGGAGGTTAACACAAATCAATCGTACTCACGTTGAAAGTCCCTTGTCCTAGGTCACTCCTGAAGTCTTTGTACTTAGGCTTGATCGTTTTAGGACGTTTGGCTTTTACGTGTATCTTGGTTGATTTTTGTGTTGGTTCTGCCCGCTCAGTGCGAGGCGAATTCCTTTGCACAAAGCGGGGGGTGACAGGTGACTAAAGCCACCCAATGGTGGAGAAGACGAATCTCCCCCACTCCCCCAGGGCAGACGCCCGTCCATTGACTGGATGTCAATGCTCTGAGGGAAGGGAGGCGCGCGTGCGACTCCCCTTCTTTACCCGTATGTAGGCCACGAGAGAAACTCTTCGTGCCCCACCCCAGTCGGGTCACCACACGTCCCCCTCCCAGCTCTGACCGCGCGTGTTCGGAGCGATCAATCCTTCTTGTTGGGACCCGACGCTGGATCCATCGCCTGGGCGAAACTCACTCCAGGGACGGGCGGCTCAGCGCCGGGCGGCACAACGCCGGGCGGCAAAACCAGATCTCCAACCAAGGCTGAAGACTGGTCGCGGGGGTCCTCGTGCTCGGAAATAAAGCACAATTCGTGGCCGCCGGCCGGCTCGTATGGGGCACGTCTCCTCTCATGCAGCCACACCCGCGGAATGAACGCCGAAAACCCGGAATTGGTGTGCCGGATTGCGTTCGCCTCCGCGGCCGTTCGAGGCGCACGGTGGGCCCTCAGCAAACGCTGATGGAGGATCAAATCGGTGGTCTGGCGCACCTGGTTGTGCAACCAAACGAAAACCGATTTCCCCTTGTCTCTCTGCGCGAGGATGAATTTGCGCGTCGCTGTCGTCATTGACAGCTGAGAGAACTCGTCACATAACTTCTCATAATAGTTCGTCTGAAGCTTCGCCGCTTTCGCTGGCTTGGCGCTCTTCGGAACTACCGCTTGCTGGACAGTCTCTTCCCGCGCTTGTTGGGCTGCGGGAGGCGTCAGGCTCTGGCGAGCGGCGGACATCGTTGGTGGCGTCCGACATAACAAGCGTCTGGGCTTACCCGCCGCATTTGACAGGACGGGTGTCTGTGGTGTCGCCGCTGGAGGCATCGGTGGCGGCGGCGGTGGTGGAGTTGGGGCTCCACGTGAAGCAGTCGAAGAGGCGGCGTCGCTCTCCATCGGCTCTTCACTCGTGACCATCATTGCGTGTGACTGCGCTGACGGTGTTGGTTCCCACGTGGTAACGGCGTGGCGGAAGGCCATGCTCCGCAACTTATACCCCTCCCATTCGGGGTTCACCACGTCCCGGGTCAGCTCGAAGCGAGTCATTGCCGGGTTGGGGAGAATGGCGCTCCATTCCCCAACGAGTGCGCGAGGTATCTGCACACCCTCTCTGTCTACCACGGACCAACAGGCCATCGCCTGTCGTCCGACCCCAAAGAGCGAGGGGGTCAATAACTGGACCATGATTTTTGTCAAAGCCAGCTGTAGACTGCGCCGATTTACAGGGTTGCTGCGATCAGGATCTGCAGCGAACGCACGCGAGTGGTGCCGCATCATCGAAATCCCCCACTCGATGAAATGGCGCTGAGTGACGTCGGCGCCCTGCAGAGCAGCGGCGGCGGCCCTCGGGTCCTCCATCACAAATGCGAAGGCTAAGAGCTCTTCGATCGATGGATTGGCTGCTTCTCGAGCCAGCCGTGCGTTTTCGTCACGCTGTTCATACCACATCGCAGTGCGGTCGTGTCTTGCCTTGCTCGGGTAATATTCTCCGAATCGGGCGTTATGGCATTCCCGCGCAATGCTCTGGTGAACGGGCAACATTACAGAGTCGTCGACCGCCAAGTTCGGCGTAGTGCTCGAACCCGGCATCGGCGGCGGCGGCGGAGGCTGCGTCGGCGGCGGCAGCGTCAATGACTGCTGTGCCGGCAACGGTTGCGACGCCGATGGTTGCGTCGGCAACAGCAACGTCAAAGACTGTTGTGCTGGCGGCGGCAACGTTGCTTGCGCCTCAGTCGTCGTGACTTGAGGCGCTGGAGCGGGCGTGACGGTGCTCGTCGGCGGAACGACGGCCGTGGGTCGCGAATTGACATATTCGCTTAACCACCGTGCCACTTCGTGTGGAATCACGGTACCATCCTCGACGACGCCCATTTTGCGGGCGAACTGCATCGCGGGGTCGAAACGCGACAATTTCTTGCGTTTCATCTGAGTGATGATCTCGCGAAGGTCCCGCGTGTCTGGCGCTAGGACGCGACGCTCCCCGGAAGATCTGCCACTCGACTTCGATCGTGCCTCTCTCGCTTCCTTCGCTTCGATTGCTTTGAGAGCGTGTTCGGGAAGGGGAATTCCCCGCGCCTCGCAGCGAGCGAAATACCGCTCTTTGCGGTCTCGTTTCCGCTGCTCACGGTGAGTCAGCGGATGTCTGCCGACACGGGGACGAGAGACTCGCTCTTCGTCGCCCGAAATCCAGACTTCTCGAGTCTCTTTACCGTCTTTCATCTGACGGTTGACGAACACCCTTGGTCTGGTGTAATTCGCGGAGTCGCGCGGTGGCTGCGCTGACGTTCCCGCTCCATCGTTGACGGTCGAGTGCTGTTCGACGCACTGTTTCTTCGACCGTCCCGGGGAGCGCGATTCGCTGCCCCCGGTTCCCTTGGAGCGCTTACGCTTCCTTGGGAAATTATATTTGGGGCCGAGAATTCCCAAATAGTGGAGTTGCCACATTTCAGCTTGTGACGTGAGAATCCCCATTCTCGGTCGCCACTGTGGCGTAACTTCTCCCTGCCGAATCTGTTCGCACCACAGGTGTATATCGGCGGTGCTCATCCCGTCGTCTTGCAAAATCCGCTCTGCAACCGCCGGCGCTGTGTCAATTAGCTGCTGGCGGTAGTGTTGATACACTTCTTCGCAGGCCTCCTCGGTCTCGGCCGCTTGCCACGCGAACAACACATGTTCCTCCACTGGCCTGCCGGTGTATTGGCTCGACAGGGCCGGGTGGAAGATTGGTGACTTCGGGTCATCGATGCGAGCGAGCTCTGCAGCGACGACGTTTCGCACCGACTCCGGGAACGCGTCCAGGAGTGAACAGTCGTTAACCCAACGCCTAGCGAGGGCGCGCGAAAATAATACGCGCAGGCGGTATGGCTTTGCATCTTCGCCAAAGCAGCGGCGCAGAAAATCGGGCAGTACGCCTCGATAAATGCCCGCTCGCACTATGCATGCGGGGCTGAGCGCTCCCCACGTGTCTCGGAGCTCCATCTGTAATGATGGAAACAAAATAATTAATAAAATCGCCAATAACACGGAGATAAATAGGGGGTGGGCTCGAGGAACGTCGCAGAAACGTGCGGCCGTTCGTCGAGTCCTATTCCTGTTCATTGATTCGTCCTTGTCAGGAAGAAAAGAGTCTTCTTGGCACATCTGGCTCACGTCCAACGATAACCACGTGACGGAATCGAGCGTATTAATCCGGAAATTCTCTTCGGATTATTTAATTTAAAATTAAACTGTAAATTCGTATTAAACCAATAAATTCGCGAAATTGTTCGTGAAAATTCCCAATGACAATTTTAGAACATGTAAACAAATGTTCTTGTCGTGAATTAACTTGTAAAGAAATAAATTTATTTAATAATAACTCCAAAATTCGGAGTTAAAGTCGAGTTTAAAACGAATCTAAAATAAATTAGTGTCATTGGAAAAATTCGCAAACAAAATAACAAATAAAAATAGAAAACAACGTTCTATAAATTATTCCAAAATCTATCCAATAATTATTCCCATTCCTGGAAATATAATAAGAGAGCTCGTTTCCATTGTCTCGTTCGTGTCAATTGTCGTGAGTCATTTTCAAGGAGCGAGGCGACATTAAGTCTGCCATCGCGTCCTTGAAAACAAACAATAAGGAGAAAATACAATCGCTTGCGCGATCGTGTGTATTAGTATAATAATTATACACTATTTCGAACGCAGAGCGTTCATGTCAAGTATTAGTCAAGTGTATCTTTAATTCAACCGCACGGAGCTAAATCTCGTGCGGCGATGCCGACTACTACCTGATCGGGTGGAACTACGTTAACGTCCTGGTCCCAATTCTCGTCATGATGCTCGATTTCAAGCATTTCCTCGTCCCCTCCTTCCTCAGCCATCGTGAGGATTGCGCGTTCAGTCAGACCACGATAAAAAACTTAAAACTCCTCGTAAAATAGATCAAAAACTCGGTTAAAAACAAACTCGATGTGTATCACGTGCGGACGACGATCAGCTGATTTAGCGGAAGTCCGGGTGAAAACAAGGCAATCGTGGTGGGTTCTGGGTAATTTTACTCCAGAACCAGGTGTTTATGACTTGTGCGCAACAGCCCGCGCGCATGTTACGCTACGGGGCTCCTTTGTTTCTACGCCCGTGCGCGATCGCTGCTACGGGGTCTTTTGCACGCGGTATCCGACCCGTGCCGATAATTTTGCTACGGGTTCCGCGTTTCCACGCCATCTCGTGACGTGAATTCGACCGATATCCGCTTTGTTGGACTTAGCGAAATTTTTCAAGTCTCGGATTTTGATGGCTAGCGCTGCCGATCGGTCAATCTTTTTTGTTTTTCAGCGTCGCCATCGACTCGTAACGTTTTCTACTCCTTTCCTACGACCTTTCCGTCTTTTATAAACGGATTACTTCTACGAGGCCGCAGGTGATGTGCTGAGACAGGTACGATATTTTTTGTTGTTTTTTGTGTCTGTACCTCCTCATTATTGCTTTCTTTTTTATCCGTGTTTTTTGTGTTTGTTTCAGGAGTTTCTCCTGTTTCCCCCCCGACCAAAATTGGATCCGGAACGGATTCAACGATCTCGTTGACCGGAGGTGAAGGGGCGTCAAAATACTCCTCGTTGTCACTTGGCGGTGCTTTTTCCGACTCGCCAGCGAACGTATCGACGATTTGGCCGTCAGTTTTAGACTTGACTTGGCCCTTGGCCCACATTTCTTGCGGGAATTCCGGAATGTACGGAGTTAACTCTCGTACTTGTATCGATTTATGCTCGGTATTGTCCTCGAGCTTGCGTAATTTATACGCGTTACCGCCATGCTTGCCGATGATCACATACGGACCATCTCTCTTGTCGGCCAAGCTGGCGGTGATTCCTCTCGCTGCATTTGAGTGGATGTGTGTATCTTTCCACACTAGATCATTAATTTCGAAATTCACGAATTTTCTACCGCTTTTATCTTGTAAAATGCGGTCGCGCATGTTAAAAATGTGCGCCATCATATGCTTGTATGTGTTCGAAATTGTTTGCTCCAATTTATACACGTACTCATGTGGTTTCTCAGGGTCCACCACATTTACCGACTCTGCCACTCGTGGGTCCCAAGGCACTCGTAGCTCTCGGGCGAAGTTGAGGTAGGCCGGAGAAAAATCTCTCGTCCTTGAGACTGTTGTTCGTATGCTGAACGCGATCTCTCTCAAGTATTCATCCCACCGATTGTGGATGTCAGTGAATATACTCAACGCATATTTTATATCCCTGTTGAGTCGCTCAACGGGATTCGTTCTGGGATTGTAGGTCGAAGTATGTGACGCCACAATTCCGAACTTCTCACAAAATTTACCCCAAATTTTCGAGATAAATTGGGGTCCGTTATCGGATATAATTTTACGTGGAAATCCGTAACGTAACGCCACGTCGTAGATACATTCAACGATTTTTTCTGCTGAAGGTCTAGCGACGGCGTACAACTCGGGCCAACGAGTCGCCACGTCCATTATAACGATAATGTACGCATTTTTATTTCCCGTAACGGGTTTTGGGCCCATCACATCGACACTTAAACAATCAAAAGGCGCGTAAGGCCCTAAGAAAATAGTTTCGAATGGTGATTTACTCCTCGGCTTGCACGCTTGACATCGCTGACATTGGTGGACAAAAAGAGCAATATCTTTTTTCATCCCTGTCCAGTGAAAAAGCTGTGTAGCACGATAGAGTGTTCTGCTTACTCCCGCATGACTTGCAAGCGGGTGCCCGTGTAACAACCACAGCACGCGACCGATTAAGGAAGCAGGTATTACTACCTTTACTGCGGTGTCCGATTCACTCAAGTCATCTTGGTGATTTGGGTGATGTTTCACCAAAAGGCCGTCATCCAATAGGTAATCTATGGATTCGTGTGCATAACGACGCTTCTGCCTTCTGGTTAAGTTGGGCGGATATTTTCCTGTCAGTACGAATCTAGCTCTATCCTGACATTTTTTGTCTAATTTTTGTTGCACAATTATTTCCTCCCTTGTCGGGGGATTGCTTTGCATCTGCTTGCCGACATGCGCGTGGAAGGCGCTTAGAAGCGGGTCATTTATTCTCCGCTCTAGCTTAAATTCCTTTTTTGCGTTTGGGTAATTGTCAGCAGCTGGTTGGTATAATCGCGTCCAGAATCCACAGAATTTTACATCTGCCGGAGACGCGGTAGGAATTTCATTCATTTTCCTTAAATCCCAACGGTGACAACTCGTCGGGCAGTAAATGATGCGGGAATCATCCTCGCCATCATCGTCAGCGTCGATAGGATCTGACACTGGTGCCCTTGATAGAGCGTCAGCCACGACGTTATATTTGCCGGGCTTGTATTGAATGGTCAAGTCGCATGCCATCAGTTCTAACTGCCATCTGGCTAGTCGACCGGCTGGCTCCTTTAATTTCATCAGCCATTGTAACGCTTGATGATCTGTGTGGACTACAAATTTGGTATATTCGAGATAATCTCTGAATTTCCTTATAGCCCACACAACTGCCAAACACTCCAACTCTGTGGCGTTGTAATTTTTTTCAGCGCCTTGGAGTTTGCGACTTATAAACATGCACGGCAGGTCTTGTTCGACTCCGTCGCGCACGTGTGTCTGGAGCAATGCTGCTCCCAACCCAACTCTGCTGGCGTCCGTGTGTAATATGAACGGCTGGTTTAAGTCGGGTAGAGGCATTACGCCGACTTCCGTCAGCATCCTCTTTATCGCATTAAATGCGATGTTGCACTCATTTGACCATACAAATTCGTTTTCATTCTTCAGGAGGTCGGTAACTGGGGCTGCCACTTCAGCTAGACCCGGTAGCAACCTGCCGAAAAAGTTTATCATTCCCATAAACCGTTGGACACCTTTAACGTCCTCGGGTGGTGGGAAACGATTAATCGCATCGATTTTTTCGGGGCCAATAGCTAAACCATTAACTCCAATGCGATAACCCAGGAAGGCAAGCTCCTTTCGACAGAACTTGCTCTTGCCCGGGTGAACGTGTAACCCAGCTTTTGCCAGCCGGGTGAGCACTTGGTCGATGTGCTCAATGTGCTCTTCGAATGTTTTAGAGGCAATAACTATGTCATCTAGGTATGCCCACACAAACTGATGCAGGATATCACCCAATACGCTTTCGATTAGTCTCTGAAAGGTACTGGGAGCATTCACTAAACCAAACGGCATGACGTTGAACATCAACCGTCCAATTGGCGAGTAAAATGCTGTTTTTAGCTTATCCTCTGGCCTCATTTCTACTTGCCAGTATCCCTTCGACAGATCCATCGTCGTAACCCAAGAAAAGGGGCTAAGCTCTCTCAAAATGGATTCGATAGACGGCATCTGTATGGGATCTATCTCTGTCACCGCGTTTAATGGGCGGTAATCAATGCATAGGCGTGGGTCCGAGCCCGGGCGCATCACGAGTACAACTCGCGTCGCGTATTCTCCCTGGGCCTCGGAGACAATGCCGCTGTCTAGCATTTCTTGGCACATTTTTTGCACTATTTCACGTTTTTGCGGGTTCATTCCCTTATACGCAACTCGTATAGGTTTATTATCCGTCAATTTAATTTCGTGAATAGCCCTATTCGTTCGGCCCGGTTTTTTCGACAGGATCCCCTCATATTTAAGTAGGACCCTTCGTAGGGCTGCCGCTTCGTTTAATTCTAAAGCGGCGTCGGCGACAAGCGTTTCCACTACATTGTCCCGTTGCAATTCCGTTACGAATGCTTTAAAATCGTAATCTTGAACGAATTTCTTTAGGCCTTTTTCCCACTGTGTCTTGTCGGCCGCTTCTTTGATAAGAGCTGGTGGCACGACAATTGCGGGTCTTTCTCTATCATTTCTGATATAATTCCAAGATTTCGTTATTGGATTCGGTTGTATTTCCATTGACGCCATGAGGTCTAAGCCCAACAGAAAAATTCTGTCGCATGTGGGCAGGACCAGGAAAGGGTGCTGTTCTACCCCTCCGAGCCATTCCATGGTCAATAATATAACTCCTTTTGGACGCGCCATTCCGTTGGCGGTTTTTAGACGTACATTTTTGTTAACGCCTTTGATTTTATCGGTGAGACCCAATGATGCTACTATGTCTTCGGAAACGAACGAGCGATCTGCTCCCGAGTCTAATAGTCCCATAATTTTTTCGCGTTCTATCGTCATGGGCAGCATACATAGGCGGCTGGTGTATTCGACCGCCACGTTGCACATGAAAACACGAAATTCTTCTGTGTCTTCGACTACTTGAGGTAATTCTTCAAGCAGTAGGTTCGGTTCTTCCGCCTCAGCCTCAGCGTTTGCGGTAATTACCTGCAAAGCGTTGTTGGCCCTGTCTTGAATTTGGGCGTTAGCTATGTCACTACCCATTTCTTTGACTGGTGGCGGTTTATCGAACCCTTTGTTAAACCCCTTCTTCTTCATGAATGGCGCAGACGGTCGAGAAGTTATTTCTTCGCCGCCTGCGCTGACTTGTTTTTTGACTCGTTTTTTGCCATGGCGAGTTTAATCTCTGCCATCTGCTTCATTATCGCGTCAAACTTAGCGTCTTCTTTCGCTGTTCTTGGGCACTCATTGGAGTAGTGGCCCGGTTGGTTACACTTGAAACAGCGAATATTTGATTTGTCTCTTGGGGCTTCAGTCGATTTTTTCTTTTCAGGGTCTGTTTTCGACGGTGGCGTGTAATTTTTTCGAAAATACTTCGGAATTCGGCCGGCATTTGGTTTTAACCTGGCGCGAAATTCTTCTACCGCTCTATCTCGATGGATGAGATGTACTAGCGGTCCTTCTTCATCGCAACCCGTTGATAGAGTGTCGCGATAACTTCGTATTTCTTCGTCCGTCGAATAGTCGTCTTTTTCTTCTTTTTTGTCTGATTTTCCGACATTTTGTTCGGCTTCCTCCCCCTCCTTGACCTCCTCCAGTGTCGCTTGCATGGCTGACGCTGTCGGTGCCTTTTTAGGGGCGGCCAAAGGGTTGGAAGGCAGCGTGGATGTCAGTTTATTTTTTATTTGTAAACCAACGCTAGCTTCTGCCAGCTCCATTATACCGCTAAGATATTCAGTAGGGCGCATGATTTTGTCTGTCGCCCCATATCTTTCCGCACTCAACTTGAGACGGTTAGCGGTTGCTGCTTTCTCCGCTTCTGGTAAAGCGGAATAGTATCTCTTCTCGATATCTATCGTGTTCTCGAACAGGAAGGCGCTCATCTCCTCGTAGCTACCTCCTGTCGGTGCCCTTTCTTCAAGTAGCACCCTTTGCGAGTATTCCGACAAACCGCCGAGAAAGAAAAGGTTGAATCCCGTGGCATGAAATTCCATCGGGGCCTTTTCGAACAACAATCTGGCGCGAATGTCGTAATCCATTATGGTTTCACCAGGCATCTGGCAAAGACCTCGCATCTTTCGGCTCACCTCCTCGGGTGTTTCGCCGTAGCGCAGGTCGAATCTCATTAAAAAGTCGTCCCAATTGACGCCTTTCAATCCTTGGTACCACTCACGTGCCGAACCTGTCATTAGCTCGACAATACCGTGGGTGAGCATGTCTCCTACGGTGGCTTTAGTGGCAGTCTTAATTCGAATTACTTCGTCAAGGAAGCGATCTCCCGCTTTCCATGACCCGTCGAAACGGTTCTGAATATAAAATTGCCACCTAATATTCCCGGTGACACTCATGGTATCACGCCGGGAAACAGCGTATTTTTTCTTTACGCGGTCGCCAGTACTACGATTACGATCGTTTCGTTTGCTCAGATCGATTCCCTCGGCTTTTAACGAGCCAAGCAGGGCTCTTCCAAGCTCTCCCATCGTATACTGTCGACCCGTCGAATCGGTAAACGCGCTTTGTCGGGGAAGGTCCTGAAACTCCTCCCGTCGGTGGTCGCTATTTTCCGATCGACGTCGTTTCTCTCTATCGCGCGGAGAGTTGGATCTCTTCCGGCGATTATTTGATTTATCACGCCGTCTGTCGTCGTTGGACGATGGGTCGGAGCTGGGGTCGGGAGACGGTGAGCGGCGTGGCGGGTTGCGCCGTGAAGAGTTTGACTCTTTCCGGCCCCTACGACGGTCGTCACGTTCCCTTTCCCTGCGTTCATCGCGTTCTCTTTCCCTTCGTCTCTCTTCGGAACCTCTCTCCGAATCGTGATGACTGGGCGCGTTCGACTCCAGTTCATCCGACGACGAATCACTGTTCCCGTAGTGATACTGTTGCTGTCCTCTTTCGCGTTGACGTTCCTCTCGTGACGATGTGCGGTCTTCGGAATGTTTTCTCGAAGGTCCGTCGTCTTTGAGGATGGGCACCGACTGTGGCCAGTCGCTACCCCGCGGGTCGTCACGTTGTCGGCTCGTGTGAGTCTGTTCTTCGTTACGACGCGCGTTGTTCGCATTTATTAATCGGTTGATAGCGTTGTTAGTATTATCGTCTAACGCCATCATGCGAGGTCGAACGCGTTGTTCGGTCGATACTTCCCGTTTGCGTGGAGTGACTGGCACTTCCTTTTTTCGCTCGGGTTTGGGGCTGACCTTTGGCGTGCGCTTCGGGTCGCCTTCAACGCTCTCGTCGGACAATTCGGACGAGCTAACTTCTGGCTTGCGAACGGATTTTGGTTTGTCTCGTTGCAGCCTAGCCATGAAAGCTTGTTCAGCTTCTTGCTGAGAATGGAATGCATAACGATGTGCATGTAAGGCTCGATCAACTATTTCGACCTCTTCTGGAGTGGTCGGAACGCGCTGGGATTTACCGTACTCGAGAGCTCGCGCTTCTCTTTCCGCCAGCTTCCGCTTTCTCTCGCGGATGGCTTGTCGGGCCTCATTCTCGGCATCCGCTTCGAATTGAGCGGAATCTACCATTTGTTGAGCGTATGCGCCTTCAACAACGGTGATTTCTGGGGATAACCTGTGCGCTCTTAAAGCTGCACGTACGATTTGTAATGTTTCGTACACAGTTATTTTTCCCGTTGGCAGAGTGTATCGTACACCTTCTGCCTGTGCCAACTGCATCGTGTCAACCAATGTGGCCGAGACGCTGTAAGGCTGGCTCGGAACACGCTCAGTTTTTGACGCATTGGACTTGTGTCCCTCAGACCTGACCGAAGCTGGGCGGCTTTGCGTAATGGGCGTGTTTAGTGCCGAATTAGCTGTCGTATTTGAGGCCGTCTTTTGTATCGGAGAGGCCGCTTTCGGACTGCCCACCTCGGTGTCGTGCGTTAGACGAGGCGATGGGTTACGGGATAAAACCTCGTTTCCGCTCGTCTCGCCGTCACGGTTAGAACGCGGCAGTTTGGAGTGAGATTGCTCTTCACCCCGCTCTGTCTCGTCCAATCGCTGCCTCGTCTCGGAACGAGACGGGTGCGATGCCTCTGATGCGCTTCTGCGATCGGGTTTAGGCTTGCGCCGTTTTTGCCTCGCTTCGTGCGCTGAGGCTTTGGGTAAGGGACCTCCAGATCGCAAGTGATAGTCGGCGCCTTTACGACTGCCGGCTCTCTTGTTTGCGTAGGAGTCGGAATCCGTTACTCGGATATTGTCTGCCATTTTTGGGTATGAAAAATGATCTCAAGTTCTATTCGAGTCGTTTAAATCGATCCCGGACAGGCCCCCACGTGTCGCGCTCAACTCGGTCTATCGCTGATACGTGGTATGAGTCACTTACTAATCTCGTAACACCGCTTTACTCAAGCGGTTACCCAAATAATGTGAAACGGCAAACAATGTAAAATGGTAAATATAATAAATGTATTTATTATATGGGAATTTACAGGTAAAAGGAATAAAATATGTAAGGGAATAAAGGTAAAAGGTAAGATGTGTGAAGTTGGCGGGAAACTGGTCGAGGTCGTCCTTTGTTGGCGCTCTGGATCCAAGATGGCGTCCGCGTGGCAACGTGGTGTCGTCTTGGGCCGGCGTGGCAATGAATGGCGTCCTCGTCTCACGTTTCTCGTTCGGTCCTTCGGGCTCACGCTGGTCGGGCGCGAGTGAATGCCTAGTTAAAGGGCTTACTTCTGGTCTGTTGTCTAGGTTTAGGGTTTTGTGTAGGTGTCCGGCGATCACACAGCGGCGGACGCTTGGTGGTTCCCGGCGATACACACAGCGGCGGGAACGCTCGTCGTGGTTACTGCAATTTAGGCTTGTGCGACCGTTTGTCTGCACAACTCGCTAAATTGGAGTAGGTTTACTATTTCTAGCTGGCTTGCTAAAATAGTGTGGTAATCTTGTTTCGCAGGTTACTCTGCGGAGGTTAACACAAATCAATCGTACTCACGTTGAAAGTCCCTTGTCCTAGGTCACTCCTGAAGTCTTTGTACTTAGGCTTGATCGTTTTAGGACGTTTGGCTTTTACGTGTATCTTGGTTCATTTTTGTGTTGGTTCTGCCCGCTCAGTGCAAGGCGAATTCCTTTGCACAAAGCGGGGGGTGACAGGTGACTAAAGCCACCCAATGGTGGAGAAGACGAATCTCCCCCACTCCCCCAGGGCAGACGCCCGTCCATTGACTGGATGTCAATGCTCTGAGAGAAGGGAGGCGCGCGTGCGACTCCCCTTCTTTACCCGTATGTAGGCCACGAGAGAAACTCTTCGTGCCCCACCCCAGTCGGGTCACCACAAAGCCAACCGACCCGACCCGACCAGTACGCTCTAAACGGGCCAGCCAAGCCGCCGAATGGTCCACGACACGACAAGGAACGTACAGAAGGTAAGGAAGCACATAAATAATTAGCACAAAGTGCATCAAACTCGGATAATATCTTTAATTTGCCCGTGCTCCGATTCCAGTAAACCTGTGGCAACGTCAAAACGAGGCGAACTCGTCGAACGAGCCCCGGAACTGAACTGGAAACAGGAGGCAGCAACAAGGACGAACCGACACGTTAGACATGTAAATCGTTTTAACAGGCAACAAATAACACGTAATAAATTAAAATAACGCCGCAATCTCGTTTCAGAGGACGATTCAAGCACGGCATCCACTCCGCTGACCCCAGGACAGCCAAGGAGGGCCTCAAATATTGGCACTGGAGACTAAAGAAATCAGATGCGTAACAAGCAGGAATAAAAGTAAATAACGGAATCAAATTAAAAACTCTTTTCGTCTTTTCTAGGAAGTGAGCACGCTATCGCTGCCCGTTACACTTGAGCCTATTAATCAGCAAGCTGCTATCAATACGTCATCAACTAACTAAGGTATGAAAAATATAAATAAAATAAATAAAATTAGCTTAATTTTTAATTTTTTTTATTATTTTTTAAAATAGGAAGTTTTATTACTACAGGAAATTTTGAAAAGAATGAAAACCCTTGAAGAACAGAAAAGTTCTACTAGGGATTTGAATGATTCTGACTAGGATATTCCAAATGAAATCAGGGTATAATTGTTTTTAGAATATATAAAAAATATAGAATTATATATGTGTGACGATTACCTTCTGGAGATAGCAATTGCTAAACTAAAGTGTGAACTATCTGTGTGAAAATGTAAAATATGCAAACCTGATGTTTTCTCAAAACATATAACATTTATTCCGGTTTGAACCTTATATAAATACTATGCCTACAAGTGGCTAAAATGACGATAAGTTAAACTATACAGTTATTTGGCAAAAGCCCTGAAATAATATCATTTGAAGGCTTCAGTCATGCAATAAGAATTTGTAACGGTCTTATTGCTGTGACGTAAAAGATGTCATCTATGAATGGCTTTGGCTTCTAAATGGTCCGGGGTTTGGTTCTAAAAGGCGTGTAAATGGTTAGGCTGGGTGGGTTATATCCGAGAGGTGCGGTTGACTTTTCTGTATCGTCACACACATCGCATCGCAGATAATTATTGAAATCAATAATTATTGCGAGATGTAACAATGTGAGAATAAATATTCATATTAATTCTATGGAATTAATCATGATATTTTAGAGTCACAAACTTAAACTGTGAAAATAAGTAAAATATATTAAAATAGCGCCGAGCTATTTTTTGCCCCGAGTGCAATCAACATCTAAGTTAGACTTAAATGTTCCGTCAAACCAATAACGAATTGAATCGAAATATCTCGCAGGAAAGGTTATCCATCGCCGGGAAATTACTCCACTCGGTTCTGGTTGGCGGGAGAGTAACCGGGAAATTACTCCGCGTCGATTACTCTGATAATGCGTCTGTGGAATATAAATACTCCACTCTAGATTCTACATTACCAATGCGTCTGTGAATTTTACTCCACTCTAGATTCTGCATTCTACAACGGAATGTTGGCATGAAGCTGGAGGGAGTGCGTCTGTGGGTTGTACCCCACTCTAGATGCTACACTTAAATGTGTCTGTGAATTACTCACTCTAGTTACTACATTTCTACAACGGAATGTTGGCATGAAGAGGCGGGAGTGTGTCTGTGAGTCTTCTACCCACTCTAGATACTTACACTAAATACAAAGTATTTCTACAACGGATTGTCGGAACGCAGAGAAGTATAATATGTGCTCAAGTAATATCAGTATCAAACAAAAACAGAACAAGAGCGAGCTATATCCGTTTTGCAGGGGGATATATACTCGGTGAGGAGAATAGCTGTTCAGTGATCCAATGGGATCACTGGGCAGTCAAATCCATCCAATCCCAGATCACAGGAAGTGGATACTCAGGACATAGTCTTCTACTAGGTCCACTACAGGAACTGGATACACAGGACACACTTTGGATTAAGTCCCTTTGACTATAATCCGAAAGGAGTCCAACTCACAGTGGGTGATGAAGGGTGACTTCACCAGGTGTAAAGTTTGCACATAATTCAATAGAATTATGTGACAAATAAATCAACTAGTATTTAAACATCCAAAAGTATTTAAAAGTGTCTAAAGTTGCAGTGGAATAAAATATAAATAGTAATTTATATTTTATTCACTCAAAAAATTGTCGAAATTTGAATTTACCGCTAAAACGCATCAGCGCCATCTATTGGTGAAATAATCGTCCTATACTAACAAAGTGTATGACAGTGTAACCGTCACATATGTAAATGATCAACATTTATTGCCGTCAACAGTGAAGTTAATTAAAGGACGAGTGTTGATAGAATGGTACATTGAGTCTGTTACTCAAATAAAATAATTATTCTGAGTTTTTGGTTGGTCTTTAGTTGTTGCATTATTCTGAAAATGTAAAGTTCCGGTTTTTAAGATTTTTACTTGATCAATAATATTTTAATATCAATGTATCTGATTGAAAGTGTTTAGTGATATTATGTTTGGCTGGACTTCAGATGAAAATCAGGAGTCTATCAAGAGTTTAGTTTACTACCACAATGGATATTGGGTTTGGCTATAGCTTCAGATTTATTTCAGGAGCTAACCATTCCACAAAATTCATTTAGCTTGACACTTGTTGTTTATTGTTCTTTCATTTTCATTGATTTTATACGATTTTGTTTGAATTTGTACGATTTTAACTAGATTTTATATAATTTTTATTTTATTTTATACAATTTTTACTTGAATTTATACAATTTTTACTTGATTTTATGCAATTTGTACTTGATTTTATGCAATTTTTACTTGATTTTACGTGAATTTTTACGATTTTAACTAGTTTTAGACAATTTTGTTTAATTTAGGATGGTTTTACAGGAATTTTTAACAATATTACTTTATTTTATATAATTTTACTTTATTTTAGATGATTTTACTTTATTTTGTCTAAATTTTACTTTATTTTGTCTAAATTTTACTTTATTTTGTCTAAATTTTACTTTATTTTGTGTAATTTTTACTTGCTTTTAGATGGTTTTACTTGATTTTATTTTATTTGATAAATTGGATATAAATGTTTCATTTTATTATCTGTAAATTTAAATTTATATTCATTAAATCTATTGGAAAAATGAAATAAAAAGAAATAAACTGGTTATAAATTTTACATTTTATTTTGTGTAAATACAAATTTACATTTATTAAATTTATTTGCAAAATGAAATAAAGAAGAAATAAACTGGTTATAAATTTTACATTTTATTTTGTGTAAATACAAATTTACATTTATTAAATTTATTTGAAAAATGAAATAAAAAAGAAATAAACTGATTATAAATTTTGCATTTTATTATCTGTAAATTTAAATTTATTTCAATTAAATTAATTAATTAACAAAAATAAAAATGAAGTAAATATCACATTTATCAAATTGGAAAGTGGTCCTTTTATAACCGTTAAACTTGTTGGTAAACAGCATGTTTATCAACCGTTGTAAACTTGCTTTACAATTAGTAAACATGAAGTTTACAACCAATTTATTTCCATTTAACACAGTATAAATCTTTTCTTTTTTGCAGTGTTGAAACACGAATTGAAATTGCATAGTATTTGAACATTGAATAAAAAGAGTTAGGGATAACTCTCCCCTCCTCCCCAAAATGCTGGAAACAGCTAATAAAACTGCAATTTGCGCGGCTCAACATGTACCGTGTTGACGGGGACCGACGCGGCTATAGACTGTTTATCACCGAACCAGCAGGCAGCCCGAATGTGCCCAATCTTGCCACACGCATGGCACCGGGACCGTCGAAATTTACACTCGTGTCTACGATGGTCCGTGGCGCCGCAGGAAAAGCATTTGTGGCGGTCGTCACTCGATCGAGGCTGGAGGCTCGCAGGATCCGCTGGAGGCGCCGGGCCATGAGAGGAAGAACTGTGGTCACGGTGGAAGTTCCGTCGCCGGTTCCCATCGTTCTGGATTGCGTGGACTGCCGTAGGAGAGTCCTCGAAACTAGAAACGTCGGCGTAGGCCAATTCCGCGGCGGTCGCAGCATCCAGCGCCTTTTCGAACGTCAAGTCGCTTTGAATGATGAGCACATTTTGCACGTGCTTCATCTGCAAACCCCAGATGAATTGGTTGCGCAGTTCATTATTGAGCGATTCGCCAAGCTCGCAGTATCTTGTTAGCGCTTGGAGTGCGGCCGCGAAGTCTGCAACGGATTCATCGGGCTTTCGTCGCCGTGAGCGGAAGCGGAACAGCTCGCCGCCGACCAGTGGCTTGGGCTTCTGGTGCTTTTCCATCAGCTTAATCACATCGACGTACAGCATTTCGGCCGGATCTTTCGGGAACGCCAAGTCCGTGATTTTTTTAAAAGTTGCAATGCCGACGCAAGCCAACAAGGTATTAACTTTCTGCTTGTCGTTGGTAATTCCATTGCAGGTGAAAACGCACTTTAGCTGGGCAGTGTAAGTGCTCCAGTCGTCTGCTGGATTGTATTTGTCAGGGTCACCAACAAGGCGAGGCATCTCGTAGATTCAGAAGAATAAAATCGGCGAAAACACACATAAAAACTCACACGTTCGGAATTAGGCCTGCACTGGAAAGGCATGGACAGCGTGGTCGAAGGACAGCGTGGTTGGAGACCGGAAGTGTTCGAAAAAGCACACAACAACACCAAAAAGTCACTGGAAATTAATTGGGTTGAAATATCTCATCCGCTCGTCGCCATTTGATGTGTTCTGTGCGTGGATGACTTCGGATTCCCATAGATTCAATCGGATTGTGTTGGAGGTGGTAAAGGAACGAGGCAGTACGTACGGGAATATTTGCATAAGTGAATTTATTACCATAAACATACAGGTGGCGCTGTACGCGATCTCGTAATGTCACGAGAATGCGACGTGCGCCACAATTAAAGAATGAAGATGGAGTGCAAAACACTCCAAGCATGATACTGTGTATTAAACAGCAATAAACTGTGGAGTTTTTCGGGTGTAACGGGCGATAACGATCGCCAGGGGGCGGGCGGACACAAACGGAATATGTCCGATAAACGTTTTGGGGGTGAACAGCCAATTGGGGGCCGTTCTTTGTAATCAACCAATCAGGGTTGACCAGTGTGATATATAATCAGTTTGTTTTGTTTAATAAAATCACTTGAAGTTAACTAGAGCTTGTAGTTGTGTCTTGGTAATTTCGGGTCAGCTAGTCTCAGCTTTGAAATAGTTTACAAAACAAATGTGTAAAGATCCAAATAAACAGATATCATTGGATATGAATAGACACGAGATAAATACATCGAGATTAGATAATTAAACAATAAGAATATGATTTTATGTCACATCGACATAACTGGCGGTCCTATAGACCAACAATTCCCCCTTTCGATGGAGATAGAATCAGGAGGAATGAAAAACAGTTACTGGAATTACAGTAGATAAAGATAATCGAAAATAAATAATAAAGTCGAATCGCCGAGCCGGGTACTGTTATTGAAAACGCCACGTAAGCCCGAACATTCCCGCAGAAATTCGGTGATCCTCGGAGTCGGGTAAATAACAAAAGAATGTCACGATAAAGTCTAAAGTCGGAACACGCGAGAGATCAACGACTGAAGACGCTCTGAGCTGAGCCACTTAGTGAAGATGTCCGCGACGTTGTGCTCGCTGGACATTTTTCGGAGATCAAAACATCCTGCCGTATACCATTCTCTAAGCCAGTGATACTTGACGCGGATATGCTTCGTCTTCGAGTTTTCCACGTCGTTGGATGTGAATTGTATGCTGGCTAGGGCATCAGAGTAGATAATCGGACGAGACAGACGGTTAAGAATCGGGAATTTGGTGAAGATGTTATCGAGCCAAAAGGTTTCCTTCACGCATTCAACTAGGGCGAGGAATTCCGCTTCCATAGTTGAACACACGACAGTCAATTGTTTCCGACACGACCAGCCAATTGGCACATTCTCGATATATGTTATGTAGCCACCAAAACTTAAAGAAGTTGCCAAATCGCTAGCCCACGATGCATCCGTATACGCCCATAATTGGCTTAACACACAATTTGAAAGTTTGATACGATAGTCTACAGTATTCGCTACGTACTGAAGAACTTGAAGAAGGGCTCGGATGTGGGTATTGTCGTAGCAAGTGTTAAATTGCGAAAGCGAGATGTCGGAGAATAAGATATCGGGGCGCGTTCTCGATGCCAGGAAGAGTAGTGACCCGATAAGTGAGCGATAGGGAAAATCGATCAGGTCTTCTGTCGATGCTCAAACTAATGTGGTTCCGGGTGTCACTGGCACTTTCACGAGTCGGTTGGTCGATGTTCCATATTTCTGCACGAGTTTAGCGATGTACGCACGTTGAGAAATGTAAGTGCGTCCCAATTCGCCGATAAACTCAACACGTAACAGTTTGGTAATCGGACCGAGGTTGACGATGTCGAATTTCAAAGTAATAAGTCGAATAATCCGGTCCAAAACACTGTCTGCTGCGTAGAAAAGAACAATATCATCGACGTAAACTAACATAACTGCACAATTACCGTAGATGTAAACGCAATTGCATGCAGGCATTTTTCGGAATCCGAGGGCTAGAAGTGCTTCGTCCAGTTTCAAATACCACTGTCTACCAGACTGGTGGAGTCCGTAAAGAGATTTCACGAGTAACCAATCGTTGTCGGGGTGATTACAGGTGGCACCTGCCGGGATGCGCATGTAGACCTTGTGCTCCAGGTCCCCGTACAGGTATGCACATTTGACGTCGAGATGTGCGTCTTTCCATCCTCGTAGCACTACCAGAAAGCAAAAGAATAGACGAATGAGGACGAAATTTACTACTGGGCTGAAGACCTCGTCATAATCGATTCCGAAGGTTTGGCGAAAGCCTTGGGGGACAAGTCGAGCACGATATCGAGTAATCTTGCCGGTCGCGTCTGATTTGAGTTTAAAAATCTATTTGCAGCCCAAAATAGTCGTATTGGGCGGTTTCGGCACTTCAACATAAATCTCCCGCTCTTTAAAAGTTCCTGACTCTTCACCAATGGCTTCACGCCACTTTGGGGCGTCGTCGAATTTGGGAATTTCCACATACGATGACGGTTCGGTGCGACAGAGATGAGCGGCATGTCGAGCTGGAGGAATCAACGGTAGTGTATGCTCCATATTGCCGAAAAAGAATAACTCGGGGTCGTAAGGGAGATTGTAATTATCGAGTAATTATCGAGTCTTCGACTAAGAAGCGCACATGCTGTTCTTCCTCCAGTTCTTGTTCCCATTGCTCCGTGATCTTGGTGGCTGGCAGTGGCAATCTACTCAATGCATCAGCCACTGGAATGTCCAGACCTGGTCTGTGCTCTATTGAGTAGTTGTAGCCTGCCAAGATAATTGTCCACCTTAGCATCCTAAGGCTAATAATATTTGGTGTAGGATTGGTCACTCCAAATATTCCGAGCAATGGCTTGTGGTCAGTTACAATTCTGAACTTTCTCCCACATAGGAACTGGTGGAACTTCTGCACCGCATAGATGATTGCCAATGCCTCTCGGTCAGTCTGGCTGTAGCGTCTCTGAGTTGGCGAGAGTGACTTGGACGCATACAAGACTGGCCGCTCCTCCCCGTTGTCTAACACGTGGTTTAGCACTGCCCCCACTCCCACTGGGCTGGCGTCGACAACCAGAACCAGTGGATGATGGAGTGAGTAGTGCACTAGGAGGCTCTCACTAGTAATCATCTCTTTGATGGTATTGAAAGCGGTGGCTCTTCTCTGCGTCCACTCCCAGGATGCGTTCCTCTGCAATAACTCTCGCAGTGGCTCTGCGACCTCCGCAAAATGCGGTAGAAATTGCAGATAGAATTGGACCATCCCTAGAAATGAGCGCAGTTCTTGCAAGTTGTTGGGTGCTGGCATCTTCTTAATCGCCGCGACGTTGTCTCCAGATGGTCGAATTCCTCTACTGTCCACTTGAAATCCCAGATATGCGACCTGCGTCCTGAAAAACTCGCATTTCCGTCTTACAAGTCGCAGATTCGCTCTTCTGAGTCTTCTCAGGACTTCTCTGACCACCTTCACATGCTCTTCGTATGTGTCCGTCGCAATCAAAATGTCATCCTGATATGGTGAGACATCATCCAGGTCAGCAAACATTGTATCCATAATCCTTTGGAATACTCCGCTGCTTGATATGGTACCAAAAGGTAATCTGTTAACTGCATAGTCCTTTATAAGTGTTGATTGCAGCTATAAATGAACTCGCCCGAGTGAGCAATACCTGTTGGTACGCCTGTCTGATGTCAAGCTTGGTAAAATACTTCTTTCCTCCAAGCTTAGCCATAATATCAGAAACTCTAGGCAGTGAGTATGGATCCGGTAAGATAGCTGGGTTCACAGTTGACCGATAGTCTCTGCATAACCGCACTGTACCGTCCTTCTTGTCAACTATGACCAGCGGGGTTGCCCAATCCGAAAATGAGATTGGTTGGTAAATTCCAACTCCCTTTTCCAGTTCCTTTTCCACTGCTGTACGCAAGGCTACAGGTACAGGCCTTGCGCGAAAGAAGCGCGGCTTTACACCTTCTTTCAGGTAAAGTTGTACAGGCGGACCTGTATATAAACCCAAAGAGGCCTCAAAAACATCCTTGTACTCCTGAAGTAACAGTCTCAATACTGTAGCTCTGTGGCGCAATAAATGCACGATAAATCGTGCTGGAAGCGTGAAAATAACGTGCTCACGGCAATGCATGAGCTGGAAAAATTGCCGTGATGAGTAAACGCGAGTTCGGGTCTGTATTGGGCCAGAAAACGCGTGTACCACACTTATAAAGACGTGTGGCACATAAACTAATACTGATAATTAACAAAATACACTTTAATTCGAGAAAACTTACATAATTGATCCAAAAACCATTGGAAAACATAGAGAAACACACTGGCTGTGTGCGCGGCCATTTGCAATGTGCCAGAGACATCTAGTGGCCGATATTATAAACAATAATAATGAAAAACATAAGAACAAGATAGAGGATGCATGAAACCTAATGTATTGAGTACATTTAACCCGGTATCATGCATTCTCTTTACAAACAAGCATGAAAACACTAAATAAACACTGAATAACCCAGGAAAATGGAAACAATTACCGATAAATGATAAAATAAACATTTTAAAGCCATTTCACATCGAAAAACGATTTAATTAGGTGAAAAGCGGTTCCAAAGTCCAACAATTCCCTCCTTCGATGTAAAATGTCGGTGTTGAATGATCGAAAAAGTTACTTCGAGACGAAAATCCGGGATAATAAATTTCGAAGACGCTCTGAACTGAGCCACTTGGTGAAAATGTCGGATACATTTATCTCACCCGGAATCTTGCGGAGTTCGAAACAACCGGCAATATGCCACTCACGAAGCCAGTGAAACTTCACTCGAATATGTTTCGTTTTTGAGTTCTCGATGTCGTTGTTCGTGAACTGAATCGAGGCGAGGGCATCGGAAAATATGATCGGTTTCGATAATCGACGTAAAGGCGGAAATACTTGATAAATACTGTCCAACCAGTATAATTCCTTGACGATTTCGACTAATGCCACAAACTCGGCTTCCATGGTGGAGCAAGCAACACTGGTCTGTTTTTTGCAGCTCCAGCCAATGGGCACACTTCCGATGTAGACAATGTATCCGCCGAATGATCTCGATGTAGCGATGTCGGAGGCCCAAGAGGCGTCTGTGCAACCCCACAGTTGACTCGAATCGCATTTCGAAAGTTCGATGGAATAATCACTCGTATTGGCCACATATCGAAGAACTTGAAGCAAACACTTAATGTGGCTTTGGTCGTAGCAGTTGTTGTACTGAGAGAGAGCGATGACCGAGTATAAGATGTCGGGACGAGTGCGAGAAGCGAGAAAAAGTAACGATCCGATGAGCGACCGATACGGGAAATCCGGAAGATTGTCCAACGAGCCTTTCACGAGCGTGGTTCCCGGTGTAACAGGCACTTTAATGAGTGCATCGGACGAAACATTAAACTTTTTGAGGAGTTTATCGATGTAATTGCGTTGAGTCATGAAGACTTTCCCGTCACGACGCTCGAATTCCACTCCGAGCAACTTGGTTATCGGGCCGAGGTTGACGATTTCGAACTTGCTCGTGATCAATGCAAGAATACGGTCTCGGATGTTCTCCGACGCGTAAAATAAAACGATGTCGTCAACGTAAACTAACATGATGGCCGAATGTCCAAATGCGTAAACGCAATTACAAGCCGGAAATTTCTGGAATCCGAGTCCGGTTAACGTTTCATCGAGCTTTTGGTACCACATGCGCCCCGACTGATGAAGACCGTAAAGCGACTTGGTCAACAACCAGACGTTGTCGGGCGAGGAGCATGTGGCACCAGCGGGAATCCGCATGTAGATTTCGTGGTCGAGGTCGCCGTAGAGGTAGGCACATTTTACGTCGAGATGAGTATCCCTCCATCCTAACAAGACGACTAGAAGACAGAAGAAGAATCGGATGAGCACGAAGTTAACTACCGGGCTAAAAACTTCATTGAAATCAACGCCCATTGTTTGGCGGAAACCTTGTGCGACAAGTCGGGCACGGTATCGATGAATTGTCCCGGTGGCGTCCGATTTTAACTTGAAAATCCACTTGCAACCTAGGACTGTCTTATCGGGTGGACGCGGAACCTCTTTGTAAACTTCGCGCTTCTTGAAAGTAGAAAGCTCCTCGTCGATTTCTTCGGTCCATTTCGGTGCTTCGGGCAATTTAACTGCTTCGGCATATGTGGCCGGTTCCCGAAAACACATGAAGACACGATGAGGCGATGGTGGAACATAGGGCATGTGGTGTTCCAAATTGCCAAAAAAGAAAATAGACTCGTCATACGGTAGCCGATGTGCGAAACAATAAGCGGCGATATCGTTTTGCGACCGCAAGCGGACACCGTGTTCCGGATAATAATAAACGTCGACCTTGATCTTTCCCGGGATTTGATCTTTCCGGAGATGTTCCTCTCTCCTCCATCCGCTGAAGGGCGAAACGCCGCCAATAAAACTCCAAGGGCAATGAAGAGCACGTAAAGGGGCCAAATTAGGCGTACCCGGAGCGGGAATAGACAAGGCGGCCGCTTCGTCAAGAAGGTCGTCGTCAAAGTCAGAACCCTGTACAGACATCGCCGTGGTATCGTCAAGACATGGAAGAGTTGGGTAAGAGATCGAACGTCGCAGCTGGGGTAAACGCGTGGAACGTATGGTTGGAGAAAATTGGCCATGTCCTGCAACGGTCGCTGCAGTAACGGAGTCATCGGCAGCGGTCACGGAGCCATCAGGAATAGCCTCACCATCCAGAGGCACGCTTGCAGCGGCGGACGAGGCAAATGAAGCGAAAGACGGAGCGGTCGAAGCGACAGACTGAGCACGACTGATAATTCCATCATCGTCACTACTGCCGGCGGAAGAATCGTTATCCGAATCGCGACGTCGTCGAGGCCAAGGTTGAGTTGGGAAATTATCATGAAAAGTGACACGCGACGGGGTGTGGCCACGAGCAGGCTCCTCCATGGGTGGAGCATTGTCATCCGGATCCGGAACATAAAAGGGCGAGCGTTTAAAGTTCTGCCGTTCATCGATTTGGACGTGAACAGTTTCGGTGACAGTGTTCGTAGCCGGATTCAAAACACGATATCCTCGAGTTCCTGAAGCATAGCCGACGAGGAATCCCTCCCAAGCTCGAGGGTCCAGTTTATTGCGTCCAGGTGCGGTAAAGTGCACCCAGCACTTAGAACCGATTTTACGAAAATGTCTGACGGAAAGGGCACGCTGTCGCCACAAAATGTATGGGATTTCGTCGTTGAGCTTTGAATGCGGACTACGGTTTTTGATGTACACAAATGTCACAGCAAGTTCGGCCCAAAGCGTATGCGGAAATCCGGTTTCGGATCTAACGGAGCGGAGATAATCGCCCATCGTCCGGTTCAGGCGTTCGGCGACTCCATTCATCTGTGGGCTCGCGGGGTTGGTCCGTTGCGCAACAATACCCTTGTCGGCGAGATAACGGTCAAAATCCCTTGAAATGAATTCTCCTCCACGGTCGGTACGAATCGTTTTGATCCGGCAATCGGCTATACGTTCGACACAGGAAACAAAGTCTTTGAACGTAGCGAAAACATCGGATTTACGGGCAATCGGGAAAAGCCAGGCATACCTGGTGGCGTCGTCGATAATGGTGAAGGCGAAATTAGCGCCACCAATGGAAGGCAGTCTCGACGGGCCCCAGACGTCCATGTGAAGCAATTCAAGCGGTTTCGTGGTCGAAGGCGCGGAAATCGACTTATGCGGAGCACGCGTAGACTTGGCGACACGGCACGTGTTGCATGAAAGTTCCTGTCGAACAGCAGCTGGATCAAGTCCGTAAACCTGGGAGTTAGCAGCCAAAGTCCGCATGGCTTTGGTGTGCAGGTGACCCAGTCTGCTGTGCCACAATCCCGTGGCATCCGCGACGTTGACCGACGTAGTAACCGGTTTAGGAGGTGATGTTGCATTTGACTTAGCAACAGGAGGAGGTGATGTTGCGTTTGACTTGGCAACGGGAAGAGGAGAGGTGAGGGCATTGGAATACATCCGGATCTGTTGAGGTTGGGATCCGGGAATAGGAGCAGGACTGGTAGGAAAAAGTGAAGGGACCAGTAAGGTGTTGGTGTTGGTCTGCTGACCATTTTTAGTATGTCGATGCAAATAGATCCGATATATTTCATTATCTTTTCAATTTTTTTATTAGCCAATTGCTGTATTTACTTATCTTCGAGTCATTTATTGCATTTTCGGTTATTTAATGCTATTGTCATATTTTATAGCATGTGGCACCATGCTTCTTGTATCCCATTTACTTTATTTCGATTTATTCTCCAAATTGTATTATTCAATTCCGACACTAGGTGTCGCTTCTCACTTGAGTCACATCCAAGATGGCTGCTGCCATGATTGAGCAGTGCCAAGCTGTTTTCTACTTTGTTTTGGACTCATTTCGTAATGTATTTTCGATTAAATCTTTTTATGTTTTTATTTAAACATTTGTCTTATGTTTCACACGGCATATAAGTGTAATTACACGGCCGTTATTTACTGCATAGCGAATTCGCGAGTATTCTGCGAGTCGCGAAATTCGCGAGTATTCTGCGAGCCGTGTTTCGACTCTGTTTTTCGTTTTTCACTCGATATTTCGAGTTATTTCCAGTCCTCCTCTGCTACAATTGGTAGCAGAGGATGGTTCTGCTCCTCTGCAGCACGCATTCCACTAATTTATCGCTTAATTTCGCGAATTTTCGCGTTTTTTTTCGGCGATAATTTGATCTATTTTCAGATTTTGACGCCGATTTTGCAGTTTTTCGTCTCGAAAACGTCTTCCAGACGTTCCACCGACGTTCTACAATTAATTTTGCCGAGAATTCCGCGGGTCACGCGAATTTTCTGGCAAATTTTTGTTATTTTCAGATTCGACGTGGATTTTCTTCGAGATTCAACTCGACACCGCCGACGAGGCGTGTTCTCATCAAGAAACGGGCAAAACCCGCTGTATTCACCCCGGAGTGTCTACAGTAGCGGCGATCTGATTATTTTCGACGGATTTATTGATTTTTCCCTCGTTAATTCGAGAAGAGTTCGGGTTTTGGAAATCCGAGCTGCGTTTTTCACTTGCTTTTTCGAGAAAAGCATTTATTCACCCGTGTTTTTTACACGACGGTGTGGTGACGATCCCACACAGATTCTCCATTTCGCCTTATTTATTTTTCAGAGTCGTAATTATTTTGTTAGAATTAGGGGGGATTTTGGTGTGGGACATTTAGTATCCTCGGCGCCCTTCACTCGAATCCGAGTAAGCGTCGTTGTATTCCCCGATAGTGCTTGTCGTGGTACAAGTGAGGTTTCCCGCGGCTCCAGGCAGTCGAACGGACCCTCTCAGACTGGCTATCGGGGGTTATTTGATAACTTCAGAAGTTATCGCCCCTTTTCGGTATTCCGCTTCGATCACCGCGGGATCAGTGCTGTGTTTGTGTTGTGCATCGAACGTTTAAGTGTTTCAAATCTAGTGCGCCAATACCACTCTCGTCGCTTCTGTGATTTTTCGTGTTTGGTCTCGTCTTCGCTGTTATCATGCAGAAAGTGGGCGATCCGACCAGCGGCAAAGTTCCCGTGCTCGCCGTGGGGAACTATGATTCGTGGCAGAGAAGCATGAAAATGCTCCTCAAAGCTGAAGGTCTGTGGCACCACGTCACGGAGGACGGCGAAATCGATTATCTCAAAACCGCATCGGAAAAAGAAAAAGTGAAATTTCAACGCAAAAAGGACAAGGCTCTCGGATTAATATACTGTTTTGTCTCAGAGGCGAAGAAATCCGCCCTTGATAACTGTGATACACCGAAAGAATCTTGGGATAAGTTGGCCCAGATCTACGCGCCCAGTTCTCGCGCGCGCCAAGCCGCGATGCGCTGGGAGTTCCTCGAACTCAGCCTCAAACCGAACGAGGAAATGGCCGATTTTATTGGCCGTGTAGATTACCACGTCAGCCAACTTAAAGCGGTCAAAGAAGAAGTGTCAGATATACATCATGCATACCAATACCTTCGACGCTTACCTCCAGAGTATTCTCAAGTTTCGTTTGCCATATATCATTGGCCGGATGACAAGTTCAAACCGAAGGAAGTGGCCGAACAGCTCCTTTCGGAATACATGCGCCTGAAATCGATGCGTACGGACAATTTCCAACAATCCTCGGCGCATGCTTCCAACACTGATCAGTCTCGACAACGAAACCCGTCTCGACCGCCTCGTGACATTTCCACTGTCCGATGTTTTAATTGCCAGGAATTAGGGCATTATGCAAACAAATGCCCTCATCAGAAACGCGATGGTCAGAGTCGCCCGGCTGCGCAAGTTCAACGCTCATCACGCAGCAAGAGCCGTCGTCGAAATAAAAATTCGGCGAAGCAGGACGATTCCAAACCGCGAGGCAGTTCCAGGCCACGTCGAGATGCGAACTTCTTTGTCAATTGTCCCCAAGTAATCGAGCGCCCCATCGCACATTTTATGCAGTCAAATGAGTGGATCGTCGACTGCGGGGCCACCGACCACGTCTCTCACATCCAATCGTGGTTTACGAACTTTGAACACATTGCGCCATTCGACATCGAGCTTGGACAGGGCAAGTCCAAAGTGACCGGACGGGGCAAAGTACGACTTCAGACCTCGATTGACAATTGTGACTGTTTCGTAACTTTACATAATGTCTTGTTTGCACCGAACTTTGAGGCGAATCTAGTCTCCGTGAGCAAAATCGACAGAAATAAGTTTCACATTCATATTTTCAACGGGGAGATCAATGTTTACCAAACAGACATTCGCTCTTCAGTTCTCCGAGCGAAAGAGAAAGGCGGATTGTATTACGTGGACGGACTTTGCGCTACTCCGACTATTTCGACAACGGTTTCAACGTCTCATCAACCGGCTCCGACAGTTCCTGTCAAGACTTTAGTCACTTCAGAGGTTGATTTCGAGCCCATTCCGAAACCGAAACAGAAATCGAAAAATAAAACGGAGTTTATGACGGATTTTCGTATCGAGTTGTCACCTTCTAACGTCGTGAACCAAATTCCGACCCCAACTCCTACCAATCCGTTACCAAATCCTAATCCTCCGCAAGTCCAGCTACCATCTCCCGTCCCATCCTATGCTGACGTCTCACAGTCAATCCCGACATCTCCCGCTGCCAAAAATCCTTCTCCACCCAAAAAGGAGACTGTTGCTAATCCGACGGCAAAGAAAGATGCAACCGGCTTATGGCACAGCCGACTTGGCCACCTTCATACCAACGCCATGCGTCTTCTGGCAGCCAATGATCAGGTTTATGGCATGGAGCCTGCGGAAGTACGCCAGGATTTGGCGTGCAACGACTGTCGTATTGCAAAATCCATCCGCGCTTCGCATAAGCCCGATCCAAATCCGATTACCACCAAGGCACTGGACCTCTTGCACATGGACGTCTGGGGGCCAGCGGAAACGACTTCAATTGGTGGAGCTCGATTTGTCTTCACGATCATCGACGACGCGACCAGATATTGCTGGATTACACCGATTGCCCAAAAATCCCAAGTTTTTGGTGTCTTTAAGGATTTTGTCGCTCGGATTGAACGCGTCGCCAATACTCGAGTCAAAGCCATTCGTTCTGACCGCGGCGGGGAGTTCATGTCTAACGAATTCCTCAATTATCTCCGAGAAAAGGGCATCGAAGGTCAACGCACCAACCCAAACTCGCCCGCTATGAACGGCACTGCGGAGCGGATCAACAGAACAATGGCTGACAACGTGAGATCGATTTTAAGCGAAACGAAACTTCCGAACGACTTGTGGGCAAAAATCGCAGTCACATTCGCTTATATAAAGAACCGATCTCCACATTCTCGTTTGAACAATCAGATCCCTTACATCTTGTGGCGACAGCGTGCCCTTTCACTACGACATCTGCGCAAGATAGGATTGAAATGTTGGGTACATTTTACTACCCCAGGTCGCAAGAAACTCCAGATGCGTGCCTGGGAAGGTTACATTGTTGGATACGCTGTCGGCACACGGGGATATCGAATCTGGAACCCACTTGACGACAAAATCACAGAATCAACTCATGTCCGAATTGATGAAAAGCAATCCTATCGTCGAACTCTTCGAAATGGAAACGGAAACGGAAATCTACGGCAGTACATACCGTACTCGAATGTTGACCACAGTCCGAACGTTCAAGATATCCCGCAGTCGACTGTCACATTCGACGAGAACATTCAGTATCTCGATTGGCCAAAAGGATCGGACTCGGACCATGAATACTCATCATCAGACGAAGAGTCTGAGATGCCGCCATTAGAAGAGAGTTCGAGCTCGGCAGCATCTGCACAATTCCAGACACCGGAACGTCAGTTTCAAGAAGCATGTGCTTTGAGATTGCCGAGTTCCGACAGCAATCTAGGTGATGACACGGATCGTGACATTGATGATATCGATGAAGTTTCTCTCGTGCCAATATCTAACTACACTTCCCCTCACATGTCACCGCAAACTTCACCTCAAACATCACCCCCGTTATCTCCACCTAGTTCCCCAAGCAGATTTGTGACGACACGGAGAAGAGCGGGTACTTCCGTTCTCCAACATACAATACCCGTTTTCGATGCTGCACCTATGTCTCCGGCTCCGCTTCAAGGAACTGAAGGAACTGAAGTGGCACCTACATCTGCACACCGAACCGCATTCATGTGGAGATATGTCGGAGGAGATTCGCATTGCGCACGTTGGAGACATGAAGAACATCTCCGCAAGGTTCAGAGACCCGGAAAGATTGACACCGATGTATATTATTTCCCGGAACCGGATGTGCGACTACGTTCACGCGGGGACATCGAGAAATATTGTCAATTTAATCATCTCGAATATAACCCGGAACTCTTTTTCTTTGGCAGTATTGAATATACTACGCCTTCGATCCCTGCCAGACATGCGGCTCACCTGTGTCGGACGGAACCCGCTTCATTCGCCGAAATTCCAAAATTTCATGATGCGCCGAAATGGCGCGAAGCGATCGATGAAGAACTCGGAACTTTCAAGGAGCGTGAGGTGTACGTTGAAGTACCGAAGCCGCCTGATACAACGATCCTCGGATGTAAATGGATTTTCAAGTTGAAGTCCGACGCCACCGGCAAAGTTACTCGTTACCGTGCCCGCCTTGTCGCTCAAGGTTTCCGACAAACTCTCGGCGTCGACTACGATGAGGTTTTCAGCCCCGTCGTGAACTTTGTTCTCATCCGGATTGTAAAATACTGAAATAAGGGAGACATCCACACCCGTTCAATGCTAGTTAGCAAGTGAGTTTTATTACACTTAACGGCCTTCACACGGCCTTGAACATCGCGCCCTCTAGTGGCGCATTTACACAATACTACATCCCTCCCTTATCCCAAAATAAAAAACATCAATAATTAGCCAAAAAAAACAACGAATAAATAAACAATGAATCAATAAACAAATCACAAACGACGACTCAATCACTTCCTCTTCTTAGCACACATGTCATAGTCGTGCTGCCAGGACGGCTTCTTTTTGTCTCTTTTCGATCTCCGCGGTGTAAAAGGAACGTCCACAGGGCCCGGCGCGATCGGAGCTATCTCCAGCTCCACCAGCACCGGAGCCGTCGCCGGCTCCATCCTCTCCTCCCCCGATGACTCGGACGTATCATCTTGCCCCTCACTCTCATCACTTTCATCTCCCTCCCCTTCCTCCGTACGGCCACCTCCCACTCTCTCATCCTCCTCCTCATCCTCAGCATGACGCTCCAACCTCACCTCCTCCCTCGAACGCATCTTCTTAAAGAAAGATGAGTTTCGTATTATACTCTGTCCTCTCCTATCTGCCGTCACCTGCGATCCTGCCATCGACGTCACCACGAATGGATCCGGGTCATACGGCGTGGTTAATTTGTTAATTTTCCTCCTTTTCAACAATACCACATCGCCCACCACCAGCTCGTGTCCTCGCGTGTGTCTCCTTCCGTCAGCCAACCTTTTCATTTCCGCTTTCTTGTTACTGTCTCTCCGTCTCATCACCTCATCATCCAATTTTGCGAACTGCTGTGGTAGTCTCGTTTTGATTGGCCGACCATACAACGCATCGGCCGGCGGGACCCCCGTCGTGGTATGAGGAGTTGCCCTGTAATTCATTAAAAATTCGTATACTTCCTCGTACCATTTGCGCTCCTCTGTAACCGCTGTCAGAATGGCCTTATTAAGCGTTTTCATTAGGCGTTCCACTTCTCCGTTCGCCTCGGGCCAAAGCGGCGTGACCCGATGGTGTCGCACGCCCATCTCGCCCAAGAAATCCGCGAACTCATTAGACGAAAACGGCGGCCCGTTGTCGGACTTCACGACCTCCGGGATGCCCAACTCCGAGAAACGCTTCCTAAGTATCGCCACTACATTCCGCGCCCCCGTCGACGACACGCCGTCAACGAAGGGGAACCGCGAATACTCGTCAACCACGACGAACAGTATTTTTCCGTCGGGAAACGGTCCCAAGAAATCGACTGCTATCTTTTGCCATGGGCGATCCGGCAGCTCAGACATCTCGAGCGGGGTCCTCGCCTTCACCGGCACGCTTGCTTGGCAAGGAATGCAGCCCGCAACGAGCTTCTCCACCTGAGCATCCAGGCCCGGATACCAGACTTTCTGGCGCAATAACATCTTGGTTTTCACCACGCCCTGATGCCCCCGATGCGCAATTTTCACTACTTCGTCCCTCAATGACGTCGGCACCACAATTCGGTCGCCCCGGAGAATAATCCCGTCCTCAGCAATCGTAAACTCGTCACGCAACATTCTGAAAGATTTTAAACAGTCATCCTTCCATAATTTTTCTGACTCACCACCGTCCTGTCTTAAAGCTCGCTGTAGCATTTTCAAGCTGGCGTCCTCTTGCGTACACTCTGCTATTCTCGCCCGTGTTAATGACTTGGGCACTCGTGTCCTAACCACAAAATTAATGTAATTTTCCAAAGTCCTCGACATCACGCCATCACTCTTCCCTTCGCTGCCCGCATGGCGCGACATGTAATCGCTGGGGTTGGAGCTGCCCTTTGTAAATTTTACCTCGAATACGTACTGTTGTATTCGCAAGCAGAGTCTCTCTATTCTAGCTGAGGGCCGAGCTTTCCTGTTGCCAAATATGCTTATCAGCGGTTTGTGATCTGTAAATAGAAGGAAATTCACCCCGTACAAGTACAAGTAAAAATGTTCAATGGCCCAAACGGCCGCCAAAGTTTCACGCTCGATTTGCGAGTATCTGCTCTCCACATCGGTTAATGCTCGGCTGGCGTATGCTACAACTCGCGGCTCAATCTCACCACTCCTAACTTGAGCCAAAATGGCACCCAGTCCATTCGGCCCCGCGTCCACCGTCACGTGTGTCACCGCCGCCGGATCATGGTACGCTAAAACGTTCTTATTTCCCAGCTGTTTTTTTATGCTGGTCCATGCCTTTTGGTGCTTCTCCTCCCATTGGAATCTCCCATTCGAACGCTTAGTTAAGTCTCTCAACGGCTTCAAAGTCTCCGCCATATTCTCAATAAAACGTGCGCAGTACACCACCATGCCCAATAAACTCTTTACCTCCGTCACCGATTTTGGGATCCCCATCTTTTCTATCGCCTCCACCTTTCGCGGGTCAATTGCCACACCGGCCGCCGAAAACACATGGCCAAAAAAAACGATCTCGTCCCGGCGAATCTCACATTTGTCCTCATTTAGGGTCAAACCCCTTTCTTCTAGCCGCCGCAAAACAGCGTGAATCGCCGCATCATGTGCTTCCACCGTCTTGCCTACAATGAATATATCATCGACAATATTAATGCAGTTCGAAAGCCCCTCGATTACTTGTCGAATGGTATCCTGAAATAACTCAGAGGCCGAATTAATGCCAAACAATAGCCTTTTAAACCGAAATAGGCCCACATGAGTCGCGAAAACAGTATACTTCCGCGACTCCTCGTCGAGTTCGACCTGGTTGAATCCATGGTTTAAATCCAGCTTGGAAAAATATCTTGCCCCTTCTGCAAGTGCCACGACGTCTTCCAATCGAGGTGAGGTATGGCGTACTCTTTTGATGGCCTTATTAACTTCTCTTGCGTCGACGCACATACGTATGGCGTTGGGGTCCGGATCTTTTGGTTTGTCGACGCAATGGATCGGCGAGACCCAGGGCGTCGGGCCCATCCCCTCGTCGATCCGTTCGATCACATCCATACGCAGCAGTCTTTCGAGTTCGTTTTCAACCTTCTTCCTTAACCGAAACGGCAGCGGGCGGTAGCGTTGGGCAACTGGAGCCACTTCCTCATCTACATGCAAATGAATCTGATAGTTTATTAGCTTACCGACCCCTCGAAACAGCTTCGGGTACTGTCGTTTAATTTCCTCCTCGATCGTCGACCTTTCCACGTTATTTACTATTTCCACAATCCCTAACTGCTTTGCCGTGTCGTAGTTCAATAACGATGCGCCCGGGCGGTCCACCACATACGCCGTTACACACATTTGTTGTCCCTCATAATGGAGCGTCAGCTCCGTACGCCCCAAAAGCGGCAGTGGCTCCTCCGCCCCGTACGGCAGTAACTTGGCGCGACTTCCTACTAATGTCGGTTTTCGCTGCATGGCCCGGTAGTCCTCCCTGCCCAAAATGTTCACGGACGTCCCGGAATCGACAATAAATCTTGTGCACTTACTCTCCTCACCTATCGTTAAACGCACTTCCGGCATCTTTGATTTTCCTCTCTTCCGCTCCGCACACATTCCAATCACGAATAGTTCCTCATCATCGCTCTCTTCGTTGCAAATACGACCCACGATGTTTGTTTTCTTATCGGCGCCTCCCCCGTCGCTCCTCTTTCCACGACAAAATCGCACGAAATGTCCCACCTTTCCACATCCCCGACACGTCACGCTCCTCGCCGGGCATTCCTGTGGGGGCGCGTGTGGCCACGCGCGCCCGCAATTGAAACACTTCCTATTATTGAAATTTCTGAGCCCACCTGATCCGCTCTGCGTTGTTGTCACCGTTGGCTCACTCCGCCGAGTTTCCACATTACTATTGGCCCTTTTCCTCGCCTCGGTCGGCGCTCGGACCCAGTTGACATCACCTGTTATTTCCTTCTCACCTCCTTCCATTTGCTTTGCCTGGTACTCCGACGCCTCGTAACCTCGGCCTAAATCTAACAATTGTTTTAAAGTCAACGAATCGTCTCGCAGTCCTTGTCGTCGCAACCGATTCATGTTTGTGCCCAAAATCAGCTGGGACTTTATCTCCCGGTCATCATCATGGAACTCACAACCCACTGCTAGCTGTCGGAGCCGCATTTGGTATTTGTCTAGGGATTCTGTCGCCTCCTGGCGAGATACACGAAAAGTATATATACAAAACTGCATGTTCTTACCCGGAGCGAAATATTTCGTCAGCGCCTCCTTAACCGAGTCAAAATTCCTATCCTCTTCCTCTATCGCGAGCGTCTCGTACACAGAGAAAACCTCTTCACCTGCTTGATGTAGGAGCGTCGCCATTTTCCTCCCGTCGTCCTTAATTCCAGCCGCGACCAAAAACATTTCGAGTCTACTCAGCCATCTCTTCCACCTCTGGGCCTGTGTGGTTGCTTCGCCATGCACGTCGAACGGCGGAATCCCTGCTGTGCGTAGAAAACCTGCCACGCCTCCCGTTTCGTCCGCCATGACAGCGTCGCTCACAACACACAACGCAAAGTCACAAAATCCAAGATAAACTGTCCATTCACAATAAATTGTTCATTCGTACCCGTATATCACGCACAAAGTCCAATAAATAAATTTCCCTCGTCGCCAATGTAAAATACTGAAATAAGGGAGACATCCACACCCGTTCAATGCTAGTTAGCAAGTGAGTTTTATTACACTTAACGGCCTTCACACGGCCTTGAACATCGCGCCCTCTAGTGGCGCATTTACACAATACTACACGGATGTTCTTTTGCTTGCTTGTCATTCTCCGCGGATGGAAGGACGCACACCTCGACGTAAAGTGTGCCTACCTTTATGGCAAGCTCGAGCACAAGGTATATATGCGGATTCCGGCAGGTGCGACTTGCACACACCCGAACAACGTTTGGCTTCTGATAAAATCCCTCTACGGCCTCCATCAATCCGGAAGGCAATGGTTCGAGAAGCTAGACGAAACTCTTCGAGCGCTCGGATTTCGAAGACTGCCCGGATGCAATTGTGTTTATTCTTTTGGGACTTCAGCGTTGATGCTGGTCTACGTGGACGACATCGTTCTTTTCTACGCTAACGACACCGTCCTCGATCGACTCATCGTTTTGATCAGCACCAAGTTTCAAATCGTCAACTTGGGTCCCATCACGAAATTGCTCGGCGTTGAATTTATCCGAGAGGCTGGCAAGACTTTCATTAGCCAGCGGATGTACATCTCGAAGATCGTTAAAAAGTTCGGAACCGTCGCAAATAACCTCGTCAAGGTCCCTGTTACTCCGGGAACAACGCTCACTCGGGGACCGACCGAGAACTTGATCGATTTCCCGTATAGATCGCTCATTGGATCGCTATTGTTTTTAGCGTCGCGAACACGTCCCGATATCTTATTTTCCGTGATTTACCTGTCGCAGTTCAACACGTGTTATACTCAGGCACACATCAAAGCCCTACTCCAGGTACTTCAGTATGTCTCGAACACCATTGATTATTGTATCGAATTATCGGGATGTGGATCAGGACAACTGTGGGGATACACAGACGCATCGTGGGCATCGGATACCGCTACATCGCTTAGTTTCGGAGGCTTCATTTGCTACATCGGACAAACGCCAATTGGATGGACCTGCCGAAAACAGACCACCGTGGCTTGCTCAACAATGGAAGCCGAGTTCCTCGCTCTTGTTGATGCAGTTAAAGAATTTTATTGGCTCCGACATGTTTACTCCGAATGTCCGATGTTAGATCCGATTTCTCGTCCCGTTATCTACTCCGACGCGCTTGCTGCTATCCAATTCACCGCAAACGATATCGAGAACAGCAAGACGAAACACATCCGCGTCAAGTTCCATTGGCTTCGGGAGTGGTACACGGCGGGACAGTTTGAACTTCGGAAAGTGCCCGGCGATCTGAACGTCGCCGATATATTTACAAAGTGGCTCGGCTCGGAAAAACTTCGTTCACTCATCTCGAGAATCTTCCGGCCTTGAGTACTTTTGACATTCCTAGTTTAGTTTACCCGACATCGAGGATCATCGAGTTCCAGTGGGAATATTCGGGCTTCCGTAGAGTTCTTCAATGACAGTACCCGGCTCGGTGATTCGAACTTTATCTTTTGTCTTTTCTGATAACACACTGTAATTCCAGTACCCGTTCTTTATTTCCCCCGAATTTATTTACATCGAAGGGGGGATTTGTTGGTCTGCTGACCATTTTTAGTATGTCGATGCAAATAGATCCGATATATTTCATTATCTTTTCAATTTTTTTATTAGCCAATTGCTGTATTTACTTATCTTCGAGTCATTTATTGCATTTTCGGTTATTTAATGCTATTGTCATATTTTATAGCATGTGGCACCATGCTTCTTGTATCCCATTTACTTTATTTCGATTTATTCTCCAAATTGTATTATTCAATTCCGACACTAGGTGTCGCTTCTCACTTGAGTCACATCCAAGATGGCTGCTGCCATGATTGAGCAGTGCCAAGCTGTTTTCTACTTTGTTTTGGACTCATTTCGTAATGTATTTTCGATTAAATCTTTTTATGTTTTTATTTAAACATTTGTCTTATGTTTCACACGGCATATAAGTGTAATTACACGGCCGTTATTTACTGCATAGCGAATTCGCGAGTATTCTGCGAGTCGCGAAATTCGCGAGTATTCTGCGAGCCGTGTTTCGACTCTGTTTTTCGTTTTTCACTCGATATTTCGAGTTATTTCCAGTCCTCCTCTGCTACAGTTGGAGGAGACGGGCAAGCGGAAATCGGTCATATTGTCAGCCGACTTCGTCTTAGCCTTGTTGGAAGGCTTGGGCAATGCGGGAAAGTCTTCTTCCTTCGTCACTAGAGTGGTCGGTGTCAGAGTCGGAGGCAACGATGAAACGGGTGGAGAACTCGAAACATTAGTCGGAGCGGCGAATGGCGAGATAAGCCCATCCACGAAATAAAGTCCAGACTTCTGTTTCGCCCGAAGAACACTTAGTTTGATGTCCGTTTCATACGTATGCAATTCCGAGTTGTGAATGTGGATGTGATGTCCGCATTTATCAATCCGAGAAACCGAGATTAAGTTGGCGCCGAAGTCAGGTGCGAATAAGACGTCGCGTAGCATTACGGTGCATTCGCAGCCATCGATGAGCGACTTGACCGGAACGTCACCTTTGCCTGTGACCTTCGAACTGCCTTGTCCTAACTCGATGTTAAACGGGACAACGGAAACAAAGTTCGTGAACCGCGCTTGAACGTGCGAGACGTGGTCTGTTGCGCTACAATCAACGATCCACTCGTGGCATTGGAGGAAATGTACAGTCGGTGCTGTAACAACTGGTGGCGCAGACAAGAGGTACGCAGCATCACGTCTCGGGCGGGAAATTTCACGGCTTTGACCACCGGGTTGCTGAGAATTGGTTCCCTTCCGTCGTCGGTTTTTGCTGCGAGATTGACCTTGTAGTGCAGCTGCCGGTTGCTGTTCCTTCGATTGTCGGCGCGGAAGAAGGCATTTGTTCGCGTAGTGGCCCATCTGATCGCAATTGAAACAACGAATTTGCGATAGTGGACGAGGATTGCGAGATTGACTGCGGTTGCGATTGTCCGCAGCGAATGCCGACGTCTTCTTCGTATTGTGATCGGATTTCGACTTCAAACGAAGGTATTCCGACAAGAGCTGTTCGGAGACTTTGGCCGGGGTAAAATTCGCCAACGGCCAATGGTAAATGGAGAACGTTGCCTGGTCGTAATCCGCCGGAAGAAAATCGAGGTACTGGTAGGCCTGATGTCGAGGGAGAATGTCCTCTCCGATGTCCTTCAATTGACGAACCATCAGGTCTACACGCCCCAGGAAATCGGGCATCTCCTCGTTCGGCTCCAGTTTCAATTGCAAGAACTGTCGGCGCATAGCTGCCTGACGGGCGAGTGAACTGGGGGCGTAGATCTTGGCGAGCATGTCCCATTGTTCCTTCGGTGTCTCGCAGCCATCGAGTGCCGACTGTTTGGCTTCGGATACAAAACAATAAATGGTTCCTAGGGCTCGTTCCTTGCGACGTTGATATTTGCGTTTCTCCTTGTCATCCGCCGTCTTCAGGAAATCCTCCTCGCCGTCTTCTGTGACGTGATGCCACAGGCCTTCACTTTTGAGCAACATCTTAACTGTTCGTTGCCATTGTTCGTAGTTGCCGGTCGTCAGGACCGGTACACGTCCCGACGTCGCTTCGGAAGCCTTTTGCATGATTGCGGAGGAAAAATCGTCGAAAAATTTCCGAAAATCGAAGCACAATTGACGAAATCGAAGCACTTTTCACTCGAAGCACTCGAAGCACTACCGACGCACACACAAACATTGTTCGAAGCGGAAAGACCTCGACGGGGAGCCAATGCTAAAATTGGCTTGAAAACCTTAGACAAGTGTCCCCCTAACGTCCTTTATGACCACCTGGGGCCGCGGGAATGTTAGGTGGCGCAGGGCTCAGCCTTGTCTAAGAATACAGTGACGCTTGCCCAGATTTGGACGAAGGGCGCCAAGGATTCTAATTGACCCACACCAAAAAACTTGAAACTAACAAATAAATTCGAAATCTGAAATAAAAAGAAGGAGAAGTTGATGAATCTGTATGCACAGACGTCCCTGTGCACACCGCGCATAAAAATGCGGAATTCTTCAAAAGATCGCCGACCGATTTCGAAAATCGGGAAAAAAAATCGCCGTCCGATTGTGAAAATCGGGAAAAACTTCTGAAAAAAAATTTTGCCGTACACCGGGGTACTAAGCGAGATGAAGTTCTATGTGGCCACACTGTACTCCGGGGTACAAAGTGTGTCGAGACATCGGAAATTCGGCGAAAAACTGGAAATAAACAAAAATTTCCGCACAAATCGCAAAAAAATCGCGAAATTTACGGAAAATTAGTGAAAAAACGAGGCACTGGTGTCTTTCCAGGCCTCTGCTACCACTTGTAGCTCTGTGGCGCAATAAATGCACGATAAATCGTGCTGGAAGCGTGAAAATAACGTGCTCACGGCAATGCATGAGCTGGAAAAATTGCCGTGATGCGTAAACGCGAGTTCGGGTCTGTATTGGGCCAGAAAACGCGTGTACCACACTTATAAAGACGTATGGGACATAAACTAATACTGATAATTAACCAAATACACTTTAATTCGAGAAAACTTACATAATTGATCCAAAAACCATTGGAAAACATAGAGAAACACACTGGCTGTGTGCGCGGCCATTTGCAATGTGCCAGAGACATCTAGTGGCCGATATTATAAACAATAATAATGAAAAACATAAGAACAAGATAGAGGATGCATGAAACCTAATGTATTGAGTACATTTAACCCGGTATCATGCATTCTCTTTACAAACAAGCATGAAAACACTAAATAAACACTGAATAACCCAGGAAAATGGAAACAATTACCGATAAATGATAAAATAAACATTTTAAAGCCATTTCACATCGAAAAACGATTTAATTAGGTGAAAAGCGGTTCCAAAGTCCAACAAATACAGTGTCCTCCTCTTCCAACTCCGCAATTAAGTCTTGTGGGGTCATTGACCCATTGATCCCGTGGTGCATCCCTTGTTGTCTCTCCAGCCTGTTGATCAGGAAAGTTTTCACAGAACGAGATTGTCTCGTGGCTTCCCTGCCCAGCAGTATTGTGGCCTGACCAGCAGTGACCAAGAACCGCAACTTTACTTCTTCATCTCCTACCCTAACCGGTAGGTAGATCTTCCCAAGTGCGGGTCTCCTTTCGCCAAAATAACCAATCAACGTAATGTTGGTCGGTTGTACAGGCCATGTCACATTGCTTAAGGTCATCCACTTCATTAAAGTATCTCTGGAGATCAACGAGTATCTTGAGCCAGTATCCACTGTTGCAACCACGGGGATCTTGCCAAGTCACATTGACATGCGGAAGGGGTCATCCTGGTCATAATTGGGATTCCGAATTTGGCATCCTGGTTGAGTGACCGAGGGAACATAATTCATTGGGGTGCAACTCTGCTGAAAGGGCTGGTACACAGGCCTTTGACCACCACCGCGTGCGCGTCTGCGTCCGGTACGCCCTCCTTGACCACGCTGTTGGGTCCCAGACGGTCCTGCATTTGCATCCCGCATCTGCATCGGTTGACCACGACCTGTCTGTTGCACCTGTTGCCTCATGGGACAATCTCTTTTCAGGTGTCCCACTTCACCGCAATACCAACAGGCACCGTAAGGTAAACCACCTCGCGTGCGAACAGGGGTGGACTGAGCAGTGCTCACAAAAGGCCTTTGTGGCAACACCACACCCTTGGTATAAACATGGGCCATAGGGGGCTGAGAGCTGTAAGCCACCATGCTAGCGGGAACCATGGGTAAAACCATATCCCTTCCGCTATCTGGTTCGAAACATGTAGTGGCTTGCATGTCCGCCACACCAGCTGCGGCGCCTTCGAATGCCATGGCCATCTCCATTGCCTCCCTTAAGGTTTTGGGCTTTTGCAGGAGAATGTACTGCGTTGCCGTGGCATTCCCTAGTCCCTCAATCAACTGGTCCATGACCGCAAAGTCCACCTGCTTAGAGTCTCCGTATTCTCCCTTCTCTGCAAGACCGCGGAGAACAGCAACATACGATGCCACCGACTCCTTTGGCTGGCGTACTCGCTTGCGTAACCGGTTCCGGATAATAATTGGAGGTACCGCCGGACTAAAGTATGCCTTTATCTTTTCGACTATGTCCTCATAAGTCATATCCGAAATCTTGGTTGGGGCAGTCAACTTGTGTAGCAGGGCATGGGTATCTGCGCCCATCGAGGCCACCAAGAACATCTTCAAATTGTCCTTATCCGAATAGAATTTGTGTAGCTTCGCCATGAACTCGAACCGTTCAACCCACAAACTCCAATCCGTCTCGGTTTTGCCTTGAAATGGGGGCACGTGCGCCACGTAGGCTGTCCCAGCTCCGCTTGTTGACGCCATTCCGGATAGACTTGTCTGCGACTCCTGGTTTACGCCAGCTACCAATTCCGGGTCATCGTCACTATCCACCGCCGCCGGGTAACTTGTCAGTCCTGACTCCGTGATTGCGATAAAATCCGGTCCAACAATCCAAATTGGTGCAACAATCCAGTGAGTGCTCTCACTTCCCAGACCTGCCCTGACCCCCTTCCCTGTAGGTACTTCTCCGAGGAGTTAAGCTGGGTTCAGCACTGGCCAGCCTTTCCTGGGAGGTGGCTTGATGTGTGCAGCTATTATCCCCTTACCGTACCCTAGTGGGAAAAGGAAACCCTAGCACTACCTAAGCTGAGAGCTTATAATGACATAGTGTTGCGTTGGCATTGTCAGGGGCATTCTTTGGGATCTTTGTTCCCTGGTGTCATTGTTGCGGCCCTTTGTTGCTCAGACGATGGCTGGAGTCATTGTTGACCTCCTGGTGGCAAAATCTGAAGTTAGGCTTAATAACCCTAGATAGGCCTAACTGGGCCTAGTAACCCTAGCAAGTCCCAAGAAATACTAGTTAGGCCTAAGCCAGGCCTAACTATCTGAAATGACAGAAAAGAAAGCCAGAATCCATTCCAAAAAAAAATTTTAAAGATACAGTTCACCTCTCTTTAATCCAGGGTTCTGCTGTCCTGTTCAGGGTGCCACTTTACCATCTTTGCCCTGGAGATGGGAAATAAAACACAGGAAACCAGTTGGGCCAAAACTTTATCCTCCACTCTTCTAAACAGAGTAGATTTATTTGTCAGTAACCTGACCAACTGTCACTAGAGGGAAAAAGATGGGAGCTACATTCTGCTTTGTACATTGTATTGTTAGCAATACAATGTACTAATTCAATGCAATAAAGCCTGCATAAATTCCTTGTGGTGTAAATACACCACAGAGGATCAGGCTGGACATTTGTGGATTTAGGAGCAATTTGAGACTGGATAGGATTCATAATTTGATTCGGAATTTGCTTCGGAATTGGTGGCATTTGTAAGCGAAAATCCGTAATGTAGTCTTGACTCGATTTGCCCCTTTTCGGTTTCGGAATGTTCTCAAAATCCACTTCTGTGGTGAGATATGTCAATGTCGGTGCTTGCTGAATGGGTGTCGGAACCGTTGTCGACGTTGGAGTTGCAATCGCCGCAGACACAGAAGGAGTCGAACACAAACTGTCCACATAATACAATCCTGCCTTCTCTTTTGCTCGGAGAATAGAACTCCGAATGTCCGATTGATAGATGTTGACTTCACCATTGTAGAAGTGTATATGATGACGTGTTTTATCAATTTTAGAAACCGAAATAAAATTGGCTTCGAAGTTCGGTGCAAAAAGTACATTCGTCAAATTCACGGTGCAGTTGCAGTCGTCTATCCGCATAAGTAGTCGTACGTTTCCTTTTCCAGTCACCTTGGACTTGCTTTGTCCGAGTTTGATGTCGAATGGCACGATGTCCACAAAATCCGTAAACCAAGCCCGAACGTATGAAACGTGGTTCGTCGCGCCACAGTCGACAATCCATTCGTTGGATTGCATAAAATGAGCAACTGGGCGCGCTGGGGCTTGCGGGGCACTGGCGAAAAATGTCTCTTCTCGAGTTGGACGAGAACAACCTCGCGGACGCGTATCATCGGGTTTTGGCGCGGAATTTGTGTTGCGCTTGTTGCTCTTACTCCGAGAGCGTTGGAAAGAAGCCGATGCCTGATTACTCTTGTCGCTAAGGGGAAATGGGCACTTGTTGGCATAATGCCCCATCTCATTACAGTTGAAACATTTAATTTGCGATAACGGCCGACGAGGACGAGAATTCTTCCGAGATTGTTGTTGGTCTTTTACAGACGAATGCACAGAAGACGAGTGTACATTATGCAATCCCATCGGCTTTAATCTAAGATATTCGGAAATCAACTGCTCAGCAACTTTGGTTGGTGTGAAGTCCGAATCAGGTCAATGATATATGGCGAACGTTGCCTGTGCGTTTTCGGGCAGTAGTCGGTTGAGTATTGATATGCGTGATGATCGGGTGTTGTAACTTCTTTGATATCTGTCAATTGGCGGACGAAGTGATCCACTCGATTGATAAAATCTTGCATTTCCTCATTGGGTTCGAGATGTAATGTCAAGAACTCCGACCGTAATGCTGCCCGTCGTGCCCGCGAACTGGGCGCATACGCTTTAGCCAGGACGTCCCATGCCTGTTTAGGGGTATCACAATTGTCCAAGGCTGAACGTTTCGGTTCGCTGACATGCATGTAAATATGTCCGAGAGCTTTGTTCTTTTTGACCATGTAACGTTCTTTTTCTTTGTCCGTTAAAGTCAAAAGATGATCCGCCTCCTTCTCCTCCGTTACATGCCTCCAAAGGCCCTCGGATTTCAAAAGCATCCGCATCGCTCTCTGCCAGGGCTCATAATTCCCGACAGAGAGGATGGGAATCCTGCTGACTGTCGTTTCCGTTACTTTTTGCATCGTTGCGAAGACTCGGCGCACCGCACAAAGCACACGGACTCAGGAAAATGGTATAACGGCGTTCAAAGCACTTCACTAATCGGTGGCACAAAAAGTAGTTGTGAACACAGAACGCAGCACAGCACTTCCAACGTAGTTCTAAGCGGATATCAATCAAGGGGGCGGTCAATGCTAAAATTGACCAAAGAACCTTTGACAAGTGTCCCCCTAACGCCCTTTGCAAGCCACCTGGGGCCACGGAAACGTTAGGTGAGGCAGGGCTCAGCCTTGTCAAAGAATACAACCACAGCTGAGACGACTGTCCCAAGGGCTGCGGCGATACTAATATTGGCCCACACCAAAATATTTAAAATTATCTTATAACTAACAAATAAAGTCAACAGGGAAGGCGAAAAGTGATGAATCTCCCGTGGGTCACACGCGCTCGCGGCAAAGCACAAGACGGGTTTTCTCAAAAACCCGCTAGAAAAGCGCAATTCGGCTTCGAAAAACCGAATTCTTCTCGTTTAAACGAGGCTCTTCGTGAAAAATACACAAATTGTTGTAATAATTTAAAAATCGGCGATACTACATGCACGCCGGGGTGCATAAAGCAAGAATCGTCTCGTTTCTCGATGCAAAACGTCTCGTCGACGTTGTCGAAAGAGAAAATCGTCGAAATCCTGAAAAATACGAAAATTTGCCTCGAAATTTGCGACCGCACAATTTTGGACGAAATTAGCCGGAGAATCGTGTAGTGTGCAGTACAAACTGCCTGGGAACGTCGTTGACACGTTGTCGACGTTCAAAACGCGAAAATCCAGCTCGAAAATGACGAAAAGCCTGAAAATACAAATTCGCTGCGAAATTCGCGGAATTTTCGGCGATAATTAGTAGCAAATGAAGCGTGCAGAGGATTAAACCATCCTCTGCTACCAATTGTAGGTCGGTAGCAGAGGAAAACGACTAAAACAGCTCAAAATATCGAGCGAAAACGACAAACTAACTTAGCGAAGGCGTCGCACTTCTCGTGCGAACGTGTGGGCGACGTCGGGAGCGAAAAACAACATAAACGGCCGCGATATTCGCTTATACGCCGTGACAAATGATAAACAAATGCTTAAAAGCATAAAACATATTTAATGAAAAGAAAATACTCACAAATGAGTCCATTACAGTGTGAATTGATAAGGGCGAGAGCCAAAACGATGGTCGCCGCCATCTTGGAAGGTGATAAGTACAATAACGACACCTGGTGTCGTGATAAAGAGTTATACAAACAAATAAACATTGAATTAAATGAAAACACTGGGCACAGCATGATACTGTGTATTAAACAGCAATAAACAAATGTAAAAGATCCAAATAAACAGATATCATTGGATATGAATAGACACGAGATAAATACATCGAGATTAGATAATTAAACAATAAGAATATGATTTTATGTCACATCGACATAACTGGCGGTCCTATAGACCAACAATATCGTCGGGCCGCGTATCTTTCGGCTTCCCAACGTTGCTCATAATACGACGGTATTTGCGTCGTCGTAACGTACGCTTCTTGCGAACGTATATTACTCGAAAAACACAACGAAAAAGTATTATTATATGCGAATAATCGTACTCACATGTGATAATGTTATATTATCACATATTATTCCGGTGAAAACAAAAGTTCAATGTTGCACTCAAAGTTGTTCTCAAATGTAGTGAAGTCTGTGTGCAAAAGTTCAGAAACTGTCTGTTTTCTATGTGTAGAAAATAGGTGATGTTGTTCGAATGTATGCCTATTTTTATGAATACGTAATGATGTGTTTAACTAGAAGAAAACACACAGTTGTGGGTGAAAACTAAAAACAGAATGATGAAGTTTTATTCATGTGACGTATTAACCTTTATACATAGAACAAATTGTAATCTAAACGTGTTGTTTATTGAATGTTGTATTCCTGTCCGCCAGGTGTTTTTGTCACCTGTGCACCTGTCACTGGCACTGATCAATCAGTGACCCGAATTGTATTAGGTGCTCCGCGCACTTTTTAACATCTGTTTAAGATTAAAACCATCACTGTTAATATTTCACCTAACAACCACGCGTCTCTACTTTATGTCTCCAACATATTAGAACCTAAAAAACTACAGGTTATGGGCCCAGCACGCTTCCACTGCGCTTAAAAATCATCAAGTTTTGTACCGGAACATTCGAGGAAGTTAAAAACGAATTTAACACGAACATTCCACAAGAAACAGAACTAAGAAACGATGGCGAACGGCGGCGGAAATTCAGCTCGAATCGAGGCGTTGGGAAAGGAAAACTTCGACACATGGAAGATCCAGATGGAAGCAATTTTGGATCAACGGGACCTACTCGTGCACGCGGAAGGTACGTCGAAACGACCAGAAACCATCGAAGGAAACGCGAAACGTGTGAAGGAGATCGAAACGTGGGAGAAAAGTGATCGAACAGCCAAAAATGACATTTTGCTAAATATAAAACAATCGGAACTTCGAATGGCTAAAAATTGCAACACCGCGAACGAATTGTGGAGGAAGCTGCATAGTGCGTACCAATCGAAAGGACCGGCAAGAAAAATCACGTTGTTAAAACGACTCGCGACACACAAGATGGCGGACGGAGAAAACGTGAAGAACCACTTAAAAAAATTCTTCGAGCTGGTGGATAAGCTACTAGACATGGATTTCAAGATGCCCGAAGACTTCACAACGATCTTACTGCTACTAAGCCTGCCGAACTCTTACGACAACTTCAGATGCGCAATAGAATCGCAAGATAAATTGCCCTCGCTGGAAGTTTTGGAGGGAAAGATCAAAGACGAGTCAATCGCCCGCGGAAAGGGGAAAGAAGACGTATCGGACGCCATGATGGCCAGAAAAACGTTCCAAAAACGTAAGCAACCAAAGAAATACGGCGACGAAAATTTGAATTCGACCGAGAAGTCAGCTTTTAAATACAAGTGTCACGGTTACGGAAAAATTGGCCACAAAATTGCCGATTGCCGAAGTAAAAGCAAGAAGGAAAGCGCATCGAGAGCCGAGAAATCCAAGTACGAATTATTTTTTTGCGAGCAAGACGAGACAGCGCTAATAAGCAAGAAGTCACGATCGAAAAATTGGTGTTTGGACAGCGGCGCAAGTTCCCACATGTGCTCGAACGATTCAACATTTTCGACAATCGAGTTCCTGAAAAACCAAAAACTGAATTTGGCCAGCAAAGCGAGTACGAACATCGACGGAAAAGGAACCGCAAAAATTGTCGTCAACACCGGGAACGGAAATATGAAACTGGATTTGGCGGAGACTCTTTTGGTACGAGATTTACGAACAAATTTTGATGTCAGTCGGGAAGATCACAGAACGGGGACACAAGGTGATTTTCGATGATAAATCAGCAGAAATGATAAATCCGAAGGGAGAAATCATATTCACCGCCGAAAAAAGGAACGGATTGTATTACATCGTCGACGAGACCGAGGATGCTGCGACTGCAGCGGAAATTGAAGTCGGAACCGGATCAAGACCTGCAAAACCCGCAAGTACGAAAATACAAGAATGACACAAAAGACTTGGGCACCTGAATGAGTCAAGTCTGAAAATACTAAACGAAAAGGCGGACGGAATGAAGTTCGAAAAGGATGCCAAGCTGCCAACTTGTGAAACTTGCATCAAGGGGAAGCACGCAAGTACGAAATTTCCCGATTCCACGTCAAAAAGCGAAAAACTGCTGGAACTTGTACACTCGGACGTTTGCGGACCAATGCCAACAAAGTCCATGAACGGATCAAGATACTTCGTGACCTTCACCGACGACAAATCGAGGTGGTGCAAGGTGTATTTTCTGAAGCACAAAAGCGAAGTTTTCGAGGCATTCAAGTCATTTAAAACGTTTTGCGAGAGGGAAACTGGTTGCGCACTCAAAGTTTTACGATCAGACAACGGGAAGGAATACGTAAACAAGAACTTTGACAACTATCTGCGAGAAAACGGCATAAAACGTCAAACTAGCGTCGCCCACACACCGGAACAAAATGGCGTATCTGAAAGAATGAGTAGAACTTTAATCGAGATGGCACGATGCATGTTACTGCAAGCAAAATTGCCCAACACATACTGGGCGGAAGCAATCAACACTGCATGCCACATCTGAAATAAATGCCCAACTAGAAGTTTGAAAAATGAAATCCCACATCAGATCTGGACTGGAAGAAAACCAAATATCGACTATTTTCGAGTTTTCGGGAGCAGAGTCTTTGCGTTGGACAAGAAACCGAACAAGGGGAAGTTCGAACCAAAGTCAAAAGAATGTATTCTCATCGGATATTGGGACGGATCGAAGGCGTATCGCTTGTGGTCGAAAAGCGAAAACAAAATTATAAGAAGTCGCGATGTGAAATTTGTCGAAAAATCGGAAAATGAAACGAATGAAGAGTGTGAAGAGAACGATAATAATAATAATTTTAATGACAATTTCACCGATTGCAGAATGGATCAAATCGAGAATGGAATCGAAATTTCCGAGGACGAAGTCGAGAGCGCAGGCGAGAACGAGCCCGACAATAAAGACGAGAGAGGAACGCAACATGAGGAAGCCGAACCTCGTCAAAATGAAAACACGAGAATAATTCCACGACGATCTGCTAGAACACCAAAACCTTACCCAAACCGAAATGGAGACCCACCCAGAAAGAAATATACAAGAAAGAACCCGACAACAACTAATGAAGTTTTGGACGAAATAGCACAGATAGCAATTCCCGACGATCCAACGACAGCGGCCAAAGCTTTGAATGGAAATAACCCACAAGAATGGATGAAAGCGATGAAGGAAGAGTACGACGCTTTAATTGAAAATGAAACGTGGGAGGAGTGCAACCGACCGAAAAATAGAAATGTAATCGGATGTAGATGGGTCCTCCGCACGAAATTTGAAGCAGACGGGTCAATTGAACGCAGAAAGGCCCGACTGGTCGCCAAGGGATATGCACAGCAGCCAGGCATTGACTATTTTGAAACTTACGCGCCCGTCGCACGACCGGGATCAATTCGAATGATGATGGCAATCGCAGCCGAGTTGGGGTTGACCATACACCAAATGGACGCGATAACAGTATATTTAAATGGCGAAATCGAAGAGGAAATTTTTATGGAATTCCCCGAATATTTGGAATTCATTGCCGGAATAGAAATCAAGAAAGGAAAGGTCTGCCGGATGAAAAAAGCGTTATACGGATTGAAGCAGTCGGGCCGGCAGTGGTATAAAAAGCTGGACGAGAAGTTGCAAAAGCACGGACTGAAGCCAACAAACGCAGACCCATGCGTGTATTACCAAACGAATGGAGAAGTCATGATGCTCGTCGCAATCTACGTGGATGATTTTATCATCGCAACGAACTGCAAAAGAAACCTGGAGAAAATAAAATCGAACCTGAAGAGCGAGTTCAAAATGAAGGATTTAGGACAAATTCACTACTGTTTGGGAATCGAGTTTAAACAGGAAGAAAAGACGAAATCAATCACGATGGCGCAGAAAAAATACGTAAAGCACATACTGAATCTTTTTGGAATGCAAGACTGCTCGAAAAACACAACTCCACTCGACGCAAATCAGAAGTTGCAGAAAAACAAGAAAAAGGAGGATGGGACCGACGAAGAGCTACTGGATCCAGAGAAGTTCCCGTACCAAAGTTTAATCGGATCACTCATGTACCTCGCCGTTTGCACTCGACCCGACATTTCCTACACCGTCAGCGCATTAAGTCAATACAATACGTGTTTCACCGGAACTCATTGGACGGCAGCAAAACGCGTCTTAAGATATTTGAAACACTCATCGAATCTCGGGCTAAAATTCGAAAAGACCGGAAAAGACTTAGTCGGCTACACGGATGCAGATTGGGGAGCAAACTTGGACGACCGTCGCTCGTACACCGGCTACTGCTTTAAACTCGCGAATGCAACAATATGCTGGGAAGCAAGAAAGCAGAAGACTGTCGCAACATCGTCGACTGAAGCAGAATATATGGCCTTAGCTGACGCGTCAAAAGAAGCAATCTACTTGCGGAACTTCCTAAACGAAATTAAATACATCAACAAGAAAAACGAAACGACCCTCATTTACAGCGATAATCAGGGGGCAGACAAATTGGTGCAAAACCTAATTTTCCATTCCAGGACCAAGCACATCGACATCCGCCACCATTTTGTTCGAGAAACATGTGAGCGGGGGGGACATCGACATAGAATTCCTGGAGAGTGAGAAGATGGTCGCCGACGTGTTGACCAAAGGGCTCTTTAAGCCAAAACACGAAGAATTGATCGCCCAATTTGGATTGAAGGAAATCTTTAAGAAATATTGTTTTTAACATTTGAATTGTTTGTGAATGAATACTTTAATTTTTTAAATGTCTGAATTGTTTAAGAAAAATGTTTTGAATTTTAAAATGTAGGAATATTGCCATTCAGGGGAAGTGTTGTTTATTGAATGTTGTATTCCTGTCCGCCAGGTGTCTTTGTCACCTGTGCACCTGTCACTGGCACTGACCAATCAGTGACCCGAATTGTATTTGGTGCTCCGCGCACTTTTTAACATCTGTTTAAGATTAAAACCATCACTGTTAATATTTTACCTAACAACCACGCGTCTCTACTTTATGTCTCCAACATATTAGAACCTAAAAAACTACAAAACGTATAACCGAATAAACAAAGATACAATCTTGAATTATGGTGATGTCATAGTCGTGACATCATCACTACACATTAGTGTGATACAAGAACGTTATCGCGTTGCGTATAGCGCACTCATACCGCGTACAAATAACAATGAATTGATACAATAAGTCATATACATCGAAATCCATTGATATCAAAGACAATTACATTTGCATGAATACAATACCACTCTAATACATTGATCAAATTGCACGCTGACACGCGAAGTACGAATTCCGACAAGACGACAATAAATTCTCAATTCATATATCTCAAATATTCCCAGAATACTCTATAAACGTGTAACAATTATTACAATACATAACACAAACGAGTACGCATTGTCCTGCGAATAAAAAGTTCAGCAGGGGTCTTACCAGTGACCTAATGCGGCGTGTTGCGGTAACGAGACTAAAATCTCGCGATCTTGTGACTCACACGTGAAGTCTTGGTTCTCGGACTTTCAAGATGTTGTGCCTTTCAATATAGAGTTAGGACAAGGTCGCTCACAAGTTACTGGCAAAGGAAGTGTACGCATATTGACTTATATTGATAATTGCGAGTGTGTAGTGAACCTTCATGAGGTATTATACGCTCCACACTTCGAGGCAAATCTCATCTCAGTGTCGCGAATTGACAACAATAGATACCACATTCACATATTTAATTCCGAAATAAATGTGTATGAATCCGACATCAAACACAGTGTTCTACGCGCAAGGCAAAAGAGAGGACTATATTGTTAGAATATTATATGTCATTACCAATCATTGTATATGTATTCTCATATCAGATTGTCAAGCGATAATGCTTTCTATATTTGAGTGACCATTTGTTTCTGTCTGCAATTAGCTGCGCCAATTGCGACAGCTTTATTTACAAATTGTTTGTATTCTCTACCAGAAGGTGGCGCTGTATACCTGATGGCAAGTCACATGACTACTTGAATAAACTCACTCTATGTTTGGTTTCTCACCTGCAAACACCTGGCACATTATTCCACAACTAGTTTTTTCCACACCACTGCATTTCTATGCATTCACAAGTGATTTCAACAAAAAATCAACAAGGTTATGGGCCTAACAACGTGGGAAGAAACTAGGAAACTATTTGGAGCGGTTTTTAACAAATTGGAGGTCATTTGGAAAATATCCTCTAAAAATCCAAAATGGCGGCGCCCATAGTGAAAATCAAAAACTTGCTTTTGTGGCCAGTTTCTATAGTGTTAGAGGCAACAACTGGACAACAAGCAGCCCAGGAACATTAATTTGGTTTGAACAATTACAGTATTTTCTTTTTATTTACATTTTCTTTTCCTGTTTTCGGGAATTTGCTTCGGAATTGAAGCGAGCCGGGCTACGCGTCGACAACGTGTCACTATTTTCGAGCGAGAAACGGCTAGTCAACGTGCCTGTTGAAAGTGTTTATTAACTTGTGTTGAATGCATAAATCCGCAATGGTGTGGAAAAGATCCAGTTGAGCAATAAAGAGTCAGGTGTTCTCAGGTGTGAACCAAAACATAGAGTGTGAGTTTATTGTCAAGTCACGTGACTCCCAAAGTATACAGAGCCACCTATAGGCATAATATATAACATATACATGTGAAATATGGCAAACACTCGTAACGTTAAATGCAACAATCGGTAAATATATACAGAACAATGTGTAGCATTATAGCTTGATGATACGACATAAATATAGTATAATTGGCAAATATCACAATTCAACAATCGGCCCCCTCGTATAATCAAGCATGTAGAGTGTTGAGATCAATTAGAAAACAATTACAGAATTTCACAAGGTCAGTCTTATCGACAGACTTGGTGAATATATCGGCAAGATTACATTTAGTTCCCACATGGACAATTTGGAGGTTGTTTCTCCTTACAAGTTCTCGAATAAAATGATACCTAACATCGATGTGTTTCGTTTTGCGATTTTCTATATTTGACTTAGTAAAATCCACAGTGGAGATGTTATCGCATAAGACGTGATGGTAAAACTTATCCGCCAAATTGGGAACAATTTCATGTAGTACTCTAACGATCCAAATGTATTCCTTCACTGTTTCTGTGAAAGCCACATACTCCGCTTCCATGGTGGACAGTGTAACGTTTCGTTGCTTGAAGGTCCTCCAGTAGATAGGAGCATTTCCCAATGTCACTAGAGTCCCTCCAACGGAAATCCGATCGTCTCTGTTATTAGCGTAATCAGAGTCGCTGTAGCCAACAACTTCAATTCGACCGTTTGGAAAAAGCATCAATCCAAGATTTCTTGTTGTTCTCACGTAGCTAAGTAAATCTAGCAATGTGATCCAGTGTTCCCATCCAGGGTTGGCTTGGAATTGGCTGAGAATATTGATGGCATACGTCAAATCTGGTCTGGTTTGCGATGCAATAAATGCCAAACACCCAAGTAGGTTTCGATAAGGGATTCCCTCCATTATTTTGAAATCCTCTAGTTTGTCCGGGCATTGTCGTTTGGTGAGTATTGTCGATTTTACCATTGGTTGCGACCTGATTCTCACGGCTCCAAATGGTCTTTGAACTTCAACAAGACTTTGTTGACGTACGATCGCTGGTGTAGAATCATCTGCTGATTGTAGGGATGAAATTCTACTCCTAAAAGCTTCTTCGTTTGACCCAAGATAACAATGTCGAACTGTGTCTTAATCAAGTTGAGTACATGTATCGCGTCTTCGTGTCTTTTTCCGAAAACAACGATATCGTCGTCGTATACGATGAGATAAGCGACGTTTCCAAACTTGTAAACACAGTTACACCAGTTTACGTGTTGTAGTCCAAGTTTCAATAGGGTGTCTTCTAATTCAATGCCCCATTCTCTGCCTGACTGGTGCAGTCCATATATTGCGCGAATGAGTCTGCAAACGTAGTTTTCTTTACCTTGGCAAATAAAACCTTTCGGTTGACGCATGTATATGGTCTTGTGCAGCTTTGCGTAGAGATAAGCGCACTTTACATCTGCTTGGATATAGGTCCACTTCAACATGCAGACCAAGAGCGTAAACATGAAGCGAACAATGGAGAAATCAACCACTGGCGAAAAGGTTTCCTCATAGGATTCGCCGTAGACTTGCGAAAAGCCCTGCGCAACAAGTCTTGCCTTATATCTCGCGATTTTTCCCTTGTCGTTTTGCTTGATGGTATAAATCCACTTGCATCCTATTGGTTTTATGTCGGGTGGCGGTGGAACTAATTCCCATACCTCGCGTTCGTGCATTGTGTCAATTTTATCGCACATAGCGTGGTTCCACTCTTCTTTCTCAGGTAGTCCAGCTATCTGCTCAAAACGTGCGGGTATAAATACTTCGAGATGATTCGCTTCGAAATCGAGTGTTAACTCATCCAAGTACGAATCGAAATCATCAGTAGTCACATTGGACTCAGAGGGCTTCTTTCTTCTCTTGTCTTCGAAGAGGTGCTCTGGGACACGAAGATTATGATCCGCGCAATATCGCTTGACGTCTGGTATTGATCGCAACTTTGGCTTGTCATACCCTTCAATGGTGTATTCATAATCCTTCTGTCCTGTCGCCCTTGTCTTCTCCGTCTTCTTCCAAACGAGTGCGGGTATCGTTGCAACTGGGTTTGGAAGTACTTGTCCAAGTTGTGGTAAAGCTTTTTGAAAATTGACTCCTGGTAAATTATGTTGTAGTTTTTCTTCAGGCTGTCGAAATTTCAACTTGACTGGAGGTAGTTCCAGTTCTGGATCTTCTCTTTTCATAATTGGCTGTGGCGGGGGTAGCGGTGGCCTATTGTCCTCGTCGGAGTAATATTGACGGTCGTCGTTCTCCAAGTTATCATTCAAACTGTCGATGTACGTGGTGTACTTCTCCGGTAGACCCAGCACGCCTTCAACTCCGCGCTTGCTTTCCACGAATTTAACGTCGCTTGTTTCTATGACTTTCGAAAATTCTGGCAGCCAAATCCTGTATCCTTTGGTAATTCTTGAATATCCGAGCATAATTCCATATATGCCCTTATTGTCTATCTTTTCGTCTCGTACTTTCTTCTGCACAAAGCAAAGACTTCCAAACTTTCTTAAATGACGCAATGATGGTTTTCGTCCATAATAAAGTTCCATTGGCGTCTTCTCCGAATTCAGTTTAGCGATTCTGTTTCTCAAGTAGTTGAACGTTAGGATGGCCTCTCCTCAAAATCGATGTTCCAGTTGTGCATCGTACACAAGCGCTCGCATCCCATTGGCTAATGTTTGGTTTAGTCTTTCAGAAACTCCGTTCTGGGCGGGCGTGTAAGCATTTGTTCTCTCATGTGCAATTCCTTGTTCCTCAAGGTACTGGCCAAATTTGTTGGAACAGAACTCCATCCCATTGTCCGTTCGTATTGCCAAAATCGATTTTCCGAGCAGGCGCTCAATTCGTTTCACATGCTTCTTAAACAATTCGAATACTTCGTCCTTTTGTTTCATCAGATACACTGTCGAGTATCGTGAATAGTCATCTGTGATGGTGAGAAAATATCGGTTTTCAGATAGTGTGGGAATTCCAAACGCCCCGCACACATCCATGTGCAAAAGTTCTAGCGGTCCTTTCGACCTAATTCCCGGTATTGACTTATGCAACACTGATTTCTTCTTTGCAAGTGTGCACACATCACACTGTGTGATTGGCACGTCGAGCACGGGCAGTCCAATCACCGCTTCTGTCTTACTCATTTGTTGCACGCTAGGAAAATGGATATGTCCAAGTCGCTCGTGCCAAAGTCGTGCTTCTTCTGGATTCGAAGCTGTTTTGCTTGATCCAGTAGCTTGTTGTGTCTTTTCCTCACTAGTATTAGCTTTGTTCTTTTCCTTTTGTTTCAGCTTTTCAATGTCGGGTTTTTCGTCGCTAATTTGAATGTAATAGAGTCTGTCTGTCTGACTCCTTGCATCAACTGTCGTTTCCATTGTGGGTCGTAGATTTTGACTAAACCCGCACCAACTACTACTCTACATCTCGCCTCATCAATGCACGGCCCCGACAATAGGTTTCTTCGCAAGTCCGGCGCGTAGTAAACCTTTTTTTAGTGTAATAGGAATTGTTTCAGTCCCAACCAGACACATGATGCAGACATCTCCAACTCCTTAGATTTGGCTGAGTGTCTTCTTGTCAGCTTGACTGATTGTTCCCGTCATCTCTCGAAAATTGTGAAATTGATTTCTGTCCTTGCAGAAATGTCCGGTGGCTCCAGTGTCGTAGATCCAGCAGTTGTTGGTTCCGCTGCATTGCAACATCTCTTGCTCACTTAACTCTGTGAGGAAGCCCACATCCAACATGGCGGTATCAAGTTCTTCAACCGTATTTGACTTCATGTTGCTATTTGATACCAATTGCAACTGTGCTGTACAGTCCTTGGCCCAATGTCCATGTTGGTTGCACCGGAAACACGGCCCCCGTCCCGTTGACCCGGTCGCATTTCCTCTGAAATTGCCTCTTGTGTTTTTGCCACCTTGATAATTTGATTTGCCGCCCTTTTGTCCACTTTGAAATCCGCGGTTGTTTTGGCTAAAGTTTCCTTGTTGTTGAGGTTTTGAATTATCATTGTTCTTTGTGTTGGCAGAACCTGGTCCTGTACTGAAGGCGTCAATGATTGGCTCCTGGCCCGAATCCCTCTTTTGTTGGGCTAGACGTCCTTCTTCCGCAACCAGTTCGGCCTCGACCTTTTCTAAAGTGAAATTCGCGTCCTCCCATCTGTATATTGCTTGTACGATGGATTGATATTCTTGCGGCAAATATCGTATCAGCTGGAAAGCTTGATAAAGATTGTCCAATTGATGTTTCACATCAGCTAGTTTTCTGGCTGCATTCCGTATTTTAGCTGCGAATACCCCAATTGTTTTCGTTTCTCGGTCGTATTTTAAATTGAAAAATTCGTTCAATAGTCGTATAATACGTGCACGAGACACCGGTTCAAAGTTCAGCTTTAGTGTGTTCCACGCCAGTTTGGCATCTTCAACGCCACTGAGCAATTCGTGGTATTGCTCCTCGATGGAGTAGTAGATGAGACTAAAAGCTCTGCCTTTTCTCAGCTTATAGTCGGAACGGTCCCGCCATGATGCTCCAGGTGCCAATGCTTCTTCTGAGCCATGCGTGAAGGCCCAGCAACCGTGATGCATCAATAAAACTTTAACCTGTTGTTTCCACGTGTCATAATTGGTTCTGTTCAGTAATGTCATTTACCGCTCTAATTTGTCCGAATCCATGACAATTTAGTAGCACTTTCGTATTAAATGGCACTGTATACACAAACCGCCCCAAAAACACTTTCTGTACTGGTTAATCACAACAAGGTGCAGTGTTGTGATGTTAGTTCGCTCTTATAGTTAGATTAGTATCAAATCCTAACACAGTACTAAGCTAAAAAAATGTATTCAAAGTATTCAAATAAACACTAATATTGTTCATAAATGTGATGTCTTCGAGATATTTCCACTTGTATTTCTCGTCGAATTACACTTCACGTGTAGTTGAAATCCAGTAGTTGCTTTTTCTCCTCGAATCTCGTGTCGTCTCAAATCCACAAATTGTTCACAAAGTTGTCCGTCGTTATTCACGTTGTTTCCTGATGATTTGGCTTCACACTTCACGTGTGGCTGACTGAGCCAGGCGCCGTCGTATCGCCTACGTTTCCCAGCCGAAAATATCGTCGTGTTGACGATACGTATCGCACCTTGCGATATCGCACCTTGCGATATGTGGACGAAAATTCCAAAAAAAAGGGAAAACTTGTTTAAATAATATGTCTATTGTTATTTTCGAACCCGTCAATGATCCTGCACAGCTTGGCATCCAATTGTTGACTCGAAAAACGTGAAATCCAAGCAAGAAGACAACTTGTTTACGTCTATCATGGGCGCCGCCATATTGGATTTGGAGGAGAAAAATTCACTGCTGACCTCTAAATGCATTAAATTCACTCTGGACACTTTTCCTGCATTATTGAGGCCCATAACCTTGTTGAAAGTGTTTATTAACTTGTGTTGAATGCATAAATCCGCAATGGTGTGGAAAAGATCCAGTTGAGCAATAAAGAGTCAGGTGTTCTCAGGTGTGAACCAAAACATAGAGTGTGAGTTTATTGTCAAGTCATGTGACTCCCAAGGTATACAGAGCCACCTATAGGCATAATATATAACATATACATGTGAAATATGGCAAACACTCGTAACGTTAAATGCAACAATCGGTAAATATATACAGAACAATGTGTAGCATTATAGCTTGATGATACGACATAAATATAGTATAATTAGCAAATATCACAATTCAACAGTGCCAACGTGTCGTCAAATACTGCACTACAGCGAAGATTCCTTTCAACCACACGCGAAGTGTGAAGGAGAATCAAAAACAACACGTGCGGACGTAAGGAATTCCGAAGAACGAACGGAAACGAACGCGAGAATTACTGGACAATTTGGCTTTATTTTGGACGAGAAAAGAATTGCCATGGGCCGTACGAGGATGATGATTATTCTCAACCACACGTGAAGTGTGAATTAGAATCTTTCAGCACGGATATCAACAAAGACGGTCTAGAGACGACACGAAACAATTGGACAATTTGCGGCAGGAAAACATCATATTTATGAACTTTATTTGGTGTTTATTCTTGAATTTCATTGTTGCATTACTAGTTTAGTGTTGTGGCAGGATATTATACTAACCTAACTATAAGTAGCGCACTAACCTCATGAAAATTGCACTTATTTCGTGAGTAACAGTAAGAAAACTGTTTTTGCTGAAAAAGTGTGTACTAGTCGACAAGTTAGTGCCTCAAATACACAATGGATACGGACAAACCAGAGAGAAAAATCGCCTTACTCAACAGAGAGAACTATGACGCGTGGAAACAACAGATAAAAGTGCTTTTAATGCACCACGGTTGCTGGGGTTTCACGGATGGAACTGAAGAGGCATTGGCACCTGGAGCATCTTGGCGCGATCGCTCAGACTAAAAGCTGAGAAAAGGAAGAGCGTTCAGTTTAATTTACTATTCAATAGAGGAGCAATATCATGAATTGCTCAGCGGAATTCAATTTGGGGGTGAAGCAATCTTCACTTTCAACTATCTTAGGAATAGAATTGCCAAACTGAACTCGAACAAGACACCCATGGAATTGTATTATGGTCGAAAACCTTCGCTTCGGCATTTGAGAAAATTTGGGAGTTTGTGCTTCGTACAGAAGAAGGTTCGAGATGGCAAAATAGATAACAAGGGACTGCATGGAATCATGCTAGGATACTCAAGAATCACAAAAGGCTACAGAATTTGGCTACCGGACTTTTCAAAGGTCATCGAAACGAGTGATGTCAAATTCGTGGAAAGCAGGCGCGGAGTTGAAGGCGTGCTGGGCCTACCGGTGAAATATACGACATATATTGACAATTTAAACGACAACTTAGAAAATGAAGATCGTCAATATTATTCCGACAAAGATATCAGGCCACCGTTACCCCCACCACAACCAATCAAGAAGAAAGAGCCTCAACAACAAGAACAACCTGAAGTAAAACTCAAATTTAGATTGCCGAATGCTAAATTGAAAACCAGACTTCCTGAAGTTAAATCCAACATACCGGGAGCTGAAACGAGAGTAGAGTTGCAGGACAACTTACCACAACCCGGCGGAGATATTCTGAATCCAGTTCCAACTATACCTGCACTAGTTTGGAGAAAAACCGAAAAGACAAGACCTACTGGACACAAAGATTATGAATATACGATTGTGAGATACGATAAACCGGAGTTACGTTCAATACCAGACGTCAAACGTTATTGTGCCGATCACAATCTTTGCGTTCCAGAACATCTTTTTGAAGACAAAAGAAAGAAGAAGCCTTCTGAGTCAAATGTAACAACGGATGATGTCGATTTGGACCTTGATGACTTAACTCTCAATTTTGAAGCGAATCATCTCGAAGTCTACATTCCTACTCGCTTTGAACAAATAGACAATTTACCGGAAAAGGAGGAATGGAATCAAGCGATGCATGACGAAATAAATACGATGCATGAACGTGAAGTGTGGGAATTGGTTCCACCACCATCCGACACCAAGATAATAGGATGCAAGTGGATCTACACAATCAAGCAGAACGACAAACAGGAGATTGCACGATATAAAGCAAGACTCGTAGCACAAGGCTTTTCACAAGTCTATGGCAAGTCGTATGAAGAAACTTTTTCGCCTGTGGTCGACTTCTCCATTGTACGCTTCATGTTCACGCTACTGGTATGCATGCTCAAATGGTCCTACGTCCAAGCTGATGTTAAATGCGCTTACCTTTACGCAAAGCTGCATAAGACTATACATATGCGCCAACCAAAAAGATCGATGGATTACCAAATCTCTATTTCTGCTGAACTAGAGATTCCCATCACTTAGTGTGAACAATAATCATTAATATATATTTATATTAATCTTAATAAAGTGTTGTTCCATACAAATAAATATATTCTTATATTTATTTACTAATTTCGCAACTCGTATTTCGAATTTACCGCTGGAATGTAATCGCGCCATCTAGTGGCGACTCTGAGTATTGACAAATGCGGGTTTTGCCAAAAATACTTAAGATTCGGCCGTGTTATTAATAAATAGCACTTATAAACCGTCATACATCCCCCTTAATTACTCAACTTATAAATTTTATTCATAAGTTTATGTTATTCTTGCGAAATGACTTTTATTAATATCGCGAAACAGGATTCTTTCATCCCGAACAGCTGAGTGCGTGCGCGTGTGACTCAAAATAAAATTCATATTTCTGATGTGCGCAACAATTCTTTTTTAATGAATTATCAAAAATAAAATATTATTTGGTTACAATAAAACAAACTCGAAGTTTTACAACACTTATTCTCACTTCTTCACACAATTATTATTTCAAAAAACGGGATTTTAACATAATTTTTTGGTAAATTATCTCTTTTTGATTAACACGTATTAAAAGTTTTTTGATTTATAGGATTATCTCTTGATTTTCCTCTTAAAATAACATGACCATTTTCATATCACAAATGCTTAGTAATCATTAGCCAGAATACTTTTGAAATTGTTAGTTCTCAACACTTTTTCTTAAATCATTTTAAATTCATAAATTAATTCCGCGAGTCACTTGACTTCCTCTTCATCGGATTCCGATCCTTCACTCTCTTTCTTAAGAGTTTCGCTGGAAGTTTCGACTTCGGATTTCTCTAGAGGAAGAAATTCTGCTGGTTTTCGGTCGATGACGACTTTGGGTTCGTTGGAATTTTCGCCTACATCTTCTGATGGTGGAGTTTTTGGTACATACTCCGGAGTCCTCGGCTCGTATTCTGGAGTCTTCTCAACTAATTCGTCGTTATCCTCCATGTCCTTTTTAGAGGCATCATATACTTCCGAAATGCAGGGTAATCCGTAGAACCACGACGGATTTATTAATCCTCTCCCTTCCGTGTTGATCCTATCTATTAATAGTGTCCATACATGCTCTAATATGGCAAAAGACTCGCCTCGATTGGCGTTAAATATCAACTTCATCAGATGGACAGCATAGTTGATGTTCGAAGGGTCGGCAGATCCTTGGCGTATTTGTTCCGTAATTTTCTCGGCAATTCTATAAAGCGTCGGAAAATAGTAGCTCACCTCGAATTCAAATAGGTGCGCAATTTTCGCTCCTGGTGGAGGGAAAAAGGGTTCCACAAGAAGTTCATTTTCGGCTTCTTGTTCGTTATTCTCGGATACTGTTTGACAACCTTTATCGATGGTGATCGTGTTTCTTGGGTTGTTTGAGCTTTCCAAAGCTTCCTGCGGAATCCTTAGATCCTGCATTTTCCTTCCTAGTGGAGTGGTTATGGCGTTCAAGAACTCCGGGCTGATGTACGGTGATTTTCCGTCACTGGAAAGAACAATTTTACAATCGGGGCACGTGGCCCACAATCTGGCCGGGGGAGGGTGAATCCCCTTGACCACAAACGGCAGAAAGCTGGGGTGCCAAGGTTGGCTTTTGGGCCGCTTCTTTGTGCCCTCGCAATTGGAACATTGCGCCAGGTGGCCTCCTGTTCCCGATCCTGAGACCCACCCGACGGCGGAACAGAAAGGACACGGCACTTCGTTTCTTGACAGTACCATGTTGTCGTGTGGTTTGCCATTCTCCGAATCGCACTTACATTGGTCCCGTCATTTCTGAATCTGACGGACCTTGTTTGCCAATTTTTGGCGATCCGACCACGAGCTGGTGTTTGGTCTATTTCTAGGTTGATCGGACCTTCGGTAGGAAGAGTACGACCTCTTTTCTCGATCTCTGTCTGGCGAATCGTTAAACTTAACGTATTCTCTCTTTGAACGGTCTTGACTCGTACTAGCGGAAGATGTCGCGTCCTCAGAAGTTCGGCGGCGCTTAGCTTCCGTTGGTGGAGATTTTTTCCTTCGTTCCGGCGACTTAACTCGGTTGCGCACAATCTCCACTGTTCGCGATTGACTGGTACCCGGCTAGTTTTTCTCTATCGGCGGATTATTTCTGGTGAAGTCATCCGCTTTTTTGGCTATCTTCGGGATAACGAATTGCTTCGTGGTTGATTCTTTCTTTGCCGGTTCCTCCTGTAACGTGGGGATCCCTGGCGGGCCAAGTTCAGCAGGGAGCAATTCAGGATGTTGGCGTGCCCAACTTAAAATATCCCAGCCTCTGGCGTTGATAATCACAGGTGTTTTGGGACAACCTTCTACGAACACTGCGGCAGATGTAGGAGGTTCCGTCACTTCATCATCGGAGGAGGAGGACTCGATCAACACATACTTCCTTTTCTTTTCTATCTTTTTTCCCATTTTCTAGAGAAAAAAATAACATAGAAACTTTTATCAATACGATTTAATTGACAAAATTCATACCGCCATCTATCGTGAAAATTTATCAACGTTCTCGATAGTTTCGATATACATTTATATCGGAGTTATGCGTGGTTTTTTTTTACTATTCGTAATATTTTGATAAAATTATCTTGGGAATACTTACACTAGGAATCTCCGGAATCCACTTAAATATTCACGAGGATGTGGCGTCGATTTTTTAATTGACAATACTTGTTGCTTTTAGCGAAGATATTCTCCGCCAACGTAGAAATTCTAATTTTATATATATATAAAATATTCGTAAATATCTATTGATATACTAATTTTATCATTAATTACACGTAAGAATCTAGTCAAAACGTTGAGCTGTCGTGATGATATTCCGATTTTTCTCGAAGGAGAAAATTTCTTCCTCACGCCGAGGTCACGTGTTTTCCTCTTTTCAGACGAAATTAATCACCGAAGTTTTTTTTTGTCCTTTTCTGTCACAAAAGGATTATAACATTGAGTCTCGACACATAGTTTCCGAGTTTATTGGTAATACATGGGTCTTACTATGAATCTCGAGGTTTTCTTGAAAGAAATCGCGACGAACTACTCTATCGACACAGGTGTCAAAGTTGGCTCGCACATGTGTGTGAAACATGTGAGAGAACAAATCCTCTACTCTCTACCCGGGGTATTTCTGTTGGTCTAAAGACCGTGTTTTTATCGATGAATATGTTTATACTTTGTTGATTTCGATGTTATAGTTGATTTTATGCTGTCTCGTATGTAATTCCATACCTCCGTTACACTATCCTATGATTTGTTCTTGATTTCAATGATTTGTTCACACCTAATGTTAATTTCCGGCACCAGAGTGCCACCATCACTGTAATCCAAATCCAATATGGCGCTGCACGCAAGCTACTGCAGCTTAGCTGATTTCTTTTCCAGTTTGGAACCTTATGTAAGATATTTCAATTATATTAAATCGTTTTTATTGTTTTAAGTATTATCTTTACTTTAAAGCACCTTTAGTGCTTCTTGCCAGCGCATATAAGCGGCATTAGGCCGCGCGCATTTCCGAAACGATACGCGTCGTATCATTAACGTCTGTGCGGGTCGCACAGCGCCAATCCACGCTTCCAATCGGTTCATACCGATATTTTGCGCATTCTCTGTCTACATTGGTAGCAGAGGATGGTTGTTCAGTGAACAACCGTTCTATTTGCTTAATTTTTCGACTTTTTTTCGCGAAATTCGCGAATTTGCGCCGATATTTATATTTGCAGTTGTCCCGGCGCCATTTTGGATCCGATTTTCGTCTCGCGTACGTCGACAACGGACTACGGACGTTTACAGACGACCAGGATTGTCTGCCACAGCATCATTTGTTTAACGTTCTCCGAAATTACGCGGGTTTCGCGAATTTCGAGAGAAATTCTTTGTTTTTCCAGATTTATCGCCGATTTTCCGCTCGTCAACGTCGAAGAGACGTTCCACAGCCAGAAACGGATCGAATTCCGCTGTGTCATACCCCGGCGTATGCACAGTATCGCCAATTTACGAATTATTTACGTTGATTTTGCACTTTTCTTGCGAAGAGCCTCATTTAATGAGAAGAATTTGGGTTTTCGAGCCCAAATTGCGCTTTTTATCCGGTTTTTTCGAGAAAAACCGCGCCGTGCCTTCATTTGCACGAGGACTGCAACCGCAGTTGATTCATCTTTTTCTCCTTTGTGTCGAAATTACCTTTGTTAATATTAAGGGGGATTTTGGTGGGTCACTTAGAATCCTTGGCGCCCTACGTTCGATTCCGAACACCGCGCCATTGTATTCTGTGGTAAGGCTGAGCACTGCGCCACCCGACATTCCCGTAACCCCAGGTGGTTGTAAAGGACGTCGGGGGGACACTTGCCACAGGTTGTCAGTCGATTGCAGCATCGACTCCCCTTTTGGGTTTCCGCATCGAACAACGGGAAATCAGTGAAGTGCAGTGCTACGGATTGTGAACAGTTTTGTGCGACGAGTCAGTACCACTTTCTGAGCTTTTGTGTTCTCCGCGTCGTGTCCCGTCTAGCAAATTACGATGCAGAAAGCGGCCAATGCAAACACCTTGATTCCGATCCTCGGCGTCGGCAACTATGAAGAGTGGAGGTTGTCGATGCAGTTCCTGCTGAAATCGGAAGGGCTTTGGCGCCACGTTACTGAGGATAAAGAGACGGAATATATCGCGACTTTGACGCCGAAGGAGTTGGACCGTTTCATGACAAAGAAAGACAAGGCCCTCGGCCATATTTACATTCATGTCAGCCCTGGAAAGCGCTCGGTTCTGGAAACGTGCAACACGCCGAAGGAGGCGTGGGACACACTCGCCAAGATCTACGCTCCCAGTTCCAGAGCCCGCCGAGCAGCCATGAGATGGGAATTTCTCGGCCTTCAATTGCAACCCGGCGAGGATATGCCGGATTTTATTGCCCGAGTGGATGGCTATGTTCGCCAGCTGAAGGCGGTGAACGAGAAGGTAGAAGACAATCACCATGCCTACCAATACTTGAAGTGTTTACCGTCCGAATTCGCGCAGGCGACGTTCGCCATATACCACTGGCCCGACGATAAGTTTACTCCGACACTGGTCGCCGAACAATTAGTTTCCGAACACATGCAGCTGAAATCAATCGGGCTACTCGGGACGAGCCAGTCCACGGCTCATGCGTCGATGAAAGGGCAATTCCGACCTCGAAATAAATCCGGACCTCGTGACATTTCGACCGTGAAATGCTTTAATTGTGACCAATTCGGACATTATGCAAACAAATGTCCACGCCCGCCCCGTCAACAACAGGGGCAGGCAGCGGCTTCAGTGCAGCAACGGTCATCTCGAAGCAAAAGCCGCCGGCGCAATAAGAACGCCGCGGCGAAGGCAAACAACACGCGTCCCCGTGAATCTTCGCATCCGCACCGAGAGGGGACATTCTTCGTCAATGCGCCGCAGGTCATTCAACGTCCAGTTGCCCACTTTATGCAATCCAATGAGTGGATACTGGATTGCGGCGCCACAGATCACGTATCTCACGTACGTGCGGGATTCACTGAATTTATGGATGTAATTCCCTTCGACATCGAGTTGGAACAGGGTAAGTCCCAAGTAACGGGCAAAGGAACAGTTCGTCTTCTCCTAGCAATCGACAAGACCCGATGCACCGTCAATTTGACGAATGTCCTCTACGCGCCGAACTTCGAGGCAAACTTGATTTCGGTTTCGAAGATAGATAAGGCTCGACATCACATCCATGTCTTCAACAGTGAGATCCATGTTTACCAATCGGACATTCGCAGCCCTCTCATCCGTGCAAAGGAGAGAGGTGGTCTTTACTATGTGGACGGTTTATGTTCGAATCCGACATTTGCGACGACTGTCTCTCCTACGACACAACCGACGATTCCCGCGTCGCCAGCGTTATGTACGTGACAACCGAAGAAGATTTCCCGAACATTCCGAAGCATAGACAGGGAAAAGGGTCAAAACAACGAGAAATTTCGGATTTCCGGATTGAGATGCCAGCTATTGAACCTGTAAAGCAAATTTCCGTACAACAAGCTCCTCAAACCAATCCGATTCCTCCTCCCATTCCCACACAAATCCACAATGACCTGACCATTCCTCCTTCCTATGCGAGTGCCTTGCAGTCGATCCCGACAACCGTTCCAGCCCCAATTCCCACTGCGAGTCAGAACGCAAATTCCTTTCCCCCCCTCGGCAATCCGTCTCAACCGAAAAAGAAAATTATTGCCAATCCGGCTTCCGTCAAGGACGCCACCGGCTTATGGCACAGCCGACTTGGCCACCTTCACACCAATGGAATGAAGTTGTTGGCCGCAAACGACCAAGTTTACGGAATGCAACCACGGGAAGTCAGCAGGGAGTTGGCTTGCAACGATTGTCGGATCGCCAAATCGACTAGAGCTTCTCACAAGCCCGATCCGAACCCCTCGACAACAAAGCCTTTGGACCTTCTCCACATGGATATTTGGGGGCCCGCCCCTATCCCATCGTTTGGAGGAGCGCGTTTCGTCCTTACCGTCATCGACGACGCTACTCGCTATTGCTGGATCATACCGCTAGCGCAGAAATCACAAGTTTTCGCAACTTTTAAGGATTTCGTTGCACGGGTGGAGCGGATACAGGACGCGAAAGTCAAGGCTATCCGTACGGATCGGGGTGGCGAGTTTTTATCAAACGAATTTCTCCGCTACCTTCAAGACAAAGGTATTCAGGGTCAGCGAACGAATCCATCATCGCCACAGATGAATGGCACGGCCGAGCGCATAAACCGGACAATGGCCGACAACTTTCGTGCAGTCTTATCCGAAACCAAGTTGCCAGAAGCGCTCTGGGCCGAGCTCGCGGTTACGTTCGCGTATATCAAGAACCGGTGCCCTCATTCTCGACTTAACAATCAGGTCCCGTACATCCTTTGGCGACAGAGAGCCCTTTCGTTACGTCATCTACGAAAAGTCGGTTCGAAGTGCTGGGTACACTACACCGCGCCAGGCCGAAAGAAGCTGGATCCGCGGGCCTGGGAGGGGTATTTAGTCGGCTACGCCACAGGGACCCGTGGATTCAGAATTTGGAACCCGATGGACAACAAAGTCTACGAATCGATTCACGTCAAAGTCGATGAGCGACAATCTTATCGGAAATCCATCAAAATTTCGCCTCAACGACCTCAGGAATCGTTCACCGGTCCCGGACAGCAGTCCGTAACATTCGATGATAACCTTCATTACCATCAGTGGCCAAGGGGATCCGATTCAGAGGCATCCGGACATTCCGCGAACGATTCTGACAATGGAAATAGTCAGCACGTGTCAACTGCATCTGCATCGATGCACACGCCTCCGGCTTTTCTACACATCCACATTCCACCTCCGACAACTCCGGAACGGGTCTTGCTGGATTTATGTGCGACATTACCTCCGGGTTCCGCATCCCTTCGACAATCTCATCACATTTCGTATGAAGAAGAACATGACACCGACCACGACATCCGAGAAATGGATGAATTATCGGTTTATCCCGAGACATCCGAACTCATTGACCCGTCAGCGGAACCATCGTCGCATCAATTACCTCCGTCGACACCTCGTCAATCTGCCCCGCCATCGCCTCGCCCATCAGCTCCAGCCTCGCCTCAACGTTCGACAGCACCTCCTCTCCCACGTGAAACACCGGTACCGACGCCGAGATTCATCACAACGCGTCGTCAACAACGCGCTGGTGATCCTGCTACGCATACGTTGCAGATATTCGACCCCAATCCCATGTCACCAGCTCCGGTATTGGAAACCAAAGTCGCTGCGGCAACCGCTCGCCACACGACTCACATGTGGCGATTCGTTGGTGGAGATGGAGAGTGTCGTGAATGGGTACGCGAAGAGCATCTCCGGAAGGATCAAAAACCCGGATCAATCGCAATCGACGTTTATTATTTTCCAACTCCGAAGATCCGTCTAAGATCTTATCACGACATCGAGGAGTATTGTATGTTGAACAATATTGATTACGATCTCGGACTTTTTTTCTTTGGAAATCTCGAGCACAAATTGCCGACCCTTCCGGGCGTTCGTCATGCGGCTCATCTGTGCCGAACCGAACCGGCTTCATTCGCCGAAATACCGAAATTCACTGATGCTCCGAAATGGCATGAAGCAATTGGAGAGGAGCTCGATATGTTCAAAGAGCGAGAAATCTATAAAGAAGTTCCCCGACCACCCGACACCACTATTCTCGGCTGCAAATGGATTTTCAAATTAAAGACCGATGCAGCCGGAACCGTCACCCGATACCGAGCGCGCTTAGTAGCGCAAGGCTTTTATCAAACCCTCGGTGTGGACTTCGATGAAGTGTTTAGCCCGGTCGTGAACTTCGTGTTAATCCGTCTATTCTTCTGTCTTCTGGTCGTGTTGCGAGGCTGGAAGGACGCCCACCTCGACGTGAAAGGTGCGTACCTGTACGGGGAGTTAAAGCATAGAGTATATATGCGAATCCCCGCAGGTGCCACATGCTCCGACCCAAACAACGTGTGGCTGCTCCTCAAATCACTTTACGGTCTCCACCAATCCGGGAGACAATGGTTTGAGAAACTCGACGAAACGTTACGGGCCCTCGGATTTCGGAAGATGCCGGCGTGTAATTGCGTCTACGTATTCGGCAATACAGCAGTTATGCTGATTTACGTAGATGATATTGTTCTTTTCTACGCATCCGACGGCATCTTTAAGCAACTGATCCAACTCATTAGTTCGAAGTTCGACATCGTAAATCTCGGCCCGATCACGAAACTTCTAGGCGTCGAATTCATTCGCGACGCAGGACGCACGTTTATCACCCAGCGTGCTTACATCGCCAAGATTGTAAAGAAGTTCGGGACATCGACTAATAACCTCGTCAAGGTGCCAGTGACCCCGGGAACGACGCTCGTCAGAGGATCCACCGAAAACCTCGAAGATTTTCCCTATCGATCGGTAATCGGTTCACTGTTGTTTTTGGCATCGAGAACTCGTCCCGATATCCTATACTCCGTGATCGCCTTAGCACAATACAACACGTGCTACAACCGAACCCACATCCGCGCCCTTCTCCAGGTACTGCAGTACGTAGCAAACACCGCAGACCTTTGTATCGAACTGTCTGGTTGCATTTCCAGCCAGTTATCGGCTTTTACCGACGCATCGTGGGCAAGCGACCCGGAAACATCTTTGAGTTTCGGAGGATACATCGTGTACATCGGTAACGTCCCTATCGGCTGGTCCTGTCGAAAACAGTCGACCGTGGCATGCTCTACTATGGAAGCGGAGTTCATCGCCCTAGTAGAGTGTGTAAAGGAGCTATTCTGGCTGGACTCCGTCTACACCGATCTCCCGATTCTCAATCGTTTATCTCGACCCGTCGTCTACTCCGATGCCCTGGCCGCTATCCAGTTCACTTCGAATGACATCGAAAACGCGAAAACTCGACACATTCGCGTGAAATATCATTGGCTCAGGGAGTGGTATACGACAGGAGTCTTCGATCTACGAAAAGTCGCCTCGGAAGTGAACATCGCAGACATTTTCACCAAGTGGTTATCGTCCGAACGTCTGCGATCGTTAATTTCGAAGATCTTCCGAGTTTAATTCAATCGTGACATTCCTATTTTAGTTTCACCCGACTTTGAGGATCATCGAGTATTCGAGGGAATTTTCGGGCTTCCTTAAGGAAGAGTTCTTCAATCACAGTACCCGGCCCAATGATTCGACTTTATTGTTTTCATTTCTCGTTAATTATCAACTGTAATTCCAGTATACGTTTGTCTCGTCTCCTGATAAATATTTCCATCGAAGAGGGGATTTGTTGGTCTAAAGACCGTGTTTTTATCGATGAATATGTTTATACTTTGTTGATTTCGATGTTATAGTTGATTTTATGCTGTCTCGTATGTAATTCCATACCTCCGTTACACTATCCTATGATTTGTTCTTGATTTCAATGATTTGTTCACACCTAATGTTAATTTCCGGCACCAGAGTGCCACCATCACTGTAATCCAAATCCAATATGGCGCTGCACGCAAGCTACTGCAGCTTAGCTGATTTCTTTTCCAGTTTGGAACCTTATGTAAGATATTTCAATTATATTAAATCGTTTTTATTATTTTAAGTATTATCTTTACTTTAAAGCACCTTTAGTGCTTCTTGCCAGCGCATATAAGCGGCATTAGGCCACGCGCATTTCCGAAACGATACGCGTCGTATCATTAACGTCTGTGCGGGTCGCACAGCGCCAATCCACGCTTCCAATCGGTTCATACCGATATTTTGCGCATTCTCTGTCTACAATTTCCACCATACTCTCCTATAGGTTATGACTTTAATCATGACTAATTTGTGGGTCAAAAGTGACCCGATTTTTTATCTTTTAAATACTTTTTATTTTTATTTAAAAAATACGCTATCACTAGCGGCGATCTTGAATCAGATGTATAAAATCTGTTGTGTATTCTTGATCTGTCGTAGAAATTCGCTTCGTACGAGGTTGCAGTTGCGGAAGTTCACAACTTCTTTTCCTTTTCCTAAGGTTATAATCATGTTTTGGATTATTAACTACAATGTCGCTTTCTTTTGAAGCGGGTGTCGTAATTTCTTCGGGATCTACTTCCATATTAGCAGAGTTATTTCCTAACTCCTGATTATTTAATTCACTTGAACTATTTACGATTGAACCTTCGTTCATCCAATCCGGGTTTGGGTGATTCTCTACTTTTCCACTCTTTTGGTCGAGTGTCCAAGTTTCAATCGGGTAGGATGGGATATAAGGTGAGAGATCATCAGTATTTATCGATGGTTCTATTGATCCATCAACTAATTTTCTCAACTTATAAGCACCTCCCGATAAAACTTCCGTAATTTCTCATGGTCCGTCTCGTTTCTCTGCGAAACCTTTAGTAATTCCTTTCTCTTTATTAGAAAGAATGTGAGTGGCTTTCCACACCAAATCACCGACAGTATATTCACAAATGTGAAATTTATTCTTGTGAATCTTATCGTGCCGTTCATAATTTGCTTGAATACGCAAGTGCATCTCTTGATGTGCTCGACGTAAAATTCCAAGTAAATTATATATATTATATAATACAAACCTGTATTGGTTTCTCCCTGTCGGCTTGGGTCCCATTAAATCAATGCAGATTACTTCCCAAGGATAAGACATGTTATGAGGAGTATAACTCGCTATCAACCAACCTCTGAATAAAAGAGTTGTGTGTTTTTATCTCTCGTGTTAGGCCTATTTTTAAACACATACAATGTGTATTGAGTAGTACATTAGTTCTCAGGCCAACTTATGTCTCCGCCACCTATTGGATACTTGATGCAGGTGTTCTCAACAGTGTTCCTGCTTATCAACAATGCATTTCTTCTTGGACTAATTGCTTTCCAGTGCGGTTTTCGTACTAACCACGACATACGATTTTGGGCGATCTCAAGTGTTTTGGATACACATCGCCGTTCTTTTCTTTCTGGTTTGTTGACCTGCAACACAGAATACGAAGTTTTCTTATGTTCTCATGTTTCTTATGCTGACAGGGTTTGTATTGCTGGCAATGAATACAACTACGTACGTAATTGCGAGTATCTTTATTCATTTTTAGCCAGTAATATATAAATTTCGCTCGTTCGAGCGTCTTACTCATCCCTGCATGTCCACTTAATGGATGTCCGTGACAGGCAAACAGTACTCTTCGTACTAATGAAGGTGGAATGACAGCTTTAAATCCGTTTCCGGAGTCATTCAATTCTTCTTCAAATGTTGGTTTGAAGTAAATTAGCATTTCATTACCATTTTCTTCTTGAAAATCTAATTGGTAACCTTGGACTGCTTTCATCCATTTTTTAGTTTTCTTAAACTTTCTTTGTTCGATTTCATCTAGTTTCAGATGATCGATTATCGTTTTACACTCTTTATCGGCCAGTTGAGCTTCTATGATCTCTTCTCGAGTCGGCGGGACTTCCTTCAAAACTTCAGTTAAAGCACTAAATAGTGTTTCTTCCGTAGCTTGATCCATTTCCTCCCCCTTTTCCAAAGTATTGTATAATAATTTGGAATAATCGAAATGAAGCTGCACATTCGTTAGAAATTGGCAATCTTCTCTACTATTTCGTCGAATAATTTCTCGATTTCCGTCCCATTCTGGCCAAAATTGAGTGATCTCAATTGGTTCACAGTAATCGTCCTCTGGAATGTCTTCAATCTCTAATGGCGCTCTCGAGAAGGCGTCGGCAACTTGGTTCTGGGTGCCTTGTCGATATTTAATCTTAAAGGCGCCGCACTGAAGTTTAATTGCCCAACGACCAAATCGACCCGATGGTTCCGGTGTTCCCATCAGCCATTTCAATGCTTCGGCGTCTGATTCCAGAGTAAATGTCGTATATTCGATATACGGTCGGAATTTGTCTATTGCCCACACTACTGCCAAACACTCGAGTTCGGGTGTTGAGTGTTGGTACAACCGGAAATAATCACAATCATTTGAACGTTGAAAAGAAAGAAATGTCGCTCATTTAATCAGCCATTTGTGTACAACGAATGTTGTCCAGGACAACAACACGCAAACAATTAAAGACTTTGCTCTTTAACCAAACAATCGCGCAATTACTCATTTCAGTGTTTAAATTCATTCACAATCTCCCCTTGAATTTTAACACTAACAATAAATTCACAAAATAAAAACGAATTTTTCATCAAACTTAAACAAACTAATGTTAACATCATAAACTATCTTCTGTCTTGTCTTCAGAGAATGTTCATCCCTCTTAAACATTTATCAATGTTTGGCTTGCTGAGTGGTTTGGTTAAAACATCAGCCCACATCTCTACTCCTGGTACGTGGACCACCTTGACCTTGTCCACCTCGACTTTTGACTTGATTAGATGGTACTTCCGGTTAAGATATTTTGTCCGGATTCTCTGCACACCATCCTGCAGCATCTGGACTGCTGCCTCGTTGTCATTGTAGTGTGTCATCTCCTCGCCAATCGGTGCTCGCAAATTTGTAAAGATCCCCTTCACCCAACTCAACTCCTTGACTGCGTCCGCCACCGCATCCAGTTCGCTCTCGCAAGATGACTCCGCAACATTGCCCTGCTTCTTGCATCGCCAACTTATCAATGACTCTCCATTCTTCACAACGTATCCTGTGAATGAACGTGCGTTTTGCGTTGAGTTCCAGCTCGCGTCAGCGTATGAGTGTAGGTGGTACTCCCCTTTCGTGTACTTCAATTTATAATCTAGCGTCCCTCGAATGTATCTTAGTACTCGCTTTGCTGCCGCCATATGCATTTCCCTTGGGTCCTTGTTAAATCGGGAAAGTGAGCTCACCGCAAAGCTTAGGTCTGGCCTGGTACTCGTTGCTAAGTACATAATACTCCCAATAACTTCTTGATACAGTTTCTGGTCAACTGGTTCGCTGTCTTCAAACTCCTCCAACTTGAGTCCCAATTCCATTGGTGTAGCAACTGGGTTGCATTTGTCCAGTCCGAAACGTTTCAAAATTTTCTCTGCGTATTTTCGTTGAAATAGATAAATCTCTCCATCTTTTTGACTAACTTCCAAACCCAAAAAGTAAGTAAGTTTACCCATTGACACCAATTCCACAAATTTGTTCAAGTCTTTGATCTTTTCATCTCGAACCTTGGCGTTTGAACTTGCCGTCACAAGATCGTCTACGTAAACTGCTACGTACATTGTTCCATTGTCGCTTCTGTATTGGTAAAGACACGGATCATCTGCCATTCTTTTGAATCCGCAAGCTGTCAGAACTTCATTTAGTCTCTCGTTCCAACAACGTCCTGCTTGCTTTAGCCCGTAAATACTTCTTAAAAGTCTACAAACAAATTCGATTCCCGCTTCTTCAAATCCTTCCGGTTGCTCCATAAAAATTCTCTCCTTTAATTTGCCATGTAAGTATGCTGTTTTCACGTCGTGCAAATCCAACAAAAGATCCTCCTTTGCTGCTAAGTCCAGTAAGATCCTCAGTGATTCAATTCGCACCACTGGTGAAAATGTCTGGTCGTAATCGGTCCCAGGCTTTTGGCTACAACCAACAGCCACTAAACGTGCTTTGTATCGATTAAGACTCTCATCCGGATTTTCTTTAATTCTAAATACCCATTTAGACTTCACCGGTTTTACATCATTTGGTCTTTTCTCCATTTTCCAGACTTCGTGCTGATGCATGGAATCAATCTCATCTTGCATCGCTTCCGTCCATTTGTCCGCTTGAGGTAATTTCATCGCTTCCTTTTGCGTAGTTGGCGTTATTAAAACGTCAGCCATGTTTGCTTGTTCTCTCAACCTCCCCGAACGTCGTACGCCTCGTTGCAATAAGCCCGCTTCAGTCGCTTCTATTCTCGCTTGTTTTTCAACAGCCAAAACATTTTTGGTTGCGCCGGGTCTCCTTCCTCCCCTCCGAGCGGGGACCTGCGCCGGCACCCGTACTGGCTCCTGTTCCTGTTCTTGTTCCGGTTCCTGATCCGGTTCTGGTTCTGGTTCTGGTTGCAACTCGGGTTGTACTTGCTCAACTGGTGCAGGTACCTCGATCGGAAGAACCGGCGTGTCGTAATGGACATCTAATTCCACTAATTCGTCGGTTTTGGCTTCCCCGGGTACGTCTAAATTGCCCAGTCGTGTTTCGTCAAATACCACGTCTTGTGACTCCGTAATTCGTCCTGTTTCTTGCATAAAAATCCGATATGCCTTGCGCGTCGCTGAATATCCGACTAAAAATCCTTCTTTCGTCTTCGCGCTCAATTTCGTCTGTCTAAACTTTGGTTCCAGCACATGGGTCACACATCCAAATCGTCGCAAATAAGAAACATCTGGTGGTCGTCCCATCCATATTTCATATGGTGTTTTCCCATGTACGCTTGATCTGCATCTGTTCCGCAGGTAAGCCGCCGTTAACATCGCTTCGCCCCAAAATGGTAATGCCAATTTTGAGTCCAGCATTAAAGCTCTCATCGCTTCTGTGATGGTCCGGTTTGTTCGTTCGGCTACTCCATTAGACATTGGTGTCCAAGGTGTGGTCAATTCGTGATAAATTATTTTTTGATCGTAAAATTGTGCCAAATTCTCATTTAAAAATTCTCCGCCATTATCGGTTCTAATGCGTTTGACTTTTTCTCCTTTTTGCAATTCGTGTCTTGTCAAAAAACCTTTTATGGCTTCCGCCGCTTGACCCTTCTGTTCCAGCAACTTCACAAAAATCATACGACTGTATACTCTTTCCACACTCAAGGTTGACCCTGGAAGCTGGGCTCCCATTGGCCTACTTAGTACTGCAATGCAACTACTGCTACACTAGTGAGATAGCTCGGCCAATGGGAGCCCAGCTTCCAGAGTCAACCTTGAGTGTGGAAAGAGTATAGTCGTCAACTATAGTGAGAATAAATCTTGCTCCATCCAATGAATTCGTTGGCATTGGCCCCATCAAATCCATGTGCAGTAATTCCAATACTTGCTGAGATTGTTGAAATGGTATTGTCTTTCGTGACACTTTCGCCATTTTTGCTTTTATGCATTCAGTACATTGCTCATCCTTTGACTTGCCATCCCATGTCATACCTCTGACCAGTCCTTGTCTGTTCATTTCATCCATGCTTCTGGGGTTTGGGTGCCCCAATTTACGATGCCAAATCGTACGTGTAGGCGCTCCCGTTGCACACGCAACTTCTCCCCTCGACCCCTCGCAATATGTCGCTGACAGCAAAAACTTGTCTTCCACTCGCTGTGCCGTCATCACCTTATTTCCAGCAGCATCCAGTACGCTTGCGCATTCCTTTGTAAATCTGACTTCCAGTCCGGCGTCCACAATTTTAGGAACTGATAATAAATTCGTCTGCAACGTCGGAACGTATACAGAGTAAAACGTTATTTAGTCGCAATCTGTTTTCCATTTCGTGCTCTTTTATGACTAGTTCCCCTTGCCCTGGTGATTCTGCTTCGACTTCTCCGCTAGCCAATCCTACATTTTGCGGATATGGTTCAAATGTGTGAAAAGCTTCTTTGTTCGACATCATGTGGCTCGTCGCGCCTGAATCGATCAGCCACTCATCCTCTCTCTCTTCCACCGTCACGACATCGGCTTGCTCGTCCCTTCGACTTCTCGGCTTCACCCACGCACCAAATGAGTATTAACGTGGTTTGGTTGACGAAAACGCTTCGCAACGTGCGCTGTGTTCCGTTGGCTTCTTTCCGCCCCGCCATCTCTCGAATGGTTTCGCTCCGCCTCCTCGTGTTCGTGCATTTGCACTTCCTGTCGACATCTCTTTGCCTTTGTCCTTCGACCAGCAATCTCTTGCAAAATGCCCCTTTTTATGGCAATTATAACATTCAATTCCTGTTTTCCCTTTTGGTCGTGCTCTGTAAGCATTTTCGGATCCTTGTCCGCTCTTCCTTTTGTCTCGCAATCTCTCTTCTTCTCCTCGTAGCATCGTCCGTGCGTCCATCATTGACAAATCGTTCTTTTGGCCGTCAAAAATCCTAACGTTGTGTTCAAATTCTGCCCGCAATCCCTGCGCCACATAAGCAACCATTTCTTGGTTGGAATAAATCTTCCCAAGTTCCGCTCCCTTTGCTTTTATTGCTTCGGCTCAGTTAATGTATTCATCAACGGATTCTTTCTCCATCATCTTTAATTTGGCCAATTCGATTCCACATTTGACTATCTCGTAGGCATTCCTTGGTCCCATGTCGGCTTCAGTCTTCTCCCACAAGGTCTTTGCGCTTGTCTCGGTGCTGTATCTTACAGCCTGCTCTGCCGACAACGAAATCACCAAGATGTGCATTGCCTCATCATTCTTTCTTTCCCAGTCATCCCAAATTGCCTGCATTTGGGCGTAATTTGCCTGTCCCGGTCGTGCTTTCTCCGGTTCAGCTTGTTCAATCGTGGTTTTCCATAAATGTTGTTTCTTCAGCGTTGACCTGATGCGCATTTTCCATAGAAAGTAATTCCGCTCCGTTAGTCTCTCTATCGTCGTCGTATTGGATGAGATGTTCACGGTCGCCATCTTGTCTCCAATTACGTGCGGAAAAATAATATGCGAAAATTAATTTCACTTCTTAATTTTTCTATTTTTCTACTTGCGCTTCTCTGTGTTACAGCCTGAATTTTCCAACCGTGCTCTGCTACCACTTGTTGGTACAACCGGAAATAATCACAATCATTTGAACGTTGAAAAGAAAGAAATGTCGCTCATTTAATCAGCCATTTGTGTACAACGAATGTTGTCCAGGACAACAACACGCAAACAATTAAAGACTTTGCTCTTTAACCAAACAATCGCGCAATTACTCATTTCAGTGTTTAAATTCATTCACATTGAGTAGCGTACTTCTGCTCCTCGTAAGACCCGACTAGCATAAGCTACTGGTTTAGGAGTCATGATCATTTCTCCTTTTCCTTCATCGAAGAATTCTACATCTTGACATAATACACTACCAAGTCCATCATGTGACGCATCTGTCAAAATTACGAATGGCTTCATCATATCTGGCATTAACAAAACTTGGGTTTTGTCGCATAAAATATTTTTTATGGTTTCAAAAGCTGTTTCTTGCTCTTTTCCCCATTCGAACACTGCTTTATCATGCATCATGCTAGTTAGAGGTCTAGCAATTTTTGCATGTTCGGGAATAAATTTCCGGAAGAAATTCGACAGGCCGTGAAATCGTTGAATATCCTTGGAATTCTTAGGAGTTGGATATTTCCTAACTGATACTATCTTGTCTGGGTCAGGTGCTAATCCAGTTGGAGTTATTAAATGACCCAAAAATTTGAGTGTAGTTTTTCCAAATTTTGATTTTTCCTTATTCACTGATAAGTTGGCTTTATCCAATCTTTCTAACACATCTTTGATGTGTTCTAGATGTTTTTCCCAAGTGGTGGAGAAAATTATGACGTCATCTAAATAGACTAGAGCATGTTGGTATAATGCTTCGCCCATTACTCGTTCCATTAAGAACTGAAATGTACACGGCGCATTGCAAAGACCAAAAGGCATGCGTACGAATTGGTAATTGCCTTTCAGAGTGTAAAAGGCTGTTTTCTGTCTATCTTCCTCGTCCATTTCGACCTGATAATAACCTTTGGTAAGTTTAAGAGAGGTGAAATACTTTGCCTGGTTAGTATTGTGAAGTAACAGATCAATACTTGGCATTTGTATGGCATTGATTTCGGTGATTGGATTCAACCACCGATAATCGATACATAAACGTCACATCCTTTTTAAAGGTGATCTTATGCTTAGTAATTGTAACCCAATAAAACACTGTGTCGCTCCTGAGTCCATCAAAGCATTGTAGGTGAGTCCACCTATCGTAATTTTCATTCGGGGATCAACGATGTGATTCCCCAAACTATTAATTCGTTCGATGCCATCTTTTCGTTTTAACTGATTCTCGTTAATGTAAGATTTTAATCTCGCAAATCTGGAAAATTTGGAATCGGGATTCAAATTATCAATCATTGATTGTAAATTCTCGAATACTCCTCCACTAGAACTAGTGGGTTCGTCGCGAATATTATGATTGGACGTATCTTGTATTAGTCTAGCTAAAGATTCGTCCCCCTTATCTAGAGAAAACAGGTCGTCGTGAAAATTCAAGAACGGGTTTGCTGTCTCCTCTGCCGAAAAAGGCGTATTTGATGCGATCTTAAACTTATAATTCCAGTTTCTTTTCCGTGTCTTCCGGTTAGGACGAACACGCTTAATTTCTTTATCTTGAATAGTTAAATTATCCAAAGTTTCAGAAAGAGCTTGTTCCAAGTCTGGTGGTAAAATTCCTTTGGAATTATAGATAGGGGGCTCGAAGACCCCCGCCACTAGTTTTTTGGAACTGATGGGGTTTCAGTAATTGGTGCCGTAGTCGCATTCTTAGGATCCAAGAATTTACTAAACAAATCCGACACTGTCTTACTTATCATGGTTTGCATACTGTTATGCATATCAGTTTTTAATTCTTCCATTTTTTGATCAATAGCTTCTGCAGTTACCCAATTTTGGCGTTGTCGCTTAAATTCGTTCGGCTGCTGATTAGCGCTATTGTTATTGGAATTATTATTTCCAGAGAAATTATTATTGAATTTTTGTTTTGGGAGCAAAGGACATTCTCTCTTGAAATGACCTGGTTGTTTACAATGAAAACATTTCCCTGTTTGGTTCTCTGACATGGCGCATAGTAAACTATCCATCGATACATTATTTTCAGTCAATTCGTTGACCTCAATTGTCTCTTCTTCTGGCTCTATTTCCATCATTTGAGTGGATCGAGCTGAAGGTCTCGTGTTTTTGGTATCTTTAGAATAATTCTGGTTGTTAGATACCACTTTATCAATTTCCTTAGAATTTTCTGTACGAATTCTCTGGGGTTCGAAAAGAGCTCTATTCATTCGTACAAATTGAAAGATTTTGTCTACTGAATTGCTTCTGTACCGATTTCTATCAATTAATCTATTGTAACTTGTCCAATTCAAGTTGTCGAAGAGAGTGGCAACGTTTCCTCTTTCGGAGTATGATCCTTGGGCTTTAGTGAATCTGACTAGAAATTCATATAAAGGTTCGTCATCTCCTTGGATTACTTTTTGTAAATTTCGGAGTCGAGTAGTTGGAATCATGTCGAATTCTTCACGAAATAATTCTACGAAGGTTTCCCAATTGGTGAACTTGGTTTTATTCTCGTCATACCATTGTTGGGCCAGTCCTGACAAGTAGGTTGGAATACCTTGATTAACCATTTCGCCCAGAGTTAGTCCCTTGGAAATAGCTACTGTTTTAGCTACTGATAAAAATTTATCTATATCTTCCTGTTTTCCGTCGAAAACTGGAAGGTCTTGTCCTTTGAAAAAGACTTTACTGGGTCCCGGATTATTAGATCGTTGAGACCCTGCAGTCTGTTGAGTTTGAACGAATGTGTTCATTCGACTATCCAATTGTTTTTGGAATTGGGCGGCCATATTTTGTTGCATTTTTAAAATATAGTCCAATGAAATATTAGTTCCTTCAGAGGGAAGTCTAGTTCCGGCAGAGCTTCCGACAGAGGAATGTAAACTGGGAATGTCATCTGTCGATGCGCGTGAGGGGTTTGACTCGTCTCGAAGTTCACTCCCGTGACTAGCATGGGTGGATGACGCAAGATTAAGACAAGAGTCTAAGAGTTTCTCTTTAGCTCTTTGGTTACTTTCGGCGGTATGTAAATTCGCTGTTGTTTCGTCGAGTTCCTTTTGTCGTCTGTTGAGGTCATCCTGCTGTCTTTTGAATTCATCCAGAAGTTTATTTATATCTAAAGCTGGTACTTGATCCTGCGGGATCTTATCCCGGCTGATAACAGCTTGTTGGATTTTTTCATTTTCCGCCGCCTTCTTGCGTATCTTGACAAATTTTTTCGTCGTTAATCTTCTTTTGATTAATTGCTTCTTGTCGAAGTCGCTCTTTTTCCACTTCGTCTAACCTCAATTGTTCTTGTCGAGTTTGGGGTAAGACAGGTGATGGAAGTGGAGATTCTCTTCGCCGAATCACAGATTTGTTTCCTTTCTTTTTAGGAGTTTATTTGACAAAATGCCAAGTTCCATTCTCCGTATAAATATGCGGATCGGGTTGTTTTTTAGCATTTTCTGGTCGAAAAGATGAAAAATTGGATCCTCCTGTCTCCGGAATACTGGGAGTATTGTGACAACTGGCGTTGCGGGAGTGAGGAGTTCTATTTCCCAAGCTGGACTGATCAAGTGATTCCTTGCTTGAAGTTCGAAATAACTCTCAAATATCTTGATCGCGAACTGACGAGTTTTTAATTCTCACCTGATCTCCCAACTTACGTTGTGAAGTTTTAGATCGTGATCTGTTTTCTTCCGATAGATCCTTTGGCGAAGGTATTGGGTCCATGTTAGAATTATGGTTCGCCAAGCTGTCCTTCGAAAGTTCTACGCGTTTTTCAGGAGTTGGATTAATACGTACGTTACGTAACGCCCGCTTTGTTACAAATTCAGAAGCTTCGATTATGGTTTTGAACTGTGTTTTATCTAGTTCATAATGTGTACAAAACTGTGTGAGTTCATCGGGAATCATTTCCGTTTGATCACAAAGTTTTACATAACTTGAATTCAAGCTAGATACTTCTTCTGCGGCTTTTTCTTCGGCCACTTTCTCTTCGTTAGGAAGATTGTTTGGATCCATTATATAAAATATAATTAAATCGGTCGTTTGCTAATTTAGCAGTGGAAACTTTGAATCGTAACTAGAATCGGATGGCGCGGTCAGGATGGTTACTGAAACACGTCTGCTGGTCTGGTCTGGAAGCGAATGATCACTGTCTGATCTGGCTCTCCTTTAATAGCAGGGGGCTGGGGATCTCTAGATCTCCTAGCTCCTGATTGGCTGATTCGTTATCAAAAAAATATGTAACGAACGTATTATTTTCGTTATCAGTTCTCTACTGAGTCCGTTCTCTTCAATTTTTAGTTTTTACCGATAAAATAAAATTCCTTCGAGAGATATTCGTAAAAATTTCCAAAATTGTATTTTTTTATGAAAATATAACAAATTCACTTTCGACTTTTGTTAATTGTTTTCCAATTATTGTAATTTTCCCTTAATACTGGATTTACTTCGAAACTCCATATTTTGCAAGTTTTCTTTTTCTTACAATTCGTTAAAACATGTTTGAACTCGTTTTGTATTTCCATATTTTTTCAAAATAAAGTAAACATCAAAATATAACTATTCTGTATTTTATATTCATCAAATTCCCCGAAGTTTTAGTTTTTAATACTTCGAATAAACCTATCTCAACCATCGTGTGATAGATTTAGAAATCTGGTTGTAATTCCTTCGTCCGGAATTGTATTATTCATTTTTCTTTAAGAAAACAAAATGTAATTTCTAAAACTGCAATTTGTAAAATTTATTTACAAAATTTTTTTTTTTAATCTTTATTTATCTCAAGAAATTCACTTTTTACAATTCAATCGAATTAATTGCAACCTATCTCGGTGGGACCTCCACGTGTGACGGTGACGACCACAACTCCCATTTAATCGCAATAAATAAACAGTGAATACAATACGAGATAAATACAAGACAGTTTATTGTTGGCTAACAATATGAATGAGCTAAATTATACATGGGACTAATGCCGACATTTGGCAAGTTAACTGACTTATTAAACTATACAATAAATTGGCCAACTGGCCGTGAAATAATATCATTACGTGTCTGGAATAAGGGAGCGGTTTCCCCATCGCTTGACCTGGTTATAGATGTCATCTAAGCCGGATGGCTGTGTCCTGGAGTCCGATACGGCTTCGCACGTCGATAAATCGAGAGATCTGAGAGAAGCGGTTGACTCATGTGCACCGCCACAACTTAGGTTGGATATTGGTGTAAGTTAATGTGTTCATTTACTTAGCAATATTCCGATTATGAATTATATTTAATTCATAAGTGTTGTGAGTTTTCTACTGGATATTTCGTCGATAAGTTGTCGTCAACTTATTTGTCACATTGAGTTCAATGTATTCGTGTTTTAAGTCTTCTGACTTGATTAATTAACTTGTTGCCAAGTTAATATTGTTCTGTCGTAAATGTAAAGGATAAATGTTAGACTTCCCGTCGCAACACACAATTGCCGTCGATAGAAAACGCCTTGCCATGCAGAACGGTATCAAGCGTCCCCTGCGCCGCAACACGGTCGTTCGTCTAGCGATTGACGGTATCACGTGCACAGGAGTCAATAGCTCGCGGCTCCGCACAGCAGTTTAGTCCTTCGCGGTACTAATAACAAAACGACTGCTTTGGCACCGAATACCATGAGAATCAGCTTGTCAAACACTTGGTGCTATTCGTGGTTACTGTGAAACAGACTGCTTTGGCACCATCAGGTGAAGGAACCAACTCTCAACAGTCCCGGTGCTTACTCGCGGTTACGAGATGCGTTCATACCGAAAATGACCACTCAGTCCTGCCTGGAGGATACTGAATTGCACAGAAGGCAGGTTCTCCTCGGCGAGACCGTAAATTGAAACATGTATGCAGCATAACAATCCAATACGTCGGCTTCAATTGCCGGTGGTCGCATGATTCTGTAGAATCATGCAGCGGTTCTTTGTGAATAAATCAGCAAAGTACCAAGTGGTTTTTCATGGACAACGAATCATATTTCTTAAGTAATAATACCAAACAGAAATAATCAAACAGAGCCGCGGAATGGCCGGTTGTTTGGGTTTATATAACCTGGCTGGATTAAGGATTAATCCAATCAACCAATTGGAACATGTGTTCCACGAATCCCTCCAATCCCGTATCACCGGAAGTGGATACAGAGAAGCAATATGCTAATTCACACCACAATCGGAACTGGATACCCCGGACCGGAAATGGATCCACCAATCACATGGATCGGTTGATCGATGGATTACCAAATCTCCATTTCTGCTGAACTAGAGATTACCATCACTTAGTGTGAACAATAATCATTAATATATATTTATATTAATCTTAATAAAGTGTTGTTCCATACAAATAAATATATTCTTATATTTATTTACTAATTTCTCAACTCGTATTTCGAATTTACCGCTGGAATGTAATCGCGCCATCTAGTGGCGACTCTGAGTATTGACAAATGCGGGTTTTGCCAAAAATACTTAAGATTCGGCCGTGTTATTAATAAATAGCACTTATAAACCGTCATAACGCTAATTATTCTGATTGGCCAGCGAAGGCATCGGACACTGATGACGAGGGTTCGTCGACAGATTACGATTCTGACGATTCAGCGCCACAAAGCGTCGCAGGATCCATTTCGCCGCCTCCTTCTCCGCAAAAGGTTCCAACCCCAAAGCTGTCACCTGTTTTAACGCCAACCGCATTACCAACTCGCACTCCAATTAACTCACCACCGGGTTAGCCCACCCCTTTCGTGACAGCGCGTCGTGGTTCTGGATCGACTCATCGTCCCCCACCGGCGCCAACATCACCTCACACGGTTGTTCCAACGATTATTCCTACCGCCTCTACATCTTACAAACGGTGATACGTAGACGGAAATGGCCCTTGCAGCCATTGGAAACGAGAGGAACATTTACGCAAAGATTAAGTTCCCAGACAGATAAATATTGACGTCTATTATTGTAGCAGAAGAGGAGGCGCAAAGTGGTCAAACTGACCAAATGGAAGCGTTAAACGCCGTGAAAATATCACGCGCGCGGCCGAAATGGCAAGCGCAAACTATCGCCGCTAATGGCGAGGCAAAAACGAGGCGCCGCACGTTTAAACGTGCTTATATGCGGCCAAATACAATCAAAGAATGTAAAAATAAACAATATTTAATTATAAATAAAAACACTTACAAATTGGAGTCCATTTGGACGAGAATGTTAAGCAAGAACCTGCAGACACGCAGGCGGACATCTTGGATGTGTGAAAAACATCGTATGACACCATCTGGTGTTAGAAAAGTTAAACTGATACACATATGATACTGGCAGCATTATGCCTAATGTTAAATAATAGATTAAGTCCAGATAAATACTATAAAGACTGCATGATGCAGAAACACAATATAAATACACGAAATGAATACGGAGGACTATTTGGTATCGAAAAACAACAATTATTTCCCAAAGCCCGGATTACGATTACGCTCGAAACCAGATATTCGAGAATTTTGCGACAATGAAGGCATTCTCTGTGATGACGATCTCTTTTTCTTCGGCAACATAGAACATCAATTGCCTACTGTTCCACCGATTCGCCCAATTATCCATTTGTGCTGTCGTGAACCGTCCAATTATTCTGAGGCTGGAAAATTTCCTGATGCACCAAAATGGCGCGAAGCCATTGATGAGGAACTCGGAACCTTCAAGAAAAGGAAGGTGTATCAGAAAGTATCGAAACCACCCGACATGACAATATTGGGTTGTAAATGGATTTTTAAACTAAAAACTGACGCGACGGGAAAAATCAACCGTTATCGTGCCAGGTTAGTAGCGCAGGGTTTTTGCCAAACCATCGGAATTGACTTTGACGAGGTGTTCAGCCCTGTCGTCAATTTCGTACTTATACGTTTCTTCTCTTGTCTCCTCGTGGTTTTGAAAGGCTGGCAAGACACTCACTTGGACGTGAAGTGCGCCTATCCACATGGGGAGCTTAAACATCGAATCTACATGCGCATTCCTGCTGGCGCAATGTGCGACGACCCGGAAAATGTTTGGTTAATTACGAAATCGCTATATGGATTACACCAGTCGGGTCGCCAATGGTATGAAAAATTGAATGAAACGTTAACAGCCTTGGGATTCCGCAAACTGCCTGCCTGCAACTGTGTCTACGTGTTTGGCAAATCTGCTGTAATGCTCGTCTACGTGGACGATATCGTTCTTTTTTATTTGACCAAGAGCATTTTGACACAAGTACTACAACTTATCAGCAGTAAATTTGAGATTGTCGACTTAGGACCAATAACCAAGTTATTAGGAGTCGAATTCGTACGTCACATGGGCCAAACTTTCATGATTCAAAGCGTCTTCATTGAGAAATTATTAAAGAAATTTGGCATAACGGCAGACAACGTCATTAAAATGCCCGTTACACCTGGGACATAGTTAGTCAGAGGACCAAAGGAAAATTTGGCGGAATTCCCATACAGATTGCTAATTGGATCTCTTCATTTCTTGGCATCCAGAACCCAACCGGACATACTCTATTCCGTGATTACTCTTTCTCAATACAACAATTGCTACACCGAGGCTCACATCAAAGCATTGCTTCAGGTTTTACGTTACGTCGCCAACACCGCGGATTATTGTATAGAGTTGTCCAACTGCACGTCAGCGCAACTTTGGGCTTATACGGACGCATCCTGGGCCAGCGATGTGGCCACTTCCTTCAGTTCTGGCGGATATATCGTATTTATCGAGAATACACCCATAGGATGGTCATGTAAGAAGCAAACCAGCGTCGCAGCTTCTACAATGGAGGCAGAATTCGTTGCATTGGTTGAGGTCGTCAAAGAGTTATATTGGCTCGACCATATCTACACCGAGCTTCCATTGCTTAATCGGGTTAGCCGACCAATCGTGTTCTCGGACGCATTAGCATCCATCCAATTCTCGACAAACGACGTGGAAAATTCCCGCACCAAACATATCCGCGTAAAGTTTCACTGGCTCAGGGAGTGGCATTCTAAGGGAAGTTTTGAGCTGAGGAAAATACCTGACACCATAAACGTTTCGGACATATTCCCAAAGTGGTTAAGTAAGGACCGGCTTAATCTACTGATTGCGAACATTTTTGATTTTTACCGGATACGATATTCCTGTTATTTAACCCGAATGTGAGAATTACTGAGTATTAGATTGGGAATTGGATTAATTGTGCTCTTATAAAGTACCCGGCTTAGTAATTCGCCTTCTTTAGTTATAATTATCATATATGACATTGGACTCATGTCTTTTCTCTTTGGAGGGGTTATAGTCTCAACTTTCTTACTTTATTTGTTATTTGAATCAACTTTTGTTTCTCCATCACAGAGATTTCCTTAAATATACCATGTATATGTTTATTTCCTAACAATGCCTAGCCTAGCCTTAACAATGGATAAGCTGCTGGGGCAAGCTAAACGATAAGAGCTCATCTGAGCAGACGACACAAACGTTAACCATTGCAAAGCATGCGCCAACCGTAACACCGCAACACACGTAATACAAGTCAATAACAATTGGCGCCTGACATCGTGACAAGAATACAAAGGTAACGCAATGCGCCATTGTCGCACTACATCCGGAAACATACGACATTTACAAGCTGGCACCATATGACTGCTCCAAATTCCAACATACCCCCTCTGAGCAGCATTTGGGCCCCACTGAAATAAAAACAACGTGACACTACCCCGGCAATTTGAAACAACCCCGACACTGCGACATTACTCCGAATGCGCCCCGAATATATAATTACCTAGGGTTGTGACATAAGAGCAAATCGGTAAAATTATTTTTGCCCATGACATACCTGAAATCAAAGACTCCAATTAGATTAACATGCAATCTTCATTATTCCCCCTCTAATCAATTATTAAATTCCTCCATGACCCCGTCAACACAATCCATACAACTACTTGCTACGGGATATGCCAGGAGTAAAGGTTTCTCATTTTTAAAATCAAACAAAAGCACATCTAGGTTAAAATCATTATCACCACACCAATCTATCACATCCTCGATGCAATACATTTGATCTCCAAATGGTGATACGTAATAAACAACAATCTTATTTGTCCCATTTTTTGTTTGCTCAACCGTGGCCTGTCCAATCCACTGGGACATGTCAAGCATCTTTAGGTTCGTCTCAAAGTAATAGTATGTGGAGTAACACAATGTCCCAACCATTTCTGTTATTAAGTCTAAATTCTTAATGTGTTTTGTGTCACAAATGGGGATACCATTAACTTCTTCACTCTCATCAGCATTCCGTTTCTTATTCTTTTTCTTTTTTATTTTAGATTTCATATCCCCTTCAGTCACAACATTATAATTAATACAACCCAGTTCACCAGCCATCAGATGACATTCAACTTTCTTGTTTTTCTTAGGCCTCTTTTTGCAACCTTTTGACTTTTCACATTCTCCCTCTGTCCTAAAGACTTTAGCTTCACCCACACCTATCAGTGTCTCTAGCGGTGTTGGGGAAATGTCATCTCCCCTGACGTCAAAAAAATCTCACTAACATTCATGGAATTGACTTGTCTACACCCTTCATCATATTTGGGCTTAAATTCTAAAATAAGCTGTTCCAATTTTTCTCTTCCGTTTGCAATAATCTCGGGATTATTCATGTCAATCTCATCACGTGCTAACTCTGGAGGAATTCCTAGTGGCAAATTAATTCCTTTATCACTGAATTTTCCTTTTAGATCCAATTCTTTCAATTTCTGTTCTACACTTTTGATCCAATACACCTAAGGTGTCGCACAGAAATGCATCTGTCATACAGTGTGTTGAATGGGATTTTCCAATCTAAATCGATTCTGGGGGCTCTATTCCTTAAATATGTTATTGTGTTGGCTAACTCCAACCACAAATAACTTGGAAATTTATTTTCTACAATCAAACTTTCCACTCCGTTTACAATATCTGCATTAGCCCTCTTGGAGATGGAGTTAGCCACTGGGTCATCAGAATCTACACTGTTAATCATAATTCCGAAATTCTCCATTACTTTTACCCATGTTGCTAATTCATCTGTGGAAAAATCTATCCCAGGGCCCAAATAAACTTTATTCACAATTCCTGTCAAGCATTTGATTTCACCTAACCAATTTTGAAATTCTGCTAAAATGCTGTTTTCCTTTAATGGTTTAAACCATACATATTCAGAATAATTGTTTGTTATAATGACATATTTTTCCCCAGTTGTGTGTGGGGCACTCCAAACACTCAAAGGTACAGCTTCCAAAGCTTTCCTGTCATTATTCTTCTGTGTTGAGGGAATATTCTTCTTTGTCAAATCTCCTGTTATAGGAGAGGTCCCTACGTTCTCCAATTGAAGACCAAAAACATCTGTTGATCCCTTCATAGCAGAAATGCTTTCTTCATTCAAATACCCCATCCGGGTATGCCATAATTTAAATGGGAGGACCTTGTCCTTGACTCTAAAATCCATACTGTTTTCCTGTTTTCTAACATTTCCATGTCTAGAATTCTTTTTCTGGTTTTTAATACCAGAATTCAAGTCATCATTTTGTCTAATTCTTATTGTCATATCTGACCTCTGATTACTTAAACAATTTTTAGATTTCTCTGAAATTCCTTTTAGAAGCTTACTTCTATTAATCACAATCATCCCATTCAATTCTCTAATTGGATTCCCCTCTTTGTTTTCATTCCAAACCCGGTTTGAATGTTCTATTTTTGTAAGCCTACATTTAATTCCTTTGTTTCTCTTATTGCAACTAAGGGGGTTACCACCTTTAACTGTGGTCTTACAATCCAATTCTTTATTATTTAAACATCTTTTACTCAAATTGTTTAATTTCCTGTTCTGTTTTGATGATGGGGGACTTTTTTCTTCTGGTTTTACAAAAACCCTTTGCTGATTCTGTCTACAAGAACCTTGAACGTTAATTCCATCAATCTAAATCGAAGTATTCAACTTCCTGTCCCCCTCGTTCTTTTTATTCTTTTTATTCCAAACCCGGTTCGAATATTTCAAGTTACCAACTCCATATTGGTTATTTTCCTTGTTTTCCATGTTGGCATTTGAGATTTCTGAACAATTCTGTGTGATTTCCGAAACCCCGTTTGAATTAATCACATGAAGACCTTGTCTACAATTGTCCGTGCTCTGCACTTCACTATTCCAATGCCCACTCATTTCATTCTTATGCACACGCATCTTACAAATCGCTAAGATTAAATTAGCAATGCCCTTTATCATAGTGTCTATGTTATCTGTTAGTTCGCTTTTACAAACTAAATGGGTTAGTAACAATACAATTTTGTCCAGGTCTAAATCTGGATCCAATTCCAAATATTCTTTTTTTTTTCAAGAACACTGATTTTCTCTTCAAATTGTTCCTTAAGTGCGTTATGCACTGTTTGTGCGTTAAAGACATTTTGTCCATGTGTTTTCATCTTCAGTTGCGCTTTGCGTGTGTCGACCATTGTCTGTTTGCTGCAGGCATTCCCATTGTCCGTTGAAGACTTTCTTGCTGCATAAAACACTGTTTGTGCAAAATTTGCACCACACGACCACATCAAACTCACTAATAAATTTAGTGACGGCACAAAACACATTTTCACTTTGAAAATACACAATTCAACAATTTTTTCCTCCAAAATTAGGCGAAAAATCACAAACTTCCCAGGGATTAATCTCACTAAGTGAGATGACAAACTCTGCACAGTATCCCCCGAGTTCCGACCGGACTCCTAGGACCGCGGGACACTCGGTGGCCAGGGAAAGCCTGTGCAGAAATAGGACTTTGCTTGCCTGACTAGGCAAAAGGGCAAAGAACACACTAATTGATCCAAAAACAAAACCTTAAATAACTATACAAAGTTTCACGACAACCCCAAATAATCAAAACAATAAAATGTTGGCAAGTTGTCTTCTCGTTTGCGGGATTTTTGCGTTGCAAAATCCCACGTAGACGCCGTTAAAACGTCGATCCGAATCGTTGCAATTCCGGTCCCTTTGTTGCACAGATACAAGTCCCGGGCTAATCCGTGATCGGCAAATCTCAATTCGCATGTCGTGTGCGCCAAATGCTCGCAGAAATTGAAATGTCCTCAAAAAATTCTGTAACGTTGCTAAAACGTTAGTTGCACACTCGTAGAACGTCTACACAACGTAATTCCACGCTGAGATAATTCCACGACGAGCTGTGAACGATCCTCATTCGTTTTCACCAGACTGGCCTGAACAGCGCCATCTTGGATTCGGCTGCACCACACATCTCGGTGAAAAATACATGAATAAATAATATTTCGATTCTTACTGTCCCTTTTGGCAATCTTATGCTTATCACACGAAATTTCCTGTCGAATTCCACTAGGCGCATTCGAAAACTAATTTGCACTAAACGACCAGTGCAACTGGTAGTGTAAATGTCAAGTTAAACGACCTAATTTTCGAGTATCAAAATAAATTTCTGTGCAAAATTCAGTGTAAATTCAAGTGTAAATATTAAATTAGTCCAAATAATAACCATAGTCATTATTGTTGTTGTTTACTCTAAAAAAACAGGAGATTATAAAAACATGATTATAAAATGTAAATTTATTTTAATTATTTTTATCATTAATATTTATTTAAGAACGGGAATCGGCTGAACATCCGCCTCAATCGCACAAATGCGGCCGAACACCGGCCGCATTAGATCGCACAAACGCGGCCGAACGTCGGCCGAACGTCGGCCGCATTCGATTGTACAAATGCGGCCGAACGTCGGTCGAACGTCGGCCGCATTCGATCGTACAAATGCGGTCGAACATCGGCCGCATTCGATCGCAAGAATGCGGCTAATACCTGCTACAAAATTGTTCTTGCGATCGACATCGTTCCAACCGATCTAACGAAAATCCAAGATGGCTGCCAGCAAGACCCGATTTGTACGAGAAAACTCGTTGCACGGAGATTTTAAACGGAAACGTGGCGTACAGGCCGTTTCCGTTTAACCAGTTTACACGACATTTACACGAATTAATTCGTGTAAATGTCGTGTAAACACGTTTACACTCGTTTAAATGACTTTTCGAATGCGCCTACTGTTTCTCGACGCTTTATCGTCGAATTCCACTGTTTCTCGACGCTTTATCGTCGAATGCGACGCCGCTCGTTCGTAGCGTGTCTCGTAGCTCCAAAAACAATATTTTATGCACAAATAAATGCCTACTGACTCTTACACTGTTCCCACGACGTATATGTACTCCCACGCTGGTATTCCACATGCTGAGGGACGTTGAAACTGGCGAAAACACTCGTAATGTGTTGGCTAAATATGTTCGCGCACGCCGCCGGTCAAAAAAACCGCATATCGACCAAAAATTGTCCTTGAATCAACTCAAAACCGCCTTCAAACGATCCGCCGTGCCTTTTTGCACTAAAACGATGCCAAATCCAGCATTGTAAACCGCTGGGCGACTTGGAAACAGTCTAAACAAGGCCACTTCTGAAAAACAGACTGGGCGTCGCCATTTTGAAAACACACGTCATCATTGATTTAAATGGACGAAAATGGCTCACAAACTGCCAAATATATTCAGAAATATAATTCCCAATGTTCTTACTATCTTTGGCTAATGTCCAAAGCTGGTTTCGACTCAATTCCCGTCGAAATCCGTTAAAACCCGCACTTTGCCGTTTCGTTCGCAATTCGGCGACTTCTCTGCTGAACCGAGCACGCAAAAGTCGGTTTGCCGTGCCGCGTATTGTTGCTCGAGTCCCGCTTGTTACACGACATTTACACGAATTAATTCGTGTAAATGTCGTGTGAAAACGAGTGTAAACACGTTTACACTCGTTTAAATGACTTTTCGAATGTTATCAAGCGATGACATTTGTTGCATTGTATATATATTCTATTATTAGTGTAATGAATTACCTGCACAACTGGCTGCAGTATTTGTTTACCTGCGGTCTGTATGTTCTGCCCAAAGGGGGCGTTGTTTATGTTTGGCCAGTCACATGACTGGATATTAAATATCACTTGCTGCTCAGCCTTAGACAAGTAAAGATGGCGTGCATTTCTTTTCGCTAAATGTTTTTCCACACCATTGCTGATTCACACAACATAAACAACTTTATGCCACAAATTAACAAGGTTATGGGCCTCATAACGTTGGAAAAACGTTCGGGCGAATTCGCAAGTCATTTCGAGGTCAGCAGAGAAGTTTTCCTCCTCATCCAACATGGACCATGAGTGAAGTAACCAGTTCGTCTTCATGCCGGGATATCTGAGTTTGCGAAGCAGCAACCAGCTATTAAACAACACAAGGACAATAAGGGGTTCGAGAAATTATAAAACATATTATTTAAACAATTTTTGTTTTCGTTTTGGGAAATTTGTTCCCGTATTGCGAGGCGCAATACGTGTCGTTAACGTGACGATATTTGTGGCAGAGAGACGTATCCGATACGACGGCGACTGTTCCAGCCAACCACACGTGAAGTGTGTACTCAAATCGTCGAGGAACAAATTGGAAAACGGCGGACAATTTGGTGAACAATTAGCGAAGATTGGAGACGATGCAAAAACGAGCGGACGAGTTACGAGGGGAAAACAACATTTAACAAACAATTTTCGTGCAAATTTTCGAATATTATCATTTAATACTGTTGCTAGCTTAGTGTTGTGATAGAAATTTGTACTAATTTACTCATAAGAGCGTACAAACATCGCAACACTGCACTTTGTTGCGATTATCAGTAAGGAAAGTGTTGGTGAGATTTCAAAGTGTGTGATTTTTCAACGAATTCAAAACAAAAGGACAATTATGGATTCGATTAGAGCGCAAAATCACCTTGTTGAACAGACTTAACTATGATAGTTGGAAACAACAAATCAAGGTTCTCCTCATGCATCACGGTTGCTGGGGATTTACTGACGGAACCGAAGAGGCATTGGCACCCGGAGCGTCCTGGCGTGATCGCTCGGACTACAAATTGCGAAAGGGACGAGCTTTTAGCCTCATCTATTACTCGATTGAAGAGCAGTACCACGAGCTACTCAGTGGAATCGAGGACGCCAAGAAAGCGTGGGACAGGCTGAAAACGAACTTTGAACCGGTCTCGAGGGCGAGAATAATACGTCTTCTCGACGAATTTTTTAGTCTCAAGTACGATCCGACGACGGAAACAATCGGTATCTTCGCTGCAAAAATCAGAAATGCTGCAAAGAAGCTTGCAGACGTTAAACACAAACTGGAGGACCTATATCAAGCATTCCAATTGATTAGATATTTACTTCAAGAATATCAGTCGATTGTTCAAACGATTTACCGGTGGGAAGACATCAATTTCACCTTGGAGAAGGTGGAAATCGAATTGGTCGCGGAAGAAGGCAGACTCGTACAACAAAGAAGAGATTCTGGCCAAGGACCCATTGTGGACGCATTTAGCACAGCACAAGGCTCAACAAGTGCTAAAAGTGGCGACAATTCATCAAACTCCCAAAAGAACAACAATCAGAGCAACAAAGCGAATTATGCAGGACAAAAGAGAGGGAGATCGAATTGGAGAGGTGGGAGAAATGCGAATTTCAGAGGAAACAGCACCAGGTCAACGGGACGGGGCCGTGTTTCCGCTGCAACCAACACGGACATTGGGCCAAAGATTGCACGGTGCAATTGCAATTGGCGCCGAACACCAACATGAGATCGAACACCGTGGAAGAACTGGATGCGAACATGCTGGACGTTGGTTTTCTCATCGAATTGAGCGATCAGGAAATGCTCCAGTGCAGTGAAGCCAGTAACTGTTGGATTTATGATACGGGAGCGACTGGGCATTTCTGCAAGGACAGAAATCAATTTCATGATTTTAAAGAGATGAGTGGGACAATTAGTCAGGCCGACAAGAAGACTTTGATTAAGATACAAGGAGTTGGAAATGTTTGTAAAATGTGTTTGGTTGGGAATGAAACGATCCCCATAACACTGAAGAAAGTGTACTACGCGCCTGATCTACGAAGGAATTTACTGTCGGGACCGTGTATTGACGAGGCACGATGCAGGGTCGCAGTTGGCGCGGGCTTGGTGAAGATATACGACCCGCAATGGAGAAGGCAGCTGATGGAAGGCGTCAAGAAAGATAGGCTGTACTATATCAAGCTTAGCGACCAAAAACCCGACTTTGAGAAACTAAAGGCGAAGGAATTGAACAAAGCCAATGTGGGCGAAAAGAAGAACGAACAGAAACAACAAGAATTCTCTCACACAAGCAAGACTAAGTCAAATTCAGAAGAGGCAAGATTGTGGCACGAGCGACTGGGCCACATTCATTTCCCAAGTGTACAGGGAATGAGCAGGAGCGAAGCTGTAATTGGGTTGCCATTACTAGATGTTCCCATCACGCAGTGTGATGTCTGCAGCTTGGCGAAGAAGAAAGCGGTTTCGCACAAGTCCATACCGGGCATTAGGTCGAGGGTACCGCTCCAACTTCTGCACATGGACGTATGCGGAGCGTTCAACACGGAAACGCTGTCGGGAAATCGATATTTTCTCACAATAACGGACGATTTTTCCCGTTATTCAACCGTATATCTCATGAAGAAGAAGGACGAGGTGTTTGACATTTTCCAAAAACACGTAAAACGGATTGAGCGGCTACTTGGCAAGCCCCTTTTAGCCATACGGACTGACAACGGAATGGAGTTTTGCTCCAACAAGTTGTCGTGATTCGACTTTGTGGTTAAAGATAATAAATAATACACTCGAGAATACAATATACTTCAAATACTGCTTTATTAAACACGCTTACTAATACAAATATAAGTTAAGATGTTTCCTGTGGTGGTCCTCGGATTCGGCTGCGAATACGAGTTGCCGCTAAACAATGGCGGATCCAATTGTTTAGTCCTACGCGTGGTCTGTGTTTGTTGTCTAGGGTATTTCCACGTGTTATAATGAACACGCGAGAATTCGCTTTCTCGTGCGAATTAAACGAATATCGTTCGGATATTTATTCTAGCGTAGATTGGCTACGCTAAATAAATGTGGCTGTTGTACAGTTGAGATGGTCAGCGGGCACCGGTCCTCGATCAATCCGTGAAACGGCCTGAAAGGTGAGGTAAATGGTGCTCTTGCTGAAATGTGGTAACTGTAGTGTCGTTTCCGATCAAGCGTTGGTGTTATATATTAACCGGAAATGACGTCATATGCAAATTATTGTGATTATGCAGGTTCGCAGAAACACGAGACTAGTTAGTCTAGTCGGTGTTTCTAGCGCGATCTAGTGGCGAGTATTAGCAATATAATAATCGTCGCTAATTACTTCTTCAGGTGATGCCGAATCACCACACGTCCCTCCCCGAGAATAAATCATCGGGACCCCTTAAAATAAAAGGCGGAACAATATCTAATCATAAAATAATCTTTTTATTAAATGATGGTGAATGATGAACAAAATATTTTACATTTTCGAAATTGATACATAAATAATTTCATGGTTTTTTAGAGAAGACAGTCTTCTCGTTATGAATTTGTAATCAATTATTTCTTTAAGTTATCGGCGTAACTTGGCTTATCTTCCGAACTTGGTTCGTCCAGGTTGGGAGATGTGGTCAATCTTGAAGAGTAGTCCGAGGAATCTTCGCTCTCATTCAAGTAGAAACGCAGGTGACCCGGCGCTTCCAGCGGATTCCCCGTTCGTTCGTGGGCCCAAATCGGCGGCAAGAAGGCCGACATACCTTGATTGGTGTGGTGAATTCTTTGGGCCTCGGCGATGCTGGTTGGCGCACGATGGGCTCGGAGGAGTCGTTGATGTTGGATGAAGCGTTTGCCTCCGGCACCGGCTTCGATAGCGCTTTTCATCCAGACATAAAGAGAATAACCACGGTCTGGGGATTGGAGTAGTTTCGTCTCCGTGTCTTTTGTCAAGGACAAACCCGGGAAATACATTCTGAGTCTGGTGGCGATCTGAGGTTCGACCGTCTTCGAAACCTTTATGCTCGACTTCGGGCGGAGCATTTTTCTTTTTGCTTCCTTCTTCTTGAGCGAGACTGGTTCGGCCAGTGGCTCAGAAGGTCTCTTCTCCTTTGGTGGAGGCGGAGGAGGAGGCGACGGATCCCTGGGAGCCGGAGTATCCTCTGCCGTCGAAGGTGGCGGGAGCGGGTGTTGAATGGCCGCTCGAACGTTCTGGTAGGAGGCCTCTAGATCCGGGTCCTGGGCCACCATTTGGGCTCGAATTACGGCCGCCGAGGGCACTAGGCGTGCCCAACTGTCTACGAGAGCCGGCGGGACTTGGAAACCTTTGTGGGCCACCACAATCCAGGCTGCCACAGCAACACGTGCGTTCCGGAAGGTGGCGGCAGCTAGCAAAATCGACATCAGGTCGGTGATGGCGACCACGATCCTCGTGTTCCAATTCGGATGATTCCGGTTCTTGTTCTGCGTATATTCGATTGAAATTCGCTGAAGGTTTGTGATGACGTTCTGGATCACGTTTTGTTGGTACGAATCCATTTCGCACAAAAGTGCCCTGGCCTGTTCTACGGTCGTTACGTCTAGGAATTGCTGTAACGTCATCTCGGAGGGGTTGATGGGAGCTGATGCTCGGACGACCGCTGGAGATGGTACCATCTGATTGGATTCCGTGGGCGTCGTTGGCTGAGGCACAGTCCTGACTAGTCGTCTCGATTTTTCCGGTTCGGGCTTGTCCCAAACTATCGGAGTTCGTATCGAGGTCGAAGCTTCGGGAATGGTCGGGAGAGGTTTGTCCTTGGCTGGTCCAAAGCGAGCTTCCCGATGTTGGAGTTGTTCTTTAGAACTCAGTGTCGGTGCGCCGATTATTACCTTTCTTCTGAAGGCGGTTGGGAGGCTGGCGTCGGATGTTACGCTTCCCTTTTTCGACAGTTCCGGCTTGATGAAAGCGCTTGGCGCCGTTTCTAGACTCGAGGCGGTCGAGGGAGTCGGGCGGTAGATCGGTTTCGGCTGCATTTGCTGGTATTTCATGACTACCGCGAGGAGATCCACCTGAGTATACAATTTTTTCTGCTCGGGGACCTCGTCGATAATTACTTCGTCGTCGATCTTCATCGGTTCGGGACTGTCCCGAATTGACTTGGTATCTTCGTAGCGTTTCCTATCTCGCTGTCGTATTTCCTCTTCACGATACGCTTTCCATGAACGTGCACGATTTTCTGATCCCCTCTTTCTTCGTTCGTCCTGTCTTGAAGTTACTTTTTTCTTTCGGCATTTGATCAATTTTGACAATTTGTCACTTAACGTTAAATTATTTCTTCGTTCGTGGTCAGTCCACGAACTTATTTTGTATTTTTAATTATCGATAATTGGTTTTTTTCTATTTTTTACTTACGTCGGGTTGGGCATCGGGTTCATTGGGTTCGTCCCAATTTCCCTCTTCGTTGTTTACGACTATTTGTAACAAATCCACTTGATCTTCGTCGTCATCTTCGGAAGCGTTGTTTAGGGCCCGTTCAATTTCTTTCTTCCAATCATTTCTCATTTTTCGGAAATTACTTTTGATTTTTACGGCTGCTTCGTTGTGGTCGTCGCTTAGCCGGAGATGATAGTGATAAATGTGGGTCGGGTTTAGAGGTTAACTATTAGTCTCATGTCATCTTTGATTGGTTTGGCCAATTAAGACGCATTGTGGGACGTAACAGGTGTCCCCCCTGTGGTTGTTTTTATCGATTGTTTGAGACAATGGCCGGAGTCGCTTATTGTTTTCCAACGAGTTTCTCGTCTTTTATGAACGGGTTTGGCTTGTGTCGGCGCATACCGTATATTTTATCAGGTTTGGGGATTCTTGTAGTCTTATTTTTGTTTGATTGCTTTCCTTTTTTAGGAGATTCTTCGACTATTTCCTCCCTCTCCGAAATCTCATCCGGGGCGTCGACCGTTTCGCGTAACTCGTCTTGAACTAAACTGGACGGGCCAGTTTGTTCATCTAAAAACATGTCGCGAATAATTGGATTTTGCGCTGGTTTCGTCTGATTTCCAGTCCAAGCTTCTTGAGGAAACTCAGGCAGGTATGGGGTTAATTCTCGGGCGTGGATCGATCTAAAATTAACGTTGTCTGCCAATCTTTTTAGCTTGAAAGCGTTTCCGCCGTGGGCTTCGAGTATGACGTACGGGCCGTCCCGTTTGTCTGCTAGGCCTGCATGGATCCCCTTATCGGCGCTGGACTGAATATGTGTGTCTTTCCAGACAAGGTCATTGACTTTAAAATTGCAGAAGGGCCGATCCTTTCCAGCAATGTTAATACGATCTCTCATGTCGAATATGTGTGACATCATGTGCTGATAAGTGGCCGAAATTATTTGCTCCAATCTATCGACGTAAATATGAGGCTTCTCGGGATTGATCTCCAGTATCTCCTCCGGTATCCGCGGGTCCCAGGGTACTCTGAGTTCCCGAGCGAAGTTTAGAAACGCAGGAGAAAATTTGCGGTTTCTCGAGATCGTTGTGCGAATGCTGAAGGCAATTTCGCGAAGGTAGACGTCCCAGCTGGAGTGAACATCGGTGAAAATTGCTAGGGCATATTTTATGTCACGATTTAACCTTTCGACGGGATTGGCCCGTGTGTTATAGGTTGACGTGTATGATGTTTCGATGTCAAATTTTTTACAGAAGTCCTTATACAAATTTGATGCGAATTGTGGTCCATTATCGGAAATTAGTTTCCGCGGGAATCCGAAATGAAGCGCCACTTCGTACAAACATCGAATGATTTTCTGCTTAGTTGGTCTCTCCATTGGAAAGAGCTCGGGCCATCCGGTCGCGACATCCATGATTACTAAAATATATTTGTTTTTATTGGATGACGTGGGTTTTGGGCCCATTAAATCCACGCTCCAGCAATCGAAGGGTGCGAAGGGGCCGAGTGAGATTCTCTCGTAATTCTTGGGCGTCCTAGGTTTGCACGCTTGGCATCTGGGGCAGTGGTGAATGAAACGAACAATATCTCGGGTCATTTTTGGCCAAAAATAAAGTTGATTTGCTCGGTAGATCGTTCTGGCCACTCCAGAATGTCCGGCGAGCGGGTGTCCGTGGACCATCCACAGAAACCTTGTCAGCAAACTTCTGGGTATAACGACTTTCATCGAAGTCCCTGCTTCCGTCAGATCATTGCGGAAATTTGGATGGTGTTTCAGCAGAAGTCCATCTTCGATTAAGTACGTGGAGGCCTCTCTCTCAAATTCTTCGCGTTGAATTTCGTCGAAGGTCTCGTCGGGAAATTTTTTATCTAAAATGAATTCCCGATAAATTTTGCAGAAGTTGTCTTCTACTTGGGCGGCGATTAATTCGTCTCTAGTCGGCGGCTTGCTGTTCGTCCCCTTGCTTACGTGAGCGACGAACGCTCGAACATACTTGTCGGAGATTCGAGGTTCTATTGTTAATTCGTAATTCGGGTGAGCGTCCTTGACTGACTGATACGCCCGGAGCCAATAATTGTAATAATTTTGATCTCCCGACTCAAGTTTCTCTTTGGGTAGTTCATTTAGCTTTTTAAATTCCCATTTTCGGACGGGGTTTGGACAATAGAAGAGGCGCGAGTCGTCGTCTCCGCAGTCGGTCTCGTCTTCGGGGTCTGAAGCTGGGGCTCGTGATAGGGCATCTGCCACGACGTTGAATTTTCCGGGTCGGTATTCAATGATGAGATCACAAGCCATTAATTCTAGCTGCCAGCGAGCCATTCTTCCGGAAGGTTCCTTCAACGCCATTAACCATTTTAGGGCTTCGTGGTCGGTTTGTACGTTGAACTTGGTAAATTCCAGGTATGGTCTGAATTTTCGGATTGCCCAGACAACGGTTAGACATTCTAGCTCTGTTGCGTTATAATTCTTCTCGGCTGCTTGTAATTTCCGGCTGATGAACATCGTCGGGACCTCTAGTTCTATTCCGTCGATGTCATGCCTTTGAAGCAACGCCGCGCCCAGGCCTATTCGACTGGCGTCGGTATGAAGAGTGAATTCTCGATTAAGATCTGGCAGGGGGATTCGTTTCGCATCGATCAGCATTTGTTTTATCTTGTTAAACGATGTCTCGCAGTGGTCAGTCCATTCGAAATCTTTATCGTTGCGTAATAGATCTGTGATGGGTGCTGCGATGTCTGCCAGGTTTGGGAGCATTTGATTGAAGAAGTTCACCATGCCCATGAAACGTTGAACTCCTTTTACATCTTCCGGGGCGGGGAACTGGCTAATGGCCTGAGTCTTTTTCGGGTCGATGGATAGGCCACCTGTTCCGACTGTGTAACCCAGGAATGCCAATTCTTTGCGGCAAAATTTACTTTTCCCTGGATGGATGTTTAGTCCAGCTTTTGTGAGTCGCTCCATGACGTCATTCACATGCATCAAGTGGTCTGTAAAGGTCTGAGAGACTATTACTATGTCGTCAAGATAAGCCCATGCGTATTTGTGTAAGGCATCGCCGAGAACTTTTTCTATTAATTTTTGAAAAGTAGCGGGTGCGTTTACTAACCCGAAGGGCATTACATTAAACATCAGACGACCCTGCGGTGCCCAAAAAGCTGTCTTTTCCTTATCTTCTTCCCGCAATTCAACCTGCCAGTAACCCTTGGATAGATCCATGGTCGTGACCCAGTTGAACGGGGCGAGCTCTCGTAGAATCGCTTCTATTGATGCCATTTGGATGGGGTCGATGACGGTTATGGCGTTTAATGGCCTATAATCGATGCAGAGGCGCGGTTCGGAGCCTGGTCGCATGACGAGGACAATCCTCATTCCATACTCTCCGATGGCGTGTGACACGATCCCTTTTTCGAGTAATTCGTTACACATTGTTCTTACGATATGTCTCTTCTGGGGATTCATAGTTTTAAAAGGCACTCGCACCGGTTTTCCAGTAACCAATTCGATCTCGTGCATTACGTAACTTGTCTTCCCTGGGTCCTTGTTTAAGTTCTTCGAGTGCTTCTTGAGCATTTCCTCAAGGAGTTTCGTTTGTTCTTCTCCAAGATTGGCGTCTACAGCCAGATTATGTATTAAATTCTCCTCTTGGAGGATGGTATTAAACGACTTAAAATTATAGTCTTGGATGAACTTCTTAATTTCGCCTCCTCCCCATTCCTCGTCGTCCTTAGCTTTGTCTAGGAGTTCCGAAGGTATTATGGGTAGTCGTGGGTCCTCGTGGTTGTCGATGTAATTCCACGAACGTGTGACTGGGTTGGGCTGGATGTTCATCCGTTCCATCAAATCCATTCCTATCAGCAGGATTGTGTCTCGGGTTGGTAACACGATGAAGAAATGCTTAATCGTGCCTCCCTCCCACATGAAATCAGTTGATAACGTTCCCACTGCTCGAACTTCTCCCGCTGCCGTAAGAACTCGGATATTCTCGTTCATTCCCCGTAATTTTTTCTGTATTTTTTCTTCGAGTGATTCGAATAAGTCAGTGGAGATGAACGATTGGTCCGCTCCCGAGTCGAGTAGTCCCATTAACACCTTTTTGCCGAAAGAGACAGGTATTTTTGCCAGTACGCTTTTTGCTTCTGTTGATAGGTTGCAACGAAGTATTCGCTTTTTAAGGGGATTGGCCCCTTGGTCGAGCGGTAAAGTCATGAAAGCATTGGCTATGCCATCTTCGTCTCTAATCTCAAATTTCCGTTTTTTAGAAGGTGTTGTTTCTTCGTCAACAGCTTCTTCGAAAAATTCCAACAGTTTTTTCATTTCTTTAATTTGTTTTCCCACTAGTGTAAGGTCCAACGTTGTCAAAGTTATCGCGAGCGGATGTGGAATTACTTTTGCTCCGCCCGCGAATTCCAGTTTTTTGTCATACTGTCGAATTTGGCGGTGAGTTCCTTCAGGACTTTTTCTTGCTCTCTAGCGAGTAATTTCACTAACTCTTCTCGCTCTGCGGCCTTGTCGTTGGCTTTTTTCTTCGCCAACTTTGGGCAGGTCTGACGCCAGTGGCCGTCCTCGTTGCAGAAATTACAAGGGCCTTTCTTCTTTCCCTCCCGCGCAAAAGGTTTTCTGGGGTAATCCTTCTTCTCAGAAGATGTCTCTGTTTTCGGGTTGTGGTGTTCCGATTTTCTGGACTTCATCTGGGGTCGGTAGCTGGGTGCTAACTCCTTTCCCATGTTCGCATGTACGACATCGTTGGTATCCTCTTCAACCTCATCGCTTTCTGAGTATTGCTCGGAATCTTCGCTTACTTCGTCTTCCGATTTTTCTTCGGCAGCGTTAGTTTGCGTGCGATAGGCCTTGTTTGGAGGTGGTATCGGGTTCGAAGATTGTTGGTTTTTCTTTGACGGGAGTGGCTCTATACTTCCGTTTAGACAATTTCGTGATTGGAGCAGCTTAGTGGAGTCTATGCTACGTTCCTGTATTCGTTGCTGCCTAGCAGTTCCTAGTGCCCGTTCTTCTTTTGTCAGATTTTCATTATACCGAGCATTTACCTCGGTGTGTTTTTTCTCGACGAAAGCAAAGATGGCTTTGAAATTATCTCCCCTAGGAGCGTTCATCTCTCGTAGGACTTTGGTTGCGATTTCGTTTAATCCTTGTTCGAATAGAGCTTTCTGGTCAAATGGTTTGTCCATTTCACGGAACAGGCTGTCGGCTCGTTGTACGTACTCTCTCAGAGTTTCTCCGGGAGCTTGTTTCATAGAGCTTACTCTTTTCTGGATTTCCTGGCTCGTCTCGCCATATTGATTGTGGAATTTTATGATGAAGTCTTCCCAATTTCGAGGTTGGACATCAGCATACCAGTTACGGGCTCGGTTTATCAGCATTTCTGGTATTCCGCGCGTGACCATCTCGTCGGGTTCTGCTCCTAATCGGCCAATCGTCAGGGCGACTTCGTCCAAAAACAAGTTGCCGGCGTTCCAGGATCCGTCGAACTTAATTAGTCTCAGGGTCGTCCACTTGATGTTGTTATCTTTGCGAGAATACAGCCACCGGTCCGCGGAGTAACGTTTCAACAATCCTTCGCTCCGATCGTCTTCCTCGATCTCTTGGCCACGGCTTTGTTGAAGTTTTTGGTCCATGGCTTGAAGGAGTTCGTCTTTCATCGTCCGTAGTTGGTTGCTTAGCGAGTCAGTCTCACTAAGCAGCAGTGATGATCGTGGATTGTCGGAAGGGAGGCTCGGGTAATGCGTACCGTTGCCTGTTAGTCCGAATTGATTGGGTTGGAACGACGTTTGTCCTGATGATCCCGCGGTGTTTGGATTATTCGTGAGATCTTGTGCTATGGTTGAGTTATCGGGGTTCAATTTCTCCGGAGCGAAGGTTCGACTCAGTTTCGTTCCGGGCGGTATCAGATCGTCCAGTCGGGTCCCCGTGAGGCCTTCGTCCGTTTTTTTGATAAAAACGTAGGAATCTCTTCCAGCATATGCTTCGGCGGCGTGTTTCTTTTCGAGGTGATTTTTAACTGCGTTAATTTCCTCGAGCGTCGGCATGGCCAGTTTATTTCGACCTGCTTCGTTGCGTATCTGGTTCTTCTGATTTATACATCTGATTAGTTCGGCATTAGGGTCGCCTGGGTTGGTATTACTGGTTTGGCCAGTTTGCATTGCGAATGAGTTTTTTATTGCCCATGATTGCGCGCCCTGATTATTCCTCCTATCCTGTATAAACGCCTCGTACAGTTCCCCTTTGACTTCGTCCGATTCATTCAAGATGCTATCTAGTCCGTTGACTCGGATACTGCCGTGAGATGCTTGAGAGTCGATACTTTCACTGTCTGATGTTGGTTCGCCGCCGGTCTCGGACTGCTGTCGATCTGCTCTGACCCGACGTCGTTTCTCTCCGCGTCTGGCCGTGTTTTCTGCCAATCTTTTTTCAGTCCTCTGGTTTACCAGGTCGATTACTCGGCTTAGCTCTGCATATGGATCCTTGTCCTGGTCGATCTCGATGCCATGTGCGCAGGCTACTCGAGTTACTACTATTGCTTTGGCTACCAGTTCCTTAGCTGTGTGAGACCGTTCTGGGGAGCTCTGTACGGAGTTTGGCTCCGAATGTTGGCTTAACCCGTTGCTTGGTGGCTGGATCTTGTAGTCCCTTGCCATTTCTCGTTCGATTATTTTCTGCTTCGCGAGCAATTCTCGAGTCAGTTCGCGCTTCATGGCCATCTGTTTTTCTTGGCTTTCACGGGCGGCCGCCATCTGCTTAGCCTGACGTTCTTGGGCCAAGTTCTGTTCCATGGCAGCTAATTTCTCGCGATGCTCTCTGGCTAAATCTTCCATCAATTCGTTCTTCTTCTTTTCCAACGCAGCTGTTCTTGCTTGGTCGGCTCGAGCAGCCTCGTTGATAATTGCGGTGCCTGTACTTGCCGCTTTATTTAGAAGAGTCATCAGGTTCATTTCACTGGGATCCTTTTCGACTGGCTTTTCAATCCGAATCGAGGGTTTTCGAACGATTTATTTAGTCCGGATGAATTACTTCAAGTCAAGTTGAAATTTAGACTACCAAACGAGGAATTGCAGAAATTGCCAGAAGTGATACTTCCAGGCATTTTACCACAACCCGAGCAAACACTTTTGAATGCAGTACGGACCATACCGCCGCTTGTCTGGAAAAAGACCGAAAAGACAAGGCCAACTGGACAAAAGGACTTCGAGTACACGATTGAGGGGCACGATAAGCCAAAATTGCGGTCCATACCGGAAGTAAGGCGTTATTGTGGGGATCACAATCTTCAAGCCCCCGAACACCTTTTCGAAGATAAGAGGAAAAAGAAGCAATCCGAATCAAATGTGACACAAGACGATTTCGACTTGAGCGTTTTTGATGAATTTACTCTTGAAGCGAATCATCTTGAAGTCTGTATACCTACACGCTTCGAACAAATAGTCAACCTGCCCGAAAAGGAGGAATGGAGCCAGGCAATGTGCGATGAAATCGACACTATGCACGAGCGCGAAGTGTGGGAGCTGGTTCCACCACCGCCCGACACAAAGATCATTGGATGCAAATGGATCTACACAGTTAAACAAGATGACAAAGGAGAAGTTGCGCGGTATAAGGCCAGACTCGTAGCGCAGGGCTTTTCACAAGTCTATGGTGAGTCCTACGAGGAAACCTTCTCACCTGTTGTGGACTTTTCCATTGTGCGCTTTATGTTCACACTCCTCGTTTGCATGCTGGGATGGGCATATATTCAAGCTGATGTCAAGTGCGCATACTTATACGCGAAGTTGCACAAGACAGTCTATATGCGACAACCCAAAGGATTCGTACATCACGGCAAGGAAAATTACGTCTGCAAGTTACTGCGAGCGATTTACGGTTTGCATCAGTCAGGAAGAGAATGGGGTATTGAACTTGAGTAAACTTTACTCAGACTTGGCTTACAACACGTGAACTGGTGCAATTGCGTATATAAGTTTGAAAACGTTGCGTATTTGATAGTGTACGTTGACGATATCGTAGTTTTCGGCAAGCGACAAGAAGACGCGATGAATGTTCTCAACATGGTCAAAATGAAGGTCAGCAGCAGAGGAAAGCAGCGTAAAGTCGGCGTGAGCCGAGTGTGGAAGCGCGTATCGGGCGCCGTGTGTCCGACACGGACGAAGCAACGACGTTGTCAATTGCCGAGACGAGTGCGCGCGGCCAAATACCGCTTATGTGCGCTTAACAAAACACAAAAGGTGTTCTAATGATAAACACTAACAACTAAAACAACAAAAGGTTTAATTGAAATGAAACAACTTACAAATTGGCTCCATTCTGGAGTTGAGAAAAGGCAGAGTAGAATAGCACTGTGTGCCGCCATCTTGGATGGTAAAAACATACATGAGTGACACCTTGTGTCAAAAAAAAGCATTATACAAGGTAAAAACTTAGGAAAACATAAGATTAGACTAAATAATGCATGATACCTCATGCTTAAATGCATAAAGCAAACATAATGCCAAATATAAAAAGACATATGAATTAATACATCAAGATAAACAAAATAAAAATTCAAAATGTGATTCTATATCACATCGATATAAATCCTTTGGGTTTCTCAAAACCAACAATTCCCCCTTTCGATGGAAATAGAATCAGGGGAAATAAAGATCGGGTACTGGAATTACAGTGTATAAGAAATAAAACAGAAATAATAAAGTTGAATCATCGAGCCGGGTACTATAATTGAAGAACGCTACGTAAGCCCGAATATTCCCACTGGAACTCGATGATCCTCACAATTGGGAATAATAAATGAAGAAAGTCACAATAAAGTCACGGTGAAGTCAGTGTCGGAAGATCTTGTCGATTAACGACTTCAAACGTTCGGAACCAAGCCATTTGGTGAAATGTCCGCAATGTTCTGTTCACCGGATACTTTATGAAGGTCGAAACATCCCGCCTTATACCACTCTCGCAGCCAATGATATTTGACGCGGATATGCTTGGTCTTGGAATTTTCCACGTCATTTTCAGTAAACTGGATAGCCGAGAGAGCGTCGGAATAGATCATTGGTCGGGATTGTCGGTTGAGAACTGGAAATTCGGAGTAAATGTGGTCGAGCCAGAAGGATTCTTTAACACATTCCACTAGAGAGAGAAATTCCGCCTCCATAGTAGAACATGCGACCGTTGATTGTTTTCGGCATGACCAGCCAATAGGCACATTTCCGATAAAGTTGATATATCCGCCGAAACTTAGGGACGTTGTTAGATCGCTTGCCCACGACGCATCCGTAAAAGCCCACAACTGACTCGAATTACAGTTAGAAAGTTCGATTCGATAGTCGATGGTGTTAGCAACGTACTGGAGAACTTGTGTGAGGGCTCGGATGTGCGTTTTGTCGTAACATGTGTTGAATTGGCTCAACGAAATAACTGAGAATAAGATATCGGGGCGTGTTCTCGACGCAAGGAATAGAAGCGAACCGATTAGAGATCGGTAAGGAAAGTCCGGTAGGTTATCGGTTGACCCCTTTACGAGTGTCGTTCCAGGTGTGACGGGAACTTTTACGAGACGGTTGATGGAAACTTCAAACTTCTTAACGAGCTTTGTGATGTAGCCACGTTGCGTGATGAAAGTCCGTCCGGCGTCGCGAATAAATTCGACCTCCAATAATTTCGTGATGGGGCCAAGGTTAACAATGTCGAATTTGGACGAGATAAGCCGAATGATCCGGGTCAACACGGTGTCGGAAGCGTAAAAGAGAACGATGTCGTCCACGTAAACTAACATGACGGCGCAATTGCCGTAAATGTACACACAATTGCACGCGGGCATCTTCCGAAAACCGAGGGCTCGAAGTGTTCCATCCAACTTTTCGTACCACTCCCTCCCTGATTGGTGAAGTCCGTAGAGGGATTTAACAAGCAGCCAGACGTTTCCGGGATTCGAACAAGTTGCACCTGCGGGGATGCGCATGTACACCTTGTGCTTTAGGTCCCCATACAGGTATGCACTTTTGACGTCGAGGTGAGCATCCTTCCATCCTCTGAGGACGACCAGAAGACAGAAGAATAGCCGGATTAAAACAAAGTTCACGACTGGGCTAAAGACCTCGTCGTAATCTACCCCGATGGTTTGGCAAAAGCCTTGTGCGACGAGTCGAGCACGATAACGAGTTATTTCACCGCTTAGATCCGTTTTGAGTTTGAAGATCCATTTACAGCCTAAGACTGTAGTGTTGGGCGGCCTCGGAACTTCTTGATAAATTTGCCTTTCTTTGAAAATGTCCAATTCTTCATTAACGGCTTCACACCATTTTGGGGCATCTGGGAACGTTGATATTTCAGAGTAGGATGATGGCTCCGTACGGCAAAGATGAGCTGCATGTCGGGCCGGAGGAATCAACGGTAACAAATGTTCCATAACGCCGAAGAAGAATAATTCAGGATCATAAGGGAGATCGTTCACAGTACAGTATGCCTGAATTTCGTTACGGGATCGAAGTCGCAGGCCAGGTTGCGGAAAATAATAGACATCCGCGTCAATCGATCCTGGTCGTTGATCTTTCCTTAAGTGTTCTTCGCGAACCCATCTACTAAAGATTGTATCTCCACCCACATAACGCCACATGAAAGAGGTTCTGTTCCCTTGAGCTGGAACCGACGTCGAACCAGTTGGCAATGGTGACATTGCTCCTTGATCAAATATGGGCGTGGTGTGTTGAAGAATGTTTCCACCTTGTCTCCGACGTAATGTAATAAAGCGGTTCGGTGAGACAGGTGGTGAAATTTCAGGAGAACTGGCAGGAACAGAAGAAATATTTGGGGAGTCAAATTGTTGTGATTCGGCTGCGAACGATTGAATAGCATCATCATCGAGTTGATCAATATCCTCGTCAGTGTCCTGTTCTTCTTGAAAGAAAATTGGGTACGTTGCTGAATGGCCCAATGTTGCAGAACCTGGTAATGCTAATGCACATGCTTCAATTAATTGACGTTCAGGCGTATTAAGTGGTGAAAGATGTACAAGTGGGATAGATATCGACCTGGAAACATTTCCATCCTCATCATTATCATCATCATCATCATCGTCTGGGTCGTCGTTATTATCATCGTCCGATGCATTAGATGAGTCTTCATCAGAATCATTCTTGGACCAGTCCAGATATTGGACACTGTCGTCAAAAGTGACTCGAGGTTGTTGACCAACGTCAAGTTCTTCGAAAATAGGGAAGCGATTGCCATTTTGGCTCCTCAATGTCTTTTTGTAAGACTGGTGCTCATCTATGCGCACGTGAATTGACTCCGTTACGCTATTGTCCACAGGATTCCATACGCGGTAACCACGCGTGCCGGTGGCGTAACCCACGAGAAATCCCTCCCAGGCTCTTGGGTCGAGTTTCCTGCGTCCCGGTGCAGTGAAGTGCACCCAGCACTTAGATCCAATTTTTCTCAGATGACGCAAGGAGAGGGCACGCTGTCGCCAAAGAATATATGGCACTTGATTGTTTAGTCGAGAATGTGGACTACGATTTTTGATATAGGCAAAGTTGACAGCGATCTCTGCCCATAGAGCGGCTGGAAGTTTCGTCTCTTCTTGTACAGCCCTAATGTGGTCAGCCATTGTCCGGTTAATTCTCTCAGCTGTGCCGTTCATCTGGGGGCTCGAAGGATTTGTTTGCTGACCCTGGATCCCTTTGTCCTTTAAATACTGTTGAAATTCATTCGATAAGAATTCGCCGCCTCTATCAGTGCGTATGGCCTTGACACGTGTGTTGGCGACACGCTCAACTCTGGCGACGATTTCTTTGAAGCACGAGAAGACTTGGGATTTTTGTGCTAAGGGGGTGATCCAGGTATATCTCGTTGCATCGTCTATAACGGTGAGGACGAAACGAGCACCACCAAATGAAGGAACCGGATACGGCCCCCAGACATCCATATGTAAGAGGTCAAGAGGCTTGCTGGTGGAAGGATGAGGATCCGGTTTATGAGAAGCCCTAGTGGACTTCGCAATACGGCAGTCATTGCACGCTAATTCCTGCGACACTTCCGCCGGTTCAAGTCCGTAAACGTGGTCATTATTGGCTAATAACCGCATCGCGTTGGTATGGAGATGTCCAAGGCGACTATGCCATAAACCGGTTGCATCCTTGACAGAAGCGGGATTGGCTTGGACTTTCTTTGGTAATTGGGTAGGGTTAGCAATAATCTTCTTTTGTGATTGAGAAGAGTTGCTAGCGGAGTGGACAACAGGAGGTGTAATAGGCAAAGGACTGCTTGGGATGTATTGGATGACATCAGCATAGGATGGGGTTGGAGAGTTGTTGAGTACAGGCAAGGATTGTGGGACAGGATTGGTGGCAACCGCGATTGACGTCGGAGCCTCCGTCGCAGGTAATGGCGGCATTTGAATCCTAAAATCCGTAATGTACTGTTGCTGTGACTTCTGTTTCTTCGGCTTCGGAATTTTCACGAAGTCCTCTTCCGTCGTGACAAATGTCTGTACGGGTGATTGTTGAATAATTGGTGAAGTCACAGTGGCAACTGCCGGATTAGTACACAACCCATCCACATAGTAGAGTCCTCCTTTTTCTTTCGCTCTCAAAATAGCATCCGTAATATCCGTTTGATAGACATGTATTTCTCCATTGAAGACATGGATGTGGTGTCGAGTCTTATCAATTCTCGATACGGAAATTAGGTTGGCCTCAAAATTGGGCGCATAGAGTACATCAGTCAACGTCACGTCACAATGAACACCGTCCATGCGTGTTTGTAATGGAACAGTTCCTTTACCAGTCACTTGTGATTTTCCTTGACCAAGTTCTATATCAAATGGGACGATGTTTGTAAATTCGGAAAACCACGATCGCACATGCGAAACATGATCTGTGGCACCGCAATCTAGTATCCATTCGTTGGATTGCATCAGGTGAGCCACTGGACGTTCAACCATTTGCGGTGCACTGGCGAAAAATACAGCTTTGCGGACTGGATGAGAACTTCCTCTCGGAAACATTATGTAGACCCACTGATTTAAGGCGAAGGTATTCGGAAATCAACTGTTCGGACACTTTAGTCGGTGTGAAATTCGCTTCAGGCCAGTTGTAGATGGCGAATGTGGCCTGAGCAATTTTTGGCGAAATTAAATCCGAAAACGTATAGTGGACAACACTGATCGTGTCCAAACGTCGGCGATACGTCGGTAGCGTGGAAATAGGCCCGGGAATCGTTGTGAACTGCAAAGATACAAATCGCCGCGAAAATTTGCGAAATTCGCGAAATTTTTCGGCGATAGAAGAGAAAAATGGTTATGCAAACAAGCTAACCATCCTCTGCTACCAATTGAAGGTCAGCAGCAGAGGAAAGCAGCGTAAATTCGGCGTGAGCCGAGTGTGGAAGCGCGTATCGGGCGCCGTGTGTCCGACACGGACGTAGCAACGACGTTGTCAATTGCCGAGACAAGTGCGCGCGGCCAAATACCGCTTATGTGCGCTTAACAAAACACAAAAGGTGTTCTAATGATAAACACTAACAACTAAAACAACAAAAGGTTTAATTGAAATGAAACAATTTACAAATTGGTTCCATTCTGGAATTGAGAAAAGGCAGAGTAGAATAGCACTGTGTGCCGCCATCTTGGATGGTAAAAACATACATGAGTGACACCTTGTGTCAAAAAAAAGCATTATACAAGGTAAAAACTTAGGAAAACATAAGATTAGACTAAATAATGCATGATACCTCATGCTTAAATGCATAAAGCAAACATAATGCCAAATATAAAAAGACATATGAATTAATACATCAAGATAAACAAAATAAAAATTCAAAATGTGATTCTATATCACATCGATATAAATCCTTTGGGTTTCTCAAAACCAACACAAAACGCAGTTCGACCTCGTGATACTTGGACAGACTAAGAGATTGTTAGGAGTCGAGTTCTACGCGCATCGACAGCAAATGATCTTACACCAAAGATCATACATTAACAAGGTGCTGCAGAGATTCCAAAATCATCTGGAATCAGTAAAAATCAGGTCACAACCAATGGTCAAATCAACGATCCTCACCAAGAAGCAATGTCCGAGCACCATTGAAGATTTTAAAGTCATGGAGAAGATCCCTTATCGAAATCTCCTTGGATCACTCGCATTTATCGGATCAAGGACCAGGCCAGATATGACTTATGCGATCAACATCTTAAGTCAATTTCAATCCAACCCAGGATGGGATCACTGGCTTGCTTTGTTGGATTTGCTTAGCTACTTAAGAACGACGAAGAACTATGGACTTATGTTATTTCCTAACAACCGTATTGAAGTCATTGGCTACAGTGACTCCGATTACGCAAACAATCGAGACGATAGGATTTCAGTTGGCGGAACTCTCATAACATTGGGGAATTCGGTAATTTTCTGGAGAACATTCAAACGGCGCAACGTGACGTTGTCCACTATGGAGGCAGAATATGTAGCTCTCACAGAGACAGTGAAAGACTACATATGGATCGTCCGAGTATTATACGAGATAGTCCCCGATTTAGCAAATCAATTTTATCACCGAGTACTTTGTGATAACATCTCTACTGTAGATTTTACGAAGTCGAACATCGAGAATAGAAAAACAAAACATATCGATGTCAGATACCATTTCATACGAGAACTCGTGAAAAGGGACAATCTTCAAGTGTTACACGTGGGGACAAAGTCAAATTTTGCTGATATATTTACCAAGTCGGTCGATAAGACAGACTTAGTCCAGTTTTGTAATCGTTTTTTAATTAATCTCGATGTACTAAGTGCTTGATAATATGAGGGGGCCGAATGTTACGATTTGGTGTATTCTGTTATATCATGTTATCAAGCGATGACATTTGTTGCATTGTATTTATATTCTATTATTAGTGTAATGAATTACCTGCACGACTGGCTGCAGTATTTGTTTACCTGTGGTCTGTATGTTCTGCCCAAAGGGGGCGTTGTTTATGTTTGGCCAGTCACATAACTGGATATTAAATATCACTTGCTGCTCAGCCTTAGACAAGTAAAGATGGCGTGCATTTCTTTTCGCTAAATGTTTTTCCACACCATTGCTGATTCACACAACATAAACAACTTTATGCCACAAATTAACACCACTGTCGTTCCGGTAATCTCCGGTCTCCTGCACTCGACGTTCCCGTGCAGAAAAATGTCCCGAATTCGATTATCAACGTCCTGTTAACGTTGCACACACGTTAACCACCCTTTGCTACCACTATAGATAATATAGACCATGTGTCTGCGCAAATATGAAGCCGACAAAACATTTTCAATGCCACCATACTAACACAGTAGTGGCTGCCATCTTTATTCACTGTGAATCTAAAAGCAAGTGTTCTGACTTGAGATTTGTTCTTCTCAAGGCTACAAAACATAAAAGATGAGAACAAATCAATTCATAGTGATGGTTGATTTGTTCTTTACAAAACAAAGTAAATAATCAATGATAAAACCAGCCTTAACAATGGATAAGCTGCTGGGGCAAGCTAAACGATAAGAGCTCATCTGAGCAGACGACACAAACGTTAACCATTGCAAAGCATGCGCCAACCGTAACACCGCAACACACGTAATACAAGTCAATGACAATTGGCGCCTGACATCGTGACAAGAATACAAAGGTAACGCAATGCACCATTGTCGCACTAATTCCGAAACATGCGACATTTACAAGCTGGCACCATATGACTGCTCCGAATTCCAACAAGATCCTCCCGCGATGGTTCTCTCGACCGTCGTGACGGTCCCCGCCCCATTGTACACTCCGGGTTGGTAGCCCGTGAACAGTATTCCAAATACTGTGCTAAACAAACTACTCGGGTATTGGTAATCCTGTATTGGCAAGTCCATAGAAATGTTTACTCGGTGGTTGGTACCACCGATAGCGACTTGTCGTGTACAAATACTCGGCGCTCGATCACGAGATCTTGTCGTCGTAAGGCATGCTGGCGGATGGAGTCTCAACATCTCCCGCGCCGGTTCTCCCAACTGTCGTGACTGTCCCCGCCCAATTAATATTTATACAACAATAAATTGTTGTATTCTACTAATCACTTTATATTTATTTATCTGGGAATATTCTAAAGAATATTCCTTTCAATACGAAGGACTCTTTGTATTATTAGGTATTCGCGCTGCGGACCAAATACGTCTCCGTAGCGTTATTTGTGACGATGCTGCAAGTCAGCCGTATCCCTCTGGCTTCGCCCGGATCCTCAACCAGTTGCACACCACTGCAAAACAAGGCATTTGCTGATGATTTCCACTAGAAATCAACAAGGTTATGGGCCATACAACGTGGGAAAACCCTGGAAAAACATTTGAAGTCTTTTTCAACAAATTGAAGCCAATTAGAGGTCTTGTGAAAAATTGGCTCTAATTATTCAAAATGGCGGCGCCCATGAAGGAAAATGCCAGCTTGTGTTTGTGTTACTGGATTCCAGGAATTGAAGCGGTTTTGAGTCAGGGAACAACACAGGAACACTAGTTTGGTTCGAACAATACTAAATCAATTATTTACGAGTTTTTCTTTTCCGAATCTTGGACGTTTATTGACATTGCGAGGCGCAATACGTATCGTCGATGAGACGATAGCTACGTGAGATAAACGTATCAACGAGTCCCATAATTCTCGCCAACCACACGTGAAGTGTGAACGAGACAGAAACGAAAGGAGAATTCGAGACGACGTACAACTACTGGATAAACACCAGAAATTTGATGAACAATTTGCTGGACGAAGACGCCAAATTTATGAACAATTATTGTGTTTATTTTCGATATTATTACATTACTAGTTTAGTGTTGTGCTAGGATTTATACTAACATAGTCTTAAGAGCGAACTAACATCGCAACACTGCACTTTGTTGCGATTATCCTGTACAAAGAGTGTTTTAGGGGAAATCAGTTCGTGTTCAGTGTTTTTCAAGTGTCGGACATTTGGTTCACAATGGATTCGGACTGTTGAATTGTCACCTAAACTTAAGTTATTTGTGTAGTTTAGCAGTGGTGAGAATAACATTAGTTATAATAAGGAAAAACTCAGAGGCCATCTTGTTGTGTTGGATGTGACGGTGACGACCACAACTCCTATCGCATGATAGTACCGGGTATAAGTCGCGCAAAATAGTGAATATTATCGAGAAAAATAAGAACAACAGAGTTATCAAAACACTACATTTATTGTTGTTAAACAATATAATCAAGAATAAAGTTATACAAATGACTAATGCCGACATTTGGCAAATTAAGAATACAAGTTAAACTATACAAATAATTGGCTGTGAAACAGCCCTAAAATAATAACATTACGTGTCCGATGGTGATCCTGGGTTCGGGAACGGCAAAACGCCCGCTCGACCGAGTTAAAAGATGTCATCTACGCGTAGCCGGGCTGGCTGTGTCCTCGCGGCTTCCGTCGGCGCTTCGTAATCGTGGAACTGGTTCCTTTGCGTTCCGGGTTCGTATCGTGTAATGGTCCGTGTAATGCTTCGTGGTTCGATCCGAAAGGTGCGGTTGACTCATGTGCACCGCCACAACTAGGGTTGGAAATTGGTAATGAATAAATGAAGTCATTTATTCTTCAAGGTTCCACTTCTGAATTATAATTAATTCGGAACGTTGTGAGTTTAATAAATCAACTCAATAAATTGTATTAAATTTATTGTCACGAATTTGATTCGTCATACGGTGAAACAAGTCTCGTGACTTGCTTCGATTGTTAACTTGTTGCCATGTTTAAACAATTTAGATTTATTATCAACTACAAAATAAATTAGGGTTAAACATCGCAACACACAATTGCCGTCAAAGTTCGCCTTGCTGAGCAGAACAGTATCGCGCGTGCCCTAAATAACAGTGCGGTGAGAGACGGCACTGATATTCAGGGGGATATAGCCCGCAGTTCTGCACAACAGAATTAATCACCCGAGATACTACTCATAAGTAGACTGCTTTGGCATCATCACCGAAGAGATATAACATTCCCAAACACATAGTGCTACTGGCGGTAACTGCATGTTTTGCATGCAGACTGCTTTGGCACCATCAGGTGATGGAGTCAATCTCTTGCAGTAACAGTGCTACTGACGGTTACTAAATACTTTGGTATCACACGTGATTCTATTGTCCGACCACGAGGATACTTATGCGGGAGGCTTTCTCCTCGGCAAGACCGTTTGACGGAAACATTAACAGTTCGAACTTCGCCTTCAGTTGACGGGGGTTGCATGGCTCAGCAGAGCCATGCTATGCATGGTCCGGTAGGACCATGCCCTGAGTAAGAAACGGCTATTTGACATGCGGAACATACCAAATAACCAGAAAACAAGACTAACTAACTTCCTGTTGTCAGGGAGTTTTATACTCGGTGGGATTAGGTTCCACCAATCTCGTATCGCAGGAAGTGGATACGGAGATGCAAATTGGGATTATGCTAATCTTTTAGCATAAACCGGAACTGGATACCGAGGACAGGAAATGGATACACAGAACGGAAATACATTCTGAAAATGAGTTTTGTGTCGCGTACCCGTGATAAAGCAAGAATACCTGCTTTATCTTATTGAATATTGATAATATAACTTTATATTATCAATTTAGATTACATTTATTCGTAACAAACATAATATGTTTGTGAACTATTTCTGCGGAGAATAATAAGTTCGAAGTTGAATTTGCCGCTAGTACTAGTGGCGCCATCTATTGCTAATTTGTCACACATCCCCCTTAATAACTAAACATATACTCTTATATTTTATGTTATTCTGTAGGAATATCATTTGTGTCAAATTCATCCATATTAATAAATATTCTATTTTCAATATTTATAAAGTCCATGAGTGTTTTTAATAAACATGTTCTTATCGTTAAGATGCTCAAAAATTGTTTTTATTTTTTTCCTCACAGAGACGGTTATAAAAAATAATTTGTTATTAAAACAATAAACATGAAGTCATTCTCTTATATCGAAGAAGTACTTCTTACAAAAATCTTAGTTAAAGTAATTTTCGGTTACATGTTAAATTCTTTTATCACAGAACAAACGAATAAACTGCTATTTTTAAATTCGAAACACAGCTTAATCTTGACTTTTTTCGGTCTCCGTGGCGGGCTTTTGCCTATCCTTCGAAGAGAAACTTTTGCCACGTTTTTTGACGGGAAGAGGTTCTTCCGGTTGTCGGTCTATGAAGAACGTAGTGGTCGCAACAACTTCCGTGGCGATGGGAGACTTGGATGCTTTATCCTCTGGTTCAGGCTGATCAATTGATCCGTCTTCTTCATCGATCATCTTTTTTAAATCTTCGTAGATGTCAATTACGGGGGGCAAAACTAGGATCCAGCCTTCACATATTTGGTTCTTCATTTCATCTGCGATTTTTCCCACGAGCAGATTCCAAAGGTGCTCCAAAATGTTGAAGCCCTCAACGCGACGTGGATTCAAGATCATTTGCATGATCCTGGTCACATATCCTACCGTTATTTGATCGGGAAGACCCGTAATCAATTGACGAAAAATTATTATCGCAAGTCGAGCTACGATGGGGTAGTAGTATTCGACCTCCCAAACGAATAACTGTCCTATCTTGGTGTTCGGAGGAACTTGGTAGGGTTCGATTAAGAATTCGTTCGAAATCCCGAGTTCCGCGATATTTGGCATGGGAACCAATGCGGCTTCTTCCGTTTGGGTCGCATTATCTACGCAGACAACACTTGGCATTTTTTCCAAACCCATTTGAAGGCCAAGGGGCGTTCTTCGCGAATTCATAAATTCGGGATCCTCGTATACAGCTTTGCCATCGTTGGATAATAAAGCTTGTGACGATTGACTTGGCGAGATACAAATTGCTTAACAATTAACATAGGAACTCGTGTGAAAGTGTAAAAGTACGGAGGCTTGTGATTTCTCAAATCATATAACAATTTATTACGAATGGAAGACTTATATAAAACCTATGCCTACAACTGGCTAAATAACTTCATGTTAAATATACAATGGGTTGGCAAAAGCCCTGAAATAATATCACTTGCGGTTTTCAGTCTCGTAATAAGAATATGTAGCTTTCTTATTACGGTGACGTAAAAGATGTCGTCTGAGTATGGTTCGGGTTTCCAATGGTCCTGGATTGGTTCTAAAATGGTGTGTAATGGTTAGGCTTTGGTGTGTTATATCTGAGAGGTGCGGTTGACTTTGGCACAATCATCACACGTGTAATTATTATATTGTTAATAATTACACAGCGCGATCATAAGAAGGATGAAACAATCGGAATAAATATTCATGTAAATTCCATTGAATTTAAACATGATATTGTGTTCGCGAAGCTGGATAAATAACTGAAAAAATAAAGAAATAATTAAAATAGCGCCGAGCTATTTTTGCCCCGAGTGCAATCAACATTTAAGCCTTGCTCAAATGTTCCATCAAACCAACAACGAATTGAATCGAAATATCTCGCAGGAAAGGTTATCCATCGCCGGGAAATTACTCCACTCGGTTCTGGCTGGCGGGAGAGCAACCTGGAAATTACTCCGCGTCGATTACTCTGATAATGCGTCTGTGAAATATAAATACTCCACTCTAGATTCTACATTACCAATGCGTCTGTGAATTTTACTCCACTCTAGATTCTGCATTCTACAACGGAATGTTGGCATGAAGCTGGAGGGAGTGCGTCTGTGGGTTGTACCCCACTCTAGATCCTACACTTAAATGTGTCTGTGAATTTCTCACTCTAGTTACTACATTTCTACAACGGAATGTTGGCATGAAGAGGCGGGAGTGTGTCTGTGAGTCTTCTACCCACTCTAGATACTTACACTAAATACAAAGTATTTCTACAACGGATTGTCGGAACGCAGAGAAGTATAATATGTGCTCAAGTAATATCAGTATCAAACAAAAACAGAACAAGAGCAAGAGCAAGAGCTATATCCGTTTTGCAGAGGGATATATACTCGGTGAGGAGAATAGCTGTTCAGTGATCCAATGGGATCACTGGGCAGCCAAATCCATCCAATCCTAGATCACAGGAAGTGGATACTCAGGACATAGTCTTCTACTAGGTCCACTACAGGAACTGGATACGCAGGACACACTTTGGATTAAGTCCCTTTGACTATAATCCGAAAGGAGTCCAACTCACAGTGGGTGATGAAAGGTGACTTCACCCGGTGTAAAGTTTGCACATAATTCAATAGAATTATGTGACAAATAAACCAACTAATATTTAAACATCCAAAAGTATTTAAAAGTGTCTAAAGTTGTCGTGGAATAAAATATAAATGATAATTTATATTTTATTCACTCAAAAATTGTCGAAATTTGAATTTACCGCTAAAACGCAGCAGCGCCATCTATTGGTGAAATAATCGTCCTATACTAACAAAGTGTATGACAGTGTAACCGTCACAAGTCCCCCTTAAATATATGTTAATTCCATTGAATTTACATACTATTTACTCATCTTGAGGATCAAGACCACACTGTCATCTAAGGAACTCGAGCTGCAATTCTAGGTAAGTGAAATCTCTATTTTATAGCTTAATCATAAAATAAAGTTCAACCTTTAATCAAATGCTTCAAAGAATATTTATTAGGATTATAAAACTCTTAATTATTAATAATAACTTCAATCTCTCTTTACAGGTAGACTTACAACTGCATCAAGAAAAAGGCGATAACTTAAACTAACATCAAACTCTTGTATCAAACAAATGATTAATAAAATTTAACAATTACTTTCACAAAAATTAACTTCTCACTGGAAATATAATAGTTTGCAAAATAACACTTTACACGTTAAAATTCAAGTATTAAAATTAGTATTTTCACAACAAACTCACATTGACTCGTAATCAAATCTTAACAAAATTGTTAGTTTAAATATTAAAGATCTTTGAGATATTCCTAAAAAAAACGGCATAAAATACACCTGAACCTGAACCTGACTCAATCTTTGTTTCATCTCGGGTTGGGAATGAAGATGGAAGAATTGAACTCGCTACCTCTGGTCTTGCCTTTAAAAGGAGAAATGTTGGGAAAGTAGCGGATCCCGACATCGTTGACGCTTTTTTAGTCCAACTCTTCATCCTCAATGAATCCTTCCATGGACGTAACAACTTCCGAGGTGGCTGCGGGTGGAGAGTTAAGTTGAATAGTTACCATTTCCGGTACTACGTCCGGTTCAACGTCATGATTCAGTGGATCTAGGAGCATTCTGTGTTGTTTCTCGGTGAATACTTCCAGGGGATCAGGCCCTCCTAACGGAATGGTGTTAGCGCTGGTTGGCTCGGAAAAAACCAAGTGATGATCGGGTAAGCCAGAGTGCCATCCCTCACGGATCAGTGGGTGCGCTGCTGCTGAGACCTGCTGCAAAATCTTGCACCAAATAAAAGAGCGAGTTTGAAACGATTCTGACCGGGATGGATGAAAAATCCATTGGATCACGGCCAATGGCACGCTCAAATCTGGAATGTGGTCATTTTCGATCGACACGCTAATGCGCTTGGCTGTTTCCAATAAAATTGGGAAATAATGTTCCACTTCAGCCTTAGTTTGTTCCGTGAGTGACATATTTGGCCTTGGCATATATGGGTGAACCAGTAAAATGACCGGTTCGGCAGCGTCGTTTACTTCTGGGAGCGGAATAGTCGCTACAATCATGTTGTTAGCCGATGTTCCCTCTGGAGAAGCGGCGGCTTGTGGACCAGAATCGGATGCAACCGGCGGAGAATCAGACGTAACAACCGACGTTGGTTCGTTCGCTGGAAGGTTCTTCGCCGAGACAACTGGAGTTCCATCAATTGCAGGGGTGGGAGTATCCGGCTCGCGTTGTGGCTCCGTAAATCCTCCTCGTGGAGTCGAGGTGCTAGACATTTGCGCCGGGTCTACGTAAATAGCCTGCTCCGGGCCCTGGTGGATGAGGCCACATTCGCGACACATAGCCCAATTGCGTGCTGTCGGCGTACTTAGCCCTTTGACGATGAAAGGAAGAATTTCTTCGTTCCACATACTGGAGATCGCGACACGCTTACCACTGTGGCAATTCACGCAGACTACGGCGTGAATGCCGGACAATAATGAGGACAACCAACCACATCCTGCGCATAAAGGGCAGAACATAAGCTTGGATTTCGGCATGATGTTGGTTCCCATGGCTGCAGCTTCCATATCGCGAAATACATGTTCTCTTCGCTGCTTACGGTAACTAGGTAAGTTGAGTTCCGATATCGAACGAGCCTGCGAGGTTGGGCGAGTCAACGCTTCGGATGAAGATGCCAGCGTGGACTTGGTGGGTCCCTTGGTTTTGCCAGTCTTGCCTCGACTAGCGGTATCACGCGGATTTCGTGGTCGGGCAAACTGCCTGCTGGTAGCTGGAGGCGGAACTTCTTCATATGATTCTTCTTCTTGTGAGAAGTCATCTTGGCGCCGTCTCCTCGAGGTAGAACGGGAATATTGTGACGTGTCGTCAGAAAAATCCCAATTCGGAGTCTCGCGGGGTGCATCATAGGTTACAACACGCTGACTAGCTTGACGGCCTCTGGAAGGACGCGAGTCGGTCGGACTAACACCCATGGCAGTCCTAATTCGTGGCGGCACGAGATCCGGGTTATCTCGGGCCCAGTTGGCGACGAGCTCGGGGTCAGAGGAGGGATTAACAAAGCGATAATCCGTTTCTTCCGATTCTTCTGGATCCCAATGCACGTATTGTCGCTTACTAGCACGACCTCGGCGACTCATTGCGTCTTCAAAAAAATATAAATTTTATTTGAGTACATGAATCAAACCGTCGGTAATTAATTTAATTTTCAAATTAAATTAATTATCGACCAACAACTGGATTAATTTCAAAATTAATTCTTAAATTCCTTTCGTTAGAGTGTTTCCTTCATTTGTCGAATAATTATTAAAGGTTAATAATTATCCTTGACTCGGTAGATAATTTCACCTTATCTTTTAAAACAATATCGTTGACAACTATTCAAATTAGTGTTTATTTAATGAAATAAACCTAATTTTGTATCTATACGACATAATAACTAAAAACATGTCAAAATATTGAAAAATATTTTTGCAAGTGTTTTTAGTAGCTGACAATAGTCACTTTACATGGTTTTAACTGCGTGAATAATTCCATAATTCGTCCGAGTAAATATTTTATCACTGACATCTGGTGGCGTTTGCTGATATCATACACGTGACTCATTAACACATGTATGCTCACCAATTTCAAAGAAACTTAAGAGACATTTTATTTTTCATAAAATAAACACTTACGAACTAGGTGAAGTCCTAGAAGGGTATATTTAGCTAGTTTAATGTCTAGCTTCACGTATTTGCGAGGACTGCTCGGTTCCGGCGACGTTGGCCGATAAAAACGTTGTGCGGCGCGTGCGAATTCTAAGTCCGCCGTAATGGACGCTTAACCAAAATAAATGTCGTCAATTAATGTCAAAATATTATAAATTTTGACAAAATATTGCTTAAATATTTACCGGAAATTTACTTAGTGAGTTCGTGAGAGGCTTACTCGCGATTCGGCCACGAGATGGTTTCGATAATCAACGTCGTGTCGGATAATTTCTGAGTTTTTGAACTGATGTGATGATTACAAATCTGTATTTATCAATGTTCACAATAGATGGCGCTGTTTACCAAACGCGCGTAATTCAAACTCGATAAAACTAAAAAGTGTAATAAATAATTATTTAGACACGGTGAATAAAATATAACTATTTTATTCGACATATACTAAGTATTAATTACTTGATGATGTTGATTCTGTTGAATCAATATCCACGCTACTTACCTGTCGAAGGGAACCAACTGGACCCTTCCGGACCCCAACTGGGCCCATCTGGACATAGTCATATATTAGGTCCGGACTAGTGACCCACGAATCCGCCGATTCGTATGCTGATTGGCTGTCGCCAAACTAGTAGTTCTACAGAACTATATAAGCTCCAGTTTCTCACCTCTCATCCCCCTGGCTTGATAACTGTAAATGTCTGTAATTGAATTGTTGTTATCGTTTGATTTCACTTTCTTATCGACACATCAGGCCACCTCAGCTCTCCACAATCGGTATTCATTACTATTGTTATTGTTGTTGTAGGGCCTTTTCGGGAAGGCTAACTCCGGTAATAGACATGCATCCGCATGAAATGGCCCCATAACATTAGCTTGCTGTTCTAAGGGACAGTTAGAGTTCGTACGGTGGCTTAATATAACGGTCGTATACAGTACGACCTTGCTAAATAAAAGTAGGTCCCTCAGCTAACTGGCCTCAGTCCGCTGCAGGATGGCTGTTGTAAACAGCCCCCGCAGGTTCCCGTCTTTCTACGATTGGTCCTTCCGCTCGTTAAAAGTCGGTAAAGGCCTAATGCACAGGTAACACGCCGGGTTGGTAGCCCGTGAGTAATATCTTCAAGATGTTGCGAGAAACAACTACCTGGATAATGGTAATCCAACGGCAGTGGCCGATTAATATTTTACCCGGTGCTCGATCAGTGGATCCCGCCATCGTAAGGCATGCTGGCGGATGGAGGAGTCAAATCCTCCCGCGATGGTTCTCTCGACCGTCGTGACGGTCCCCGCCCCATTGTACCCTCCGGGTTAGTAACCCGTGAACGATATATAAAATATATCGTGTTAAACAAATTACTCGGGCATTGGTAATCCTGTATTGGCAATATCTTTTAAACCCGGTAAGTCCATAGAAATGTTTACCTGGTGGTTGGTACCACCGATAGCGAGTTAAAGCACACAATTAAATACTCGGCGCCTGATCACGAGATCTTGTCGTCGTAAGGCATGCTGGCGGATGGAGTCTCAACAACTCCCGCGACGTTCTCTCAATTGTTGTGACGGTCCCCGCCCAATTAATATTTATACAACAATTCATTTGTTGTATTCCACTAATTACTTTACTTTTATTCATTTGGAACATGGAATATTCTGCTGAATATTCCTACTTATGCGAAGGACTCTTCGCATTTTTAGATACTTGAGCTGCGGACCAAATACGTCTCCGTAGCAATATTTGTGACGATGCCGCAAGTCAGCCGTATCCCTCTGGCTTCGCCCGGATCCTCAACCAGTTGATGCCGCCCGTTTACACGCGTCAAGAACCCATCTTTGTTATTGTTAATATTTAGTAATAAATATGTTATGTCACACTAAAACTGTAAGTTATTTCCATTCGATCACGTGCCATGTTTATAAAGACTTCCGTAGCTTATCTCGGTTAGGTTGTTGCTAAACTTAGCAACGTCTTGTATAAACCGAATTATCTATCTCAAAAGGACTAATAAATTAGCCCAAAAGTAGAATCGTCACACTGATATTTGTCAAATGAAAAAAAAATCAGTAAAATAAACAATACGTGTTCAAAATCACTTTGATTTTAACTCACTAATTGTCAACGAAAATCCTTTAAAGTATTGGGAGAAGATCGAGAATATTCCTTGAGTCCAGTACAAAACTTGGCGAACAAGTGAGTGATAATCTCAAACCAGAGGTTAAGGGGAGTTTCGAGGAGTAATTTGATTGGTTTGTAATTACTCATCTCGAAGTTTCTATTAACCCAAAGGGGGAAACACAGTTTCAAGTAAATGTTTACACGTAGATTAATTTGAATACAATCAGCTTGTGTAAAAATAACTCAAACATTTGTTAAATTTTATCCACATTGGTGAAAATGTTTTTTAATTAATAAAATTTAACAATCCTTCGTGAATATGATTGGAAATATTTATTTTTAAAAATAAAATATTTTCAATATATTGTGTCTTTAATCCAACTTGACTTGTTTTAGACAATTTACGAGTTGTACAAAATCGGTCACGTATTTTGTGTTCGGCTTGGGTCTACGCTTAGACTGTCGAACGGGAGATGGAAATCTTTTCTTCTTTTTAGATGGATTTTGAGGAGTTTCGTCCTCTTTAGAAGAAATCTGAAAAGTTTCCTCCTCTTTCTCTTCAACTAAATCCTCTGTTCCCATGGACACAGGTTCATTTATTAATTCTGAAGAATTAATAACCTGACCTGCCATCCAATCTGGAGTCGGGTGTGACTCGTTGGTACCGACTTTCTGATCTAATGTCCATTCCTCAATCGGGTAACTTGGGATATAAGGCATTAAATCCTGTATGTTGATCGCTTTTGCTTTCGTGTTATCAGAAAGCTTACGTAGTGTGTAGGAACCTCCGCCGAGAACAGCCGTAATTTCCCAAGGTCCATCACGTTTCTCAGCGAATCCTGCCGAAATCCCTTTATCTTTATTCGATAAAATATGTGTGGCTTTCCACACAAGATCTCCTTTGGCAAATTGACAAATATAATATTTGTCCTTATGTAGTCGATCATGCTTCTCGTAATTCGATTGAATTTTTCGATGCATTTCGCTGTGGGCACGTCTAATTACGTCTAAAATACTATAGACATAAGCTTTGGGATTTTCTTTGTCGAATTTGATGGCGTGTTTAGTAATACGCGGGTCAAATGGCAAAGGAACGATTCTTCCCGTATTAAGAATCATCGGAGAACAATTTGTTGCCTCGGACTTGGCGGTGCGCATCGCAAAGGCAAAAGAGTTTAAGTATTTTGGCCAGTGGGAGTGAATGTCTGAATATAATGCTAACATCATTTTTAAAGTCCTGTTAGCCCGCTCTGTAATATTAGCGGCAGCGTGATATGGGCTAATGTGAGCAATATCTACGTGATTTTTTCGACAAAAATCATTAAATATTGTCGACACGAATTGTTTACCGTTGTCGGAGATTATCTTTTTTGGATATCCCCAACGGTGGAAAACTTCGCTCATTTTATTAACGATGCATTCACTTGATGCAGTCGCTAGTGGGAAGACTTCAATCCATTTTGTACAATTATCAATGATTATTAAAATCCATTTTAATTGTGAACGACCGGCTGGTTTTGGCCCCATCAGGTCAATGCTGATTGTCTTCCACGGGTTGGTCATGTTATGGGGTGTATAGCTTGCCCGATGCTTTTGGTGTTGACTAGGTTTGTATTGTTGGCAATGAGTGCAACTGCGAACGTAGTTTCGAGTGTTTTTGCTCATTCTAGGCCAAAAATACATCTTCTTTGCTCTATCCAGGGTTTTGCTCATGCCGGCATGTCCCGTAAGTGGGTGGCCATGGCATGCGAATAATGCACGTCTCACAAGAGAGCGTGGAATTACCGCCTTAAACCCGTTGCCGGAGTCGTTTAACTCTTTCTCATCGGTTGGAGCAAAATAAATTAGCATAACACCTTTATTTTCTTCCGGTTCGTCGAGAGTGTAGCCACAAATTGCATTTAACCAATGTTTATCCGTGATACGATTTTTTAATTTTTCGTCTCCTTTTAGGTAATCAAGGATTTTACTACATGCTGGATCTTTTAGTTGCGCTTCAATAATTTCGTCTCGCGTCGGCGGAACTACTTTTAGGATATCTGTTAGCGCAGTGTGTACATTTTCGTGATTACAATTGTGGACATCTATATGTCTGCAATTTTCTCTCGTACATCCTTCTTCCTCCCCCTTTTCTCCAGAATCATGAAATCTAACTGGATTATATGATTCTGAGAAAAAATCTAAACTAAGGCCAACATTTGTAAGAAAATGTTTGCGCTCAGTCTCCGTCACTTGTAAAGATGCACACCTGTTTCCATTCCAAGTTGGATAGAAATGGGTGATTTCCTCTGGTTCAATATAATCATAATCTGGAGTGTCTAGTGCAGACAGTGGAGCGCGTGATAATGCGTCCGCTACTTGGTTTATTGCGCCGCGTCTAAAAATAATTTTAAACGCGCCACATTGTATTTTGACGGCCCAACGACCAAACCTTCCGGATGGTTCTGGCGTACTCATCAACCAGCTAAGGGCCTTAGCATCGGACTCGAGAGTGAAAGTCGTGTATTCGATATAAGGGCGAAATCTTTCGATCGCCCATACGACAGCCAAACACTCCAATTCCGATGTCGAATACCTCACTTCGGCCCCGTGCAACACTCGACTGGCGTACGAGACTGCTTTCGGAACCATGATTAATTTCTGTTTCTTTTCACAGAATAATTCGACATCTTGGCAGAGTACTGCACCTAAGCCTGAATGAGAAGCATCTGTCAGAATGACAAAAGGCTTATTCATATCTGGCATGTGAAGAAGGGCTTGGTCCTTGTCACACAAAATATCTTTGATAGTTTCGAATGCAGTTGTTTGTGGATCTTCCCACACAAACTTTGCTTGATCATGCATAATATTGGTCAATGGACGAGCAATATTTGCGATGTTAGAAATGAATTTTCGGAAAAAATTCGCAAGTCCTACAAATCTTTGAATGTCTTTAGAACAAGTCGGTTTGGGAAAATTCCTTACAGCCGAGACTTTGTCAGGGTCTGGAAGAAGAGATCCCTCCGAAATTAAATGGCCTAAAAATCGTAATGATGTTCGACCAAATTTTGACTTGTCTTTATTGATAGTTAGATTTGCGGCATCTAACTTCTCAAGTACGTCTTTAATATGTAATAAGTGATTTTCCCATGTGTCGGAAAAAATAATTATATCATCTAAATAGACTAAAGCATGTTTATATAAAGAGTCACCCAATACGGTAGTCATGAGGTGTTGAAAAGAGCTAGGCGCATTACAAAGACCAAATGGCAATCTTTTGAATTGAAATTTGCCTTTTGGGGTGTAAAACGCAGTTTTACTCTTATCCTCCTCCTCCATTTCTATTTGATGATAACCTTTAGTTAGATCAATGGACGTAAAATATTTGGCCTGATTAGTATGATGAATTAGCAGGTCAATACTTGGCATTTGAATTGCATCAACCTCTGTGATTGCATTCAACCAGCGGTAGTCGATACATAATCGGTACTTCCCGCCGGGTTTGGCCACTATGACGGGGTGACTTATATAGGGGCCAGTTGCGGGTTCGATCAACCCATCGGCCTCCAATTCCTCGACCAATTCCGTCATAATCGCCTTCTTGGCCGGGTTGTACATTCTATACGGCTGGTGTTTCCAAGTAGCACCAGGTTTAAACTTGATGCTGTGCTTGGCTATTTGTGTGCAGCCCAATTGATCTCGAAATACATTTTTTGCCTCTAAAAGAACGTTTACGAGTAATTGCTTTTCTTCCGTCGAGCTGTTGCAGCCTTCGACGAGTTTTTCTGCCCAGTCAGGTGAAGTGGGAGTTCCTTCACCTTGGAGACCCAAAGTCTTGATGCTTGCTAAGCAACAGTTAAGTTCAGTGGTCTCGTATGGTGCTGTCCAACCGGGCATGTCATCACAGGTGAACACTGCTCGTCTGGGATTAGGGTTTATCCCTGTTCTACGCATAAAGTTGTGACCCAAAATCAACCCACATACATTCTTGTGTAGAATTATGAAGGTGATAGGCGTAACTCTCTTTTTATCGGCCCATTTGACACAAAGACAAACTTGACCGATAGGTCGGTGATCTATTCCGACCGCGCAGACACGCATTCCCCGGGGGCATTCTTGTATGAATTCCACCGGAATTTCTGTGTTTGAAAGGAGTTGTACTCTAATAAAACATTGGGTGGCTCCAGAGTCCATTAGTGCGTTGTAATCCAAACCTCCAATTTGGACATTCATACGCGGATCATCTTTGCCACCATTAATTAATTTGCTATTGCAAAGTTTGCCAAGAAATACTTTTCGTTCTTTCTTGTTCTATTTTTCAAGTTTAAGAATTTTTCTTAACTTGAAAACCTTGGGTACAAGTGGCTTCTTTGGTACATTCCAACTTCCACTGAAAATACTCAAATTTTCTAGTTGGTCTGTCATGATTTTTAAATTTTCATCGACACCACCAGTGGAACTACTCGCTTTCCGACAGACAGGTACTGCTTCGTAAGAAATGACCAATGATGGTGGTTTATTCTTCGAATCATCAACATATGGTACTGTGAGGTGACTAGGTTTATGTCTTAATTTAATTTCTTTTTTATGAAAAAATAAATCATTGGACAATTCCGAGAGAGGAAATGACTCTTTAGGCGGGGGTTGGGCAACTTGAACAACCCCCTGAATCAGTTTTTTGTCTCGTCGGGAGTGACTGAATCAGTGGCTGCTGGTAAATGCTTAATTAACAGATCAACCATGTTTTTCTGGAAGTCAGTAAATTTGGAGTCTAAAGTTTCTGTCGTAACCCAATTTTGTTTGGGTCGCTTAAACTCAGGGTTGGGAGCAGAGTGGTTAAATCTTTTATTAGAATTTAACGAGTCTGTTTTCCCTGCTAACTTTTTGGCGAGAGCGGGACATTCTCTTTTAAAATGTCCGGGCTCGTGACAGAAAAAGCATTTTCCAGTAGTTTTTTCATACTGGGCGGCAAATAGTCGCTCCATCGAACCGTCGTCCGTTGAGTCGTCATTTTCCGACTCGTCTTCATCTTCAACCTCATCTTGCGTTTGCGTTAAACGTAGTGAAGTTTTAGATGGAAAATTCTTAGATTTTTCGTGAATTTTTGGAGTAGGATGATTCTCTCGATTATCGTACTCCAATTTTGCTGCAAGTTGAGCAGAACTTTCAAACTTAGAGCGATTTGCTCCTACATATTGTAGAATGTCATCTACTGTAAAGTCACCATACATTCCTTGTGTACATAATGCCGTGAAACTTTCTTGAGTTAGGTTGTCGAATAATTGCGCACGTCCAGTTTTATCACCTGGCGGCACCTCACCTTGTTCTTGCGTATATCGCAAGAGAAAACTATAGAGTGACTCGTCGGCTCGTTGTTTTACATTAAGAAGTCGCCTTTCTCTTGTAAGTGGAACGAGGTCGAAACAATCGAAAAAAGAGGCTTCGAAAGTCCGCCAACTGTTAAAGGTATGGCGTTGTTTATGGAACCAACGCTGTGCATGGCCTAATAGTCGTCCAGGTACAGCAGTGTGTACCATGTCGTCTAAAGGAATGCCTTTCCCGAGTGCGACAGCTTTGACGATTTCAAGGAATCGCGCAACCTCTGTCTGTTTTCCGTCAAAGATAGGAATCTCGATTCCTTTTCCAAAATTCTGAATAATTTGTTTTACATTTTCGTCTGACAAATTAGAAGCAGAGTTTGAATTGGGTGTAGATCGACTCTCATGGTCTCTCGGTGGTGGATTTGGCTCTTCTCGAAAATTTTGACGTCTATCAGGTGGCGGAGGAGAACGCGAATTATTTCGTCGGTGGAAATTATTGTTATAATTTCCCCCTCCACCAGCGTGAGATTCGTCGCTACTCGAGTTAGGATCGGAGTCACGAGGATCGCCTGGAGCTCCGGGAAATCGTTGATTTCTCGGCGGAGCTCGTCCACCTTGAGAGCGGGAATTTCTATAATTCCTAAAATCTCCATCATGTTGGGTGTGAGATTAAAAATTTTGATGATTTTCATTTCTCCCCCTTGGTTGGATCGACAGATTAGTTCGAGGCTGTGGAATTCTGAAAGAATCGTTCAAATTTCCAGTGGGAGCGGGTAAATTATTATTTACTGCCGTCGCACTTGGTAAATTTCGGGAAATTGGCGCAGAAAAATTTCCTTGTCCGGAATTTCCCATTCTTTCTGCTGAATTCGATCGCCAAGAAGTAGCTGGTAACTGAATCGAAGGTTGAACAGAAAGTGAAGAATTTAACTGCCCGTTATCGTCACAAGCAACATTCATTCGCCATCCAGGTAATTGCTGGTAGCGATATGTGGCCGGTGAACGAGGGCCAGTTTGATCTACAGAAACACTTTGCTCGTTGGTCACAACTACATCGGGAGTAATTGCACAGATTCTTTCGTGACAATTATTCGCCGTGTATTGTTGAGCTTCATTCAAGGTAGAAAACTGTGTCACTTCCAATTCGAAATGACGACAATAAACCTCTAAATCATGCGGGACGGATAGTGGATCTGTTCGAGAACTACCTGGGTTGGAAACGTTTCTAGGAACATTTTCTTCCCCCTGGCTTTCTGGATCAGACTCCACAATTCCTCTTGGTGTTTCACACATGCCACCACGTCGCCGTGCTCCACAATTTCCTCGTGTTCCACGAACTCTTACAGGTCTACGGGCCATAATACTCAAAGAAATACACGTACAAAAAGAAAAAGTAAAATTTTAACTGAACTAGCGTAAATGTAACACGCTTAATATTAAACTAAGAAATAATTTGGAAAAATACAACCTTAGCTGCTGAAACTGAAGTGGTTTCGGGAAAACTGTCCTGTTGTTCGGTCAAGAATGGTCCAAAGCGGGCACTGGTCACAAAGGCACAACTGGAGGGTCGCACTGTCGAAAAGCAAGTGTGGCTGAATATTGGTTGTCAAACTAGCTTCCGGAAAATTTCCTTTGTCAAGACAATCTGCTGTGATTGGCGATGTTGAAAGAATTTCTGATAATTTCTTAACCCGAAATTCTCAACAATCCCACATCTGGATGACCTACTCCGAGCTGCATCGTGAGTGGCTCCCTTTGTTACATTCTTAACTTTGTCAGGGATTAAAAATCATAATTCCTAACGTTGACAGAACAATAGAAATTGGTCAAGTCTTTTAACCAGCAAAATAAAATATTTTAATTTTTTATTTTTTTAGTCAGCAGAATTTCTAGTCAAATTCGTTGTTTTGATCGAAATTCAAGGTTTCGAAATTTTCCAGAATATAGCCGAATATTCTGGGAAACTCAAAAAAAATAGATTTTTTGTGCGAAATTCGGAATTATAATGAGTTTTCAAAATAATCCAAAAATTCGACTTCAAATATTTCCAAAAGATAATGAGAATTTTTTGAAAACAAATGAATATTGCGCAGTAAATTCAAGGAAAAAATCGAAAATTTTCTGATTATAATATTTACATAAATAATCAAAATTCGCTTTTCAATTTTTACACTTTGATCACAGAGTTCACTTCAAAAAATGCAACCTATCTCGGTGGGACCTCCACGTGTGAAGATTAACTTGGCGAGATACAAATTGCTTAACAATTAACATAGGAACTCGTGTGAAAGTGTAAAAGTACGGAGGCTTGTGATTTCTCAAATCATATAACAATTTATTACGAATGGAAGACTTATATAAAACCTATGCCTACAACTGGCTAAATAACTTCATGTTAAATATACAATGGGTTGGCAAAAGCCCTGAAATAATATCACTTGCGGTTTTCAGTCTCGTAATAAGAATATGTAGCTTTCTTATTACGGTGACGTAAAAGATGTCGTCTGAGTATGGTTTGGGTTTCCAATGGTCCTGGATTGGTTCTAAAATGGTGTGTAATGGTTAGGCTTTGGTGTGTTATATCCGAGAGGTGCGGTTGACTTTGGCACAATCATCACACGTGTAATTATTATATTGTTAATAATTACACAGCGCGATCATAAGAAGGATGAAACAATCGGAATAAATATTCATGTAAATTCCATTGAATTTAAACATGATATTGTGTTCGCGAAGCTGGATAAATAACTGAAAAAATAAAGAAATAATTAAAATAGCGCCGAGCTATTTTTGCCCCGAGTGCAATCAACATTTAAGCCTTGCTCAAATGTTCCATCAAACCAACAACGAATTGAATCGAAATATCTCGCAGGAAAGGTTATCCATCGCCGGGAAATTACTCCACTCGGTTCTGGCTGGCGGGAGAGCAACCGGGAAATTACTCCGCGTCGATTACTCTGATAATGCGTCTGTGAAATATAAATACTCCACTCTAGATTCTACATTACCAATGCGTCTGTGAATTTTACTCCACTCTAGATTCTGCATTCTACAACGGAATGTTGGCATGAAGCTGGAGGGAGTGCGTCTGTGGGTTGTACCCCACTCTAGATCCTACACTTAAATGTGTCTGTGAATTTCTCACTCTAGTTACTACATTTCTACAACGGAATGTTGGCATGAAGAGGCGGGAGTGTGTCTGTGAGTCTTCTACCCACTCTAGATACTTACACTAAATACAAAGTATTTCTACAACGGATTGTCGGAACGCAGAGAAGTATAATATGTGCTCAAGTAATATCAGTATCAAACAAAAACAGAACAAGAGCAAGAGCAAGAGCTATATCCGTTTTGCAGAGGGATATATACTCGGTGAGGAGAATAGCTGTTCAGTGATCCAATGGGATCACTGGGCAGCCAAATCCATCCAATCCTAGATCACAGGAAGTGGATACTCAGGACATAGTCTTCTACTAGGTCCACTACAGGAACTGGATACGCAGGACACACTTTGGATTAAGTCCCTTTGACTATAATCCGAAAGGAGTCCAACTCACAGTGGGTGATGAAAGGTGACTTCACCCGGTGTAAAGTTTGCACATAATTCAATAGAATTATGTGACAAATAAACCAACTAATATTTAAACATCCAAAAGTATTTAAAAGTGTCTAAAGTTGTCGTGGAATAAAATATAAATGATAATTTATATTTTATTCACTCAAAAATTGTCGAAATTTGAATTTACCGCTAAAACGCATCAGCGCCATCTATTGGTGAAATAATCGTCCTATACTAACAAAGTGTATGACAGTGTAACCGTCACAAGCTTTACAAAGGTGGCAGGTTGCCCATTTTCGGGGTTTTGGATCGAACAACCCTTTAATCACGAACGAAACAAACTTTGGATTCCAGGGTTGGATTTTTAATCGTCGTTTCGTTCCGAGACAATTCCCGCACGATGCCAAATGGCATCCGGTCCCGGAGCCGGACATCCAGCCGACCCCGAAACAGAAAGGGCACGGTATTTCGCCCTTCGCGAGCTCCAAATTGTCGTGTGGAATTCCCAATTCCAAGTCGCGATTGCAGGCGGCTTTTCGACGCAGTGCCTTCTCTTGTTTACTCGCTGCTCTTTGTTGAGCGGTCATCGGCTGCAGTTTGGGTGCTCTAGTGGACACAAACGTACGGTTTCCTCTAGCAGTTTTATTTCTAGGAACATACACTACTTCGCGTGAAGTCGTGGGTGGCGGCGAGTCGTAATGAACATACTCTCGCTGCTTTCGCTTGTTGTCTTGGTGACGATTTCCCTCTGGATTTCGATTCGCCTCCAATTTGACAATCTCGTCTAGACTTCTCTCATGAGAGGTCGATGAATCTTCCATTTGACTCGTACTTGGCTTATGAATCGATGATAAAGGATGGTTTCTGGAGAAACTGTCCTTTTTCGGTATAATGAAGGTTTCTTGGGTAACCTCCATCGCCGTTTTGGGTGTAGCCGTTTTTGGGCGAATTTCCTTTGGGAGAGCATCTGGGTTGTTTCGGGCCCAAGTTAATATGTCCCATCCTTTTTGATCGAGAACGAGAGGAGTATTTGGCGCTCCCGGGACCGTTACGATGGTCGGGTTGACTGTTGGCGTGTTTTCTTCCTCTGAAGAACTCGACTGAATCACAATTTGCCGCTTTTTAATCGGTATCTTCTTGACCATAATTCTACAAATATAGAAAACGTTTTAGTTTTATTTGCAATATTTTTGTATGCGCGCGCCCTCTATCGAGAAAACGCGTAACTGAATTTACGAATTTTATAATTATAATTCGTTATAACTTTATGCTTTCGTGTATTGATAATTTTATCGAACTTACGAAAATGTCCTGCTTCCTTTAGAAGCGTATCTTGTGGAATTATGAGTGTAGTCGCCTCGACGACAACTTGGAGTTTAGAGCACGTGGCTTTCAAATCCTCCGCCGCTAATAAACGAATTCCGCTGGTTCGTATTTCTTCGAATATTCAAAGAAATTTCATGATATATATATATAACTTTATATGCATAATCATAATACCTGTATTCGTTGATTAATAGCTAACAATGTCAACGCGTTTGACCGTGATTTTTGTTGAATTCGACAAAGTTCTTCTTCTCTCACGTGTGTGTTAGAAGACTGAATATAGAACGAATCTTTTACTCTCCACCCGGGGTCATAATTTATCAGGTGACTTCGCGAATTTCGATTTGAATATTCAATATCTGATTTAAATCAATATCTTTTAGAATATTCTTTTTATATTTAGAATCTTTTAACGACGTTCTTGAATCATCTGCACAAAATCCGTAGTATATTTCGGATTTTGCTTCGAAGTTCTTTTCGGTCTCGAGATTATCTCCGGAAGGTCAGCTGTTCGCTTCCGTTTATTCGAGTTATTACTTCGTGAATCGGTAATGTCGTCTCCATTTTCATTTGAGGTAGGGATTATTCTTTCTTCTTGTTCAAGACTTTCTTGAGGAAGTTCTTCCATATCTTTTTCAAGATTTTCACGAGGGGTTTCTTCCATATCTTGATTATCTAATTCTTGTGAATTAGGTTTGTTAAATTCGAAATTTGATGACATCCAATCAGGGTTTGGGTGATCTACCAGTTTTTCTTTTTTCTGACCCAGAGTCCATGTCTCAATTGGGTACGAAGGGATATACGGGGTGAGGTCGTCCGTATTTATTGATGGTTCGATTGAATCATCTAATAATTTTCGTAAGGTGTACGCACCTCCTGTTAATACGGCCGTGATTTCCCACGGTCCGTCTCGTTTTTCCGCAAATCCTTTAGTAATACCTTTGTCTTGATTGGAAAGAATATGCGTATTCTTCCAGACTAAATCACCTACTTCATATTTGCAAATATGAAATTTATTGCGATGAATTCTGTCGTGTTTCTCGTAATTTAGTTGGATTCTACGGTGCATTTCTTGGTGTGCTCTCCGTAAAATCCCGAGTAAATTAAACACGAATTCCTCAGGGTTAATTTTATCGAATTTATTCGCATGTTGAATAATTCGCGGGTCGAAAGGTAGTGTTACAATTCTTCCCGTATTCAATAAAAATGGCGTCGATCCGGTTGCTTCGGATTTTGCCGTTCTGGATGCAAATGCAAATTCATTCAGAAATCGTGGCCAGTGAGAGTGCACGTCAGAATAAATTGCAAGCATTATTTTGATATCTCTGTTTGCCCGTTCTGTGGGGTTGGCCTGAGCATGGTAAGGACTTATATGAGCCAATTTAATGTTGTGCCTTTTACAGAAACCCTCGTAAATGGTGGATACGAACTGTTTTCCATTATCACTAATAATTTTCCTGGGGTATCCCCATCTATGTACGATATCACCCAACTTTGTTATAATTGCTTCACTTGAAGCTTTGCTTAATGGGGCTAATTCTACCCATTTAGTACATTGATCAATTCCTACTAAAATATATTTATGTTGGTATTGACCAGCGGGTTTGGGACCCATGAAGTCTAAACAAAGAACTTCCCATGGCTGTGCCATATTGTGAGGAGTATAACTCGCTCTGTGTTTGCGGTGTTGACTAGGTTTGTATTGTTGGCAATGAACACAACTACGAACATAATTACACGTGTCTTTGCTCATTTTAGGCCAATAATAGATGAGTTTCGCTCGTTCGAGCGTTTTACTCATCCCCGCGTGTCCACTTAACGGATGTCCGTGGCATGCGAACAACACTCGTACTAAAGAAGGTGGAATCACCGCTTTAAATCCGTTGCCGGAATCATTTAATTCTTCTTCAAATGTTGGTTTGAAGAAGATTAACATTTCAGAATCATTACTATTCTCATCTTCATTATCATGATTTTCTTTGAAATCTAGTTGGTAGCCTTTGATGTCTTTCATCCATCGCTTAGTTTTCTTATTTTTTCTTTGCTCAACTTCATCTAATTTTAGATGAGTTATTATTTTTCTACATTCATAATCTTTGAGCTGAGCTTCGATGATTTCTGCTCTGGTAGGAGGAACGATACTTAATACTTCTGTTAAAGCACTAAATAAAGTTTCTGGTTCTACATGACCTTTCTCCCCCTTTTCCAAAGAATTATCTAATTTTTTGGAATAATCAAACTTTATTGACACGTTTGTTAAGAACTGACAGGGTTTTGGTTCTTCTCTACGAGTAACTTCTTTATTTCCGTCCCACTCGGGCCAGAATTGAGTTATTTCCGTGGGTTCGATATAATCATCCTTCGGAATGTCTTCAATACTCAAAGGAGCTCTTGAAAATGCGTCTGCGACTTGATTTTGAGTACCACGGCGATACTTAATTTTAAAGGCGCCACATTGCAGTTTAATTGCCCATCGGCCAAAACGACCAGAAGGTTCGGGCGTTCCCATTAGCCATTTTAATGCTTCTGCATCTGACTCCAGGGTGAATGACGTGTATTCTATGTAGGGGCGGAAACGTTCTACAGCCCATACTACTGCTAGACACTCTAGTTCGGGGGTAGTGTAACGTTGCTCGGCTCCTCGAAGTACGCGACTAGCGTAAGCTACGGGTCTTGGAGTCTTAATCCATTTGTCCTTGTTTTTGTCAAGAAAATCCACATCTTGGCATAACACCGCTCCTAATCCTGAATGTGAAGCGTCTGTTAGAATCACAAAGGGTTCGAGCATGTTAGGCATTAACAAAACTTGAGTTTCGTCGCATAAGATGTCTTTAATTCTTTCGAAAGCGTCTATTTGCTCTTGTCCCCAGACAAAGGTTGCTTTCTCATGCATTATGCTAGTCAGTGGAGTAGCAATTTCACCGTGGTTAGGAATAAACTTCCTAAAGAAATTTGCCAACCCGTGAAACCTTTGAACATCTTTTGATGTTTTTGGGGTTGGAAATTTTCGTACTGACGCGATTTTGTCAGGATCCGGGGCCAATCCATTCGGGGTGATTAAGTGTCCCAGAAATTTTAGCGTAGTTCTGCCGAACTTAGACTTTTCTTTATTTACGGACAAGTTTGCTTTGTCTAGTCGTTCTAAGACATCTTTAATGTGACCGAGATGTTGGTCCCAGGTCTGAGAAAAGATAATTACATCGTCTAAATAGACTAATGCGTGTTTATATAACGCTTCACCCATAACTTGTTCCATTAGGGCTTGAAAGGTACAAGGCGCGTTACATAACCCAAATGGCATACGTACAAATTGATAGTTGCCTTTCGGAGTATAGAAAGCAGTTTTCTGCTTATCTTCGTCTTCCATCTCTACTTGATAATATCCTTTTGTAAGGTCAAGTGAGGTGAAGTATTTTGCCTGATTAGTATTGTGCATGAGCAAATCAATACTGGGCATTTGGATTGCATTGATTTCGGTGATCGCATTTAGCCATCGGTAATCAATACATAACCTATACGTGCCATTTGGTTTGGCAACTATTACGGGATGACTTATGTAAGGTCCCGTAGATTTCTCAATGAGATTCTCTGCTTCTAGTTCTTCAACTAGTTTGGTCATAATCGCAATTTTAGCTGGATTGTACATGCGAAACGATTGTTTTTTCTATTTCGCGTCCTTTTTAAACGTAATTTTATGCTTAGCAAGGTTCGTACAACCAACTTTGTCCCGAAAGACGTGCTTGATTCCGGAAATTACTTCTAGTAATTTGGTCTTTTCCTCGTCGGAGCAATCACAATCTTTCACCAACAATTCTTCCCAATTGTCGGGTGTATGAGTGACTGTTCCGTCGTCTTTTAGTGTGCGTAACCTCGCTAGACTGTCATTAAATTCGTTATCTACGTAAGGCGCAGTCCAACCAGGTTTGTTGTCACAATCAAATACAGCTCGTGCTGGATTTAAATTAATTGTTGTACGACGCATAAAATTGTGTCCTAAGATTAGACCACACACATTTCGGTCTAAAATGATGAAATTCATTGGTGTGAATTCTACTCCATCTGCCCATTGAACACAAAGGGTTATTTGTCCTAGAGGGATATGAGTTATACCGACGGCACAAACTTTCATATTTCGTGGACAATCTTGAATGAAGTCAGGGGAAGCACAAGTACTATCAAGTAATTGTAATCCAATAAAACATTGGGTGGCTCCTGAATCCATTAAGGCATTGTAGGTGAGTCCACCTATTGTTACTTTCATTCGGGGGTCGTCAATGCTGTTTCCCAAACGTTTGATGTCTTCAACTATTTCAGCTCTCTTGAGCTGATGTTCCTTGACATATTTACGAAGTCTATGATGTCTAGGTAATTTTGAGGAAATATCTAAATTTTCCATCATTGACTCTAAACTTTCGCATACACCTCCACTAGAACTAGTGGTTTCCTCTCGAACAGGAGGTTTGGTAGCGTTTTCAATTATTGCATTCAAGGACTCTTGCCAAGATTCGTCCCCCTTATCCGCAGGAAAGAGGTCATCATCGAATGATGTAAATGGATTTTCGGTCTCCTCCACCGAAAAAGGAGTGCTGGGATAAGGTTCCTTAAATACATACTTTGGATTCCTTTTCCTAGTTTTACGATTAGGTCGTTTAATTTCCTCATCTTGAATTACTAATTTATTCAGAGTTTCGTTTAGAACATTTTCTATTTCTGAGGACAATGTACTACTCTGGTTTTTTAGGGGGTTTTCGGTAACCCCCTCTATTAGTTTTTTGGGGCCGGTGGACCTTCAATCGCCAAAGGCGGAGTGGTCGCATTTTTTGGATCCAAAAATTTAGTGAATAGATCCGACATGGATTTTGTCATACTAGTTTGCATAGTAGTTTTGAAGTCTTCGAGTTTTTGATCCAAAGATTCAGCTGTCACCCAATTTTGTCTCTGTCGTTTAAAAAGATCAGAGGCGGGGTTGGTATTGGTATTATTACCAGTACCTTGAGGTTTGTCCTGAACAAATTTTGTTTTTTGCAGTAACGGACATTCCCTCTTAAAGTGCCCTGGTTGATTGCAATGGAAACATTTTCCAGTTGCTTTCTCTGATATAGCACATACCATGTTGTGGAATCCAACATCATTTTCAATATTGTCTGTCTCGTCAGATTCCATAGGTTCAGCTTCTGGTTCGGCGTTCAACATCTGAGTGGATCGTATGAGTGGGCGCGAACTCCTGGCGTCTTTACCTTTTTGAGTATTTGACGGGACAGTTTCGTCCTCTTTATTGACAATAGTGTCCACACTAGCGTTTTGGGCTTCGAAAAGAGCCCTATTCTGTCTGACAAATTGAAATATGTCATTGAATGATTCTTCATAGAGGCCTCTATCGATTATTCGGTTATAACTAACTAAGTTCAAATTCTCGAGAAGAGTGGGAGCTTCATCTCTTTTTGAATAAGATCCTTGAGCTTGTTTAAATCTCAAAAGAAATGTATAGAGTGGCTCTTCCGGGCCCTGGATTAAATTTCGAAGCTTTCGGGCTCGAGTGACAGGGATCATGTCAAACTCCGCCAAAAACAACTTTTCGAAAGTTTTCCAGTCAACAAATTTGTCGATGTTATCGGCATGCCATTCGTGGGCTATACCAGATAAATAAGTTGGTATTCCGCGTTTTACCATCTCATCCAGAGTTAAACCTTTAGCGACAGCGACTGTTTTGGCTGTAGCTAAAAATTTAGCCACGTCCTTCTGTTTTCCATCGAAAACAGGCATATCCTGACCTTTGAAAAAGGTTTTATTCGAATTGTTTGCATTATTATTTTGCTGTGCATTATTCTGCATAAATTGTTGTACTTGATGTGCACAATCAGTTTGAATATTTTGCACATGGGTAAGGATGGTTCCCAAGTCGTCGGTAGAAAATCTCGCTTGAGATGAACTACCAGCGGAGGATGCCGAACCAGAATTTTGTTCAAAATTGGGCAGATTTCCCTTAGGGACCTGATTGTCCTGGGGGATTTCTTTCCTTGGAGGAACATAATTCTCATGCTGTGTATGATTGCCAGATGGTACATGTTGTCCATGTGGAATACTACTTTTATTTTGTACACGTTCTGGGGGTGTCTGATTTGAACGAGTCCTTCTCGCCGGTAAATTTTGAATAACGGGGGACGGTGAGATCTGATCGGATCTCCTTGGAGTTTGATTTGACACTCTTTTGACTGCGTTGGGGGGGACAAACTGTCCTTTCCCCGGTGTCGGGGGGACATAATGTCTATTTTCAGGTGTTGGAGTAACATACTGTCTATGTCCCGAGTTTTGGGAGACATTTTGTCTATTCCCTGAAGTTTGGGGGATAAAACCTGAATTACTATTGTTAATCGTTCGATTAGCACTAGTCGATCTAGACCTTGGTTTGGCTAGATTTAAAGGACTATTAGAACTGGGTGTTCTTTGTCCTGAACTTTGTTGACTACGAGATCGGCTATACGATGGTTCGCGTACCATTCTATCGTTTAGCTGTGGAGTCGACACTATCCGGGCTTGATATCCCAACCTTTTTTTAGGAGAGGGAAAGTCCAGTTTACGATTCGTGGGAATCGTTTTTCGTGGGGTTTGGTGTGAAGTCCGCGAATGCCGACTTTCGTTCTCCGAATCTCCATCTTCATCGGGTCTAATTCTCTGATTTCTTTTCTCAAGTACGCGTACATGATTAACCGCTTCGGTTATTGTTTTGAAATCAGCCCGATTTAGATTATAGAGTTGACAATACTCTGTCAAATCGTCCGGAGTTAAATCCGTTTGGTCTTCGAGTCGGACGTAACTATTTTCCAAGTTTCCGTCATCGACTTCTCGTTCATTCATATGAATGTTTTCGTCAGACATAATTAAAGGTTTCTAAATTCTTTATTACTAAAGAACGATAACACACTTTATAAAAATACACTTCAAAATAACAATACACTTCGATAAGGTTAAGTTTAAACTCCACGTGGTGGTTAAACGTGTTAAACTATCGACAAACTTTAAACAATCAAATGAATCCTACTACAAGTAAACTAGCGTCGGGTGAGAATGCGCTTTAAACTATTTGTTCAAATAATAGATGAAATACACTTAACTTTCGCTGGTTTACGGCGTGGAAAATTCGAATCGGGACTGAACGGGACGGCGTGGTCAAGATGGCTACTGGAACACGTGTCTGCAGATCTGGTCTGGATACGAATGGTCGTCTGTAGTCTGGATCCGCGTGGCATCGAGGATCGATAATCCTTTAATCCCTACATATTTCATTGGTGGATAGTCATTTTATCCAATGATAAAATGGCGACTAATCCTTTACTTACAGTAGTTTTCTACCACGTCCGCACTTTGGTCTGGTCAATCTCATCATTGATTGGATATTTCTTTCGAAAATAATCAACTAACTTAGAAACTTTTTACCAGACCTTCCGTGAAAATTTAGAAAATAAATTCCTTCAATTTTCGAGTGTTTTACAACACAACGTAACATTCCCTTTAATGTCGGTTTTCATATGAATTCCAACATTTTTTAAAAGAAATTCTCCTACTTCGCAAAAGTAGGAATATATAAAATGTTTTGAAATGTTATAATCTTTATTTATCTCAATTTTTACTTTCTATTAAATTCGGTAAATTTAAACTTTGCAACCTATCTCGGTGGGACCTCCACGTGTGACGGTGACGACCACAACTCCTATCGCATGATAGTACCGGGTATAAGTCGCGCAAAATAGTGAATATTATCGAGATAAATAAGAACAACAGAGTTATCAAAACACTACATTTATTGTTGTTAAACAATATAATCAAGAATAAAGTTATACAAATGACTAATGCCGACATTTGGCAAATTAAGAATACATGTTAAACTATACAAATAATTGGCTGTGAAACAGCTTTAAAATAATAACATTACGTGTCCGATGGTGATCCTGGGTTCGGGAACGGCAAAACGCCCGCTCGACCGAGTTAAAAGATGTCATCTACGCGTAGCCGGGCTGGCTGTGTCCTCGCGGCTTCCGTCGGCGCTTCGTAATCGTGGAACTGGTTCCTTCGCGTTCCGGGTTCGTATCGTGTAATGGTCCGTGTAATGCTTCGTGGTTCGATCCGAGAGGTGCGGTTGACTCATGTGCACCGCCACAACTAGGGTTGGAAATTGGTAATGAATAAATGAAGTCATTTATTCTTCAAGGTTCCACTTCTGAATTATAATTAATTCGGAACGTTGTGAGTTTAATAAATCAACTCAATAAATTGTATTCAATTTATTGTCACGAATTTGATTCGTCATACGATGAAACAAGTCTCGTGACTTGCTTCGATTGTTAACTTGTTGCCATGTTTAAACAATTTAGGTTTATTATCAACTACAAAATAAATTAGGGTTAAACATCGCAACACACAATTGCCGTCAAAGTTCGCCTTGCTGAGCAGAACAGTATCGCGCGTGCCCTAAATAACAGTGCGGTGAGAGACGGCACTGATATTCAGGGGAATATAGCCCGCAGTTCTGCACAACAGAATTAATCACCCGAGATACTACTCATAAGTAGACTGCTTTGGCACCATCACCGAAGAGATATAACATTCCCAAACACATAGTGCTACTGGCGGTAACTGCATGTTTTGCATGCAGACTGCTTTGGCACCATCAGGTGATGGAGTCAATCTCTTGCAGTAACAGTGCTACTGACGGTTACTAAATACTTTGGTATCACACGTGATTCTATTGTCCGACCACGAGGACCATGCCCTGAGTAAGAAACGGCTATTTGACATGCGGAACATACCAAATAACCAGAAAACAAGACTAACTAACTTCCTGTTGTCAGGGAGTTTTATACTCGGTGGGATTAGGTTCCACCAATCTCGTATCGCAGGAAGTGGATACGGAGATGCAAATTGGGATTATGCTAATCTTTTAGCATAAACCGGAACTGGATACCGAGGACAGGAAATGGATACACAGAACGGAAATACATTCTGAAAATGGGTTTCGTGTCGCGTACCCGTGATAAAGCAAGAATACCTGCTTTATCTTATTGAATATTGATAATATAACTTTATATTATCGATTTAGATTACATTTATTCGTAACAAACATAATAATATGTTTGTGAACTATTTCTGCGGAGAATAATAAGTTCGAGGTTGAATTTGCCGCTAGTACTAGTGGCGCCATCTATTGCTAATTTGTCACATGGAAACTGAGAACAGAATGAGTTTCTTTATTCACCTGTCAGGTGGTCGACACTTACAAACATCGCCGCCTATGGGCGAAATGTATAAACAATACATGATCAAAGCTGCCGACATTCGTGCAGTTAATACTCAATATTAATAAGCACATATACACGATAAATGACTGCATAAATTGAGGATACGACACAAGATAGGTTAGAATAGTACAGTGTAACTTAACATTCGGCCCCCTCGTATCATCAATTATTTAGATTACTGAGATCAACTAAAAATAGGTTACAAAATTGTGTTAGATCCGCTTTATCCACCGACTTTGTGAAGATGTCAGCGTAATTTGACTTTGTCCCTACATGTGTTATTTGAAGACCATCTCTTTTCACCAATTCTCGTATAAAATGGTATCGTACGTTGATGTGCTTCGTCTTTCTATTCTCGATATTGGACTTAGTGAAGTCGACGGTGGAGATGTTATCGCACAGTACGTGGTGATAAAATCTATTTGCTAAGTTAGGCGCGATCTCGTACAATACTCGAACTATCCACATGTAGTCTTTCACCATCTCTGTGAGAGCTACATACTCCGCCTCCATGGTCGACAATGTCACATTGCGCTGCTTGAATGTCCTCCAAAAGATGGGCGCGTTGCCCAAAGTTATAAGAGTTCCGCCAACAGAAATTCGATCATCTCGATTGTTGGCATAGTCTGAGTCACTGTAACCGACGACTTCGACTCGGTTGTTAGAGAATAACATTAGTCCAAAGTCTTTTGTGGTTCTCAGGTAGCTGAGGAGATTCAGTAACACAAGCCAGTGGTCCCATCCTGGGTTGGATTGAAACTGACTCAATATGTTGACTGCGTACGTGATGTCGGGTCTTGTTCTCGATGCTATGAAAGCCAGAGAACCCAGTAAACTTCTATATGGAATTCGTTCCATGATTTTGAAGTCTTCAATTGTGGTCGGACATTGTTGTTTTGTGAGAATGGTTGACTTCACCATTGGTTGTGATCTGATTTTGACAGATTGCAAATGATTGTCGAATCTTAACAGCACTTTGTTGATGTAAGACCTTTGATGTAGAATCATTAGCTGTTTGTGTGAGCAAAATTCCACTCCCAACCATTTCTTTGTTCGTCCTAAGATCACGAGATCGAACTGTGTCTTGACCATGTTGAGGACCTCCATGGCATCCTCGTGTCGCTTGCCAAAAACAACAATATCGTCGACGTACACGATTAAATACGCGACATCACCACATTTATACACGCAGTTACACCAGTTTACGTGTTGAAGACCAAGTTTTAGCAAAGTTTCTTCGAGTTCAATGCCCCATTTTCTTCCGGATTGATGTAACCCATATATTGCTCGAAGTAACTTGCAAACGTAATTTTCTTTTCCTGGACAAACGAATCCTTTGGGTTGACGCATGTAAATCGTTTTATGTAGCTTTGCATACAAGTAAGCACATTTAACGTCAGCCTGGATGTATGACCACTTCAACATGCAAACAAGTAAAGTGAACATAATGCGCACGATTGAAAAGTAAACTACAGGTGAGAAGGTCTCTTCATAAGACTCCCCGTAGACCTGGGAAAAACCCTGTGCCACGAGTCTTGCCTTGTATCTTGCAATTTCTCCTTTCTCATCCTGTTTTACGGTGTAGATCCATTTGCACCCTATGAGTTTGGTGTCGGGCGGCGGTGGGACCAACTCCCATACTTCGCGTTGATGCATTGTGTCAATTTCATCGCACATAGCTTGACTCCACTCTTCTTTCTCCGGCAGGTTGTCTATTTGCTCAAAACGTGCGGGTATGAAAACTTTGAGGTGATTTGCCTCGAAATCGAGAGTCAATTCATCTAGATCATCCAAATTGATATCATCCATTGTCACATTGGATTCAGTGGGTTTTCTCTTCCTTTTGTCCTCGAAAAGGTGGTCCGGGACAGGTAGATTGTGATCCACGCAGTAACGTTTGACTTCGGGTATCGAACGTAACCTTGGCTTGTCATAACCCTCGATCGTATACTCGATGTCTTTTTGTCCAGTTGGCCTCATCTTTTCGGTCTTTTTCCAAACAAGTGCGGGTATTGTTGGAATTGGATTCACAATGTCGATTCCAGGTTGTGGTAAAGTTCCCTGCAACTTTATTCCCGCATCAGCTCCTGGAACGTTAGGTTTCGATTTAAGCTTTTCTCCAGGCAATCTGAATTTCAGCTTCAGTTGAGGTAATTCTTTTTCTCTTTTCTTCTTAACCGGTTGCTGCGGAGCCAGCGGTGGTCTCACATCCTCATCGGAATAATATTGACAATCGGCATCATTATCTAAGTTGTCATCCAAATTGTCAATATATGTTGTGTATTTTTCCGAAAGGCCCAGCACGCCTTCAACTCCGCGCCTGCTTTCGACAAATTTGACATCACTTGTCTCAATTACTTTTGAAAAGTCCAGCAACCAAATTCTGTAGCCTTTGGTGATTCTGGAGTAGCCAAGCATAATCCCATTTATTTCTTTGTTGTCGATTTTTCCGTCTCTGACCTTTTTCTGCACAAAGCACAAACTTCCGAACTTTCTCAAATGGCGCAAAGATGGTTTCCGACCATAGTAGAGTTCCATCGGCGTCTTCTCCGAGTTGAGCTTTGCGATCCTATTTCTCAAATAGTTAAAGGTCAAGTTGGCTTCGCCCCAAAATCAAAGTTCCAATTGTGCATCATAAATGAGAGCTCGCATCCCATTCGCCAAAGTTTGGTTAAGTCTTTCCGAAACTCCATTTTGGACAGGTGTGTACGCATTTGTTCTTTCATGCGCAATTCCTTGGCCCTCGAGGTATTCTCCAAACTTGTTGGAACAAAACTCCATGCCATTGTCTGTCCTTATGGCTAAAACCGACTTGCCAAGTAGCCGTTCAATTCGTTTTACGTGTTTTTGGAAAATTTCAAACACCTCGTCCTTCTTCTTCATGAGATATACGGTTGAATAACGAGAAAAATCGTCCGTAATTGTGAGAAAATATCGATTTCCTGATAGTGTTTCAGTGTTAAACGCTCCGCATACGTCCATGTGAAGTAGCTGTAGTGGTTCCTTGGACCTGATGCCCGGTATGGACTTATGAGAAATCGCTTTCTTTTTCGCCAAGCTGCAGACATCACATTGCGTGATAGGAACATCCAATAATGGCAATCCAATTACAGCTTCGCTTCTACTCATTCCCTGCACACTTGGGAAATGAATGTGTCCTAATCGTTTGTGCCACAATCTCGCCTCTTCTGGATTTGACTTAGTTTTGCTTGTGTGTGGCAACTCTTGTTGTTTCTGCTCATTCTTATCTTCGCCCACATTGGCCTTGTTCAATTCCTTCGCCTTTAGTTTCTCAAAATCGGGTTTTTGATCGCTGAGCTTGATGTAGTACAGCCTGTCTTTCTTTACGCCTTCCATCAATTGTCTTTTCCATTGTGGGTCATAAATTTTCACCAAGCCCGCGCCAACTGCGACCCTGCATCGTGCCTCGTCAATACATGGTCCCGACAACAAGTTCCTACGTAGGTCCGGCGCGTAATAAACCTTTTTGAGTGTAATTGGAATTGTTTCAGTCCCAACTAAGCACATGATGCACACATCTCCCACTCCTTGAATTTGGATGAGCGTTTTTTTGTCAGCTTGACTAATTGTACCGGTCATTTCTTTAAAGTTGTGAAACTGATTTCGGTCCTTGCAGAAATGCCCAGTTGCTCCCGTATCATAAATCTAGCAGTTACTGGCTTCACTGCACTGCAGCATCTCCTGTTCGCCTAATTCGGTGAGAAAACCGACGTCCAACATGTTCGTATCCAGTTCCTCGACAGTATTCGATTTCATGTTGCTGTTTGGAGCCAATTGTAATTGCGCCGTGCATTTTTTGGCCCAATGTCCATGTTGGTTGCAACGGAAACACGGCCCCCGTCCCGTTGACCCGGTGCTATTTCCTCTGAAACTCGTGTTTCTGTTGCCTCGCCAATTTGATTTGCTGCCTCGTGGTCCAGTGTAATTTGCTTTGTTGCTTTGGTTACTGTTCTTTTGCTGTGATTTCGAAGAATTGTCGCCACTTTTTGCACTTGTTGACCCTAGTCCTGTGCTAAAAGCATCGATGATCGGTCCTTGGCCTGTGTCTCGCCTTTGTTGCACAAGTCTGCCCTCCTTGGCGACCAATTCGATTTCCACCTTTTCCAAGGTGAAATTAACGTCTTCCCATCGGTAAATTGTTTGGACAATCGACTGGTATTCTTGCGGAAGATACCTTATCAGTTGAAACGCCTGATACAAGTTTTCTAGCTTGTGTTTCACGTCCGCAAGTTTCTTCGCAGCATTCCTAATCTTGGCGGCGAATACACCAATAGTTTCCGTCGTCGGATCGTACTTTAAACTAAAGAATTCGTCGAGTAGACGTATTATTCTTGCCCTCGAGACCGGTTCAAAGTTCGTTTTCAGCGTGTCCCACGCTTTCTTGGCGTCCTCGACCCCGCTGAGTAGCTCGTGGTACTGCTCTTCAATTGAGTAGTAGATGAGGCTAAAGGCTCGATCCTTTCGCAACTTGTAGTCCGAGCGATCTCGCCAGGACGCTCCGGGTGCCAGTGCCTCTTCAGTTCCGTCTGTAAATCCCCAGCAACCGTGATGCATGAGGAGAACTTTGATTTGTTGTTTCCAACTGTCATAGTTCAGTCTATTGAGTAATGTTATTTTTCGTTCCAATTTATCTGTCTCCATCGTGTTTTGATTTGAACTTGTTGAAAAATCACACACTTTTAAAATGCACACACTTTGAAAATTCAAAACCACTTTCCTTACTGATAATCGCAACAAAGTGCAGTGTTGCGATGTTAGTACGCTTTTAAGACTAAATTAGTACAATACCCTATCACAACACTAAGCTAACAATAGTATTAAACGATAGAATTCGAAAAATAACACGAGAAATGTTCATAAATGTTGTTTTCTGTATGTAACTCGTCCGCTCGTTTTGCGTCGTTTCAAATTTCGCGAATTGTTCACTAAATCGTCCGTTGTTTCGCCGTTCGTCAACGTTTTCCTACTCACACTTCACGTGTGGTTGGCTGGAACAGTCGCCGTCGTATTCCAGACGTCTTTCCGCCGAAAATATTGCCACGTTGACGACACGTATTGCCACGTTGACGACACGTATTGCCACGTTGACGACACGTATTGCCACGTTGACGACACGTATTGCGCCTCGCAATACGGGAACAACTTTCCCAAAATGAAAACAAAATTTGTTTAAATAGAATGTTCTATTGTTTTTCGAACCCGTTGTTGCTCCTTTGTGGCTTGATGACTGCTTGCGGCCGTCCAATCTCGAGTTTCCTCGCACGAACACAGGCTGGTCACTTCTCATATGGGCGCCGCCATTTTGGATGAAGTGAAAAGCAGACTCTTAGTGACCTCCAAATGGTTGCAATCCTCTCCAAATTATCCCGGTTGTTATTCCTACGGTCTTGTAGGCCCATAACCTTGTTGAATTGTCACCTAAACTCAAGTTATTTGTGTAGTTTAGCAGTGGTGAGAATAACATTAGTTATAATAAGGAAAAACTCAGAGGCCATCTTGTTGTGTTGGAAACTGAGAACAGAATGAGTTTCTTTATTCACCTGTCAGGTGGTCAACACTTACAAACATCGCCGCCTATGGGCGAAATGTATAAACAATACATGATCAAAGCTGCCAACATTCGTGCAGTTAATACTCAATATTAATAAGCACATATACACGATAAATGACTGCATAAATTGAGGATACGACACAAGATAGGTTAGAATAGTACAGTGTAACTTAACACGGACAAACTAGAGAGGAAAATCACGTTGTTGAACAGCACAAATTATAACAGCTGGAAACAGCAAGTCAAAGTACTTTTAATGCATCACGGATGCTGGGCGTTCACAGACGGGACGGAAGAAGCTTTGGCACCAGGAGCATCTTGGCGCGACCGCTCGGATTACAAGTTGCAGAAAGGACGTGCATTTAGCTTGATCTATTACTCGATCGAAGAGCAATACCACGAATTGCTCAGCGGGATCGAGGACGCCAAGAAGGCGTGGGATACTTTGAAGGCTAATTTTGAACTCGTATCTCGCGCACGGATAATACGTCTTCAGCCTCAAATACGATCCAGGACGGAGACGATTGGGGTCTTTGCAGCGAAAATACGGAATGCGGCGAAGAAACTCGCGGACGTTAAACACCAATTAGACAATTTATACCAGGCATTCCAGTTGATTCGATATTTGCCACAAGAATATCAATCTATCGTCCAAAACATTTATCGATGGAAGGACAAAGATTTCACGTTGGAAAAGGTCGAGGCCGAATTAGTTGCAGAAGAAGGAAGACTTGCGCAACAACGAAGGGATTCGGGCCAGGGGCCAATTGTGGATGCATTTAGCATGGGGACAAGCTCCACAAACCCAAAAAACAATGACAATTCGCCGAAATTCCAACAACAGCAAGAAAATAACAGCCAAAACAGTGGTGGATTTCCAGGCGGACAGAAGAGCGGCAGGACAAGTTCGGTAAAAACTCGAGAAGTTTTCGAGGAAACACGACCGGATCATTGGGACGGGGGCCGTGTTTTCGTTGCAATCAACCAGGGCATTGAGGGCGGGATTGCACGATGCAACTGCCACCAAACAACAACCTAAACACGAATAGTGTCGAAGAATGCAAACATGTTAGATGTCGGATTCTTGACAGAAGTGGACAAAGAGGAGATGCTGCAGTGCAGCACAGCGAACAATTGTTGGATATATGACACCGGGGCAACCGGACATTTCTGTAAAGAAAAGGACCAGTCTTTCAATTTCAAACAAACCACTGGAACTATCAGCCAAGCAGATAAAAAGACATTAATACAAATCCAAGATGTTGGCGATGTCTGCGTTGTTGTTGGAGAAATGGTTCCGGGGGGCCACACACTAAATGGGCAATCCATGATTTCAGCTCAAAAATTAAAAAAGGTTAAAATGAGGAAGTGGTTCGAGGGCGGGAGAATGGGAATGTTTAGGTTAGGTTATGTTAGGTTGTCCCGCACGCTTCTGTATTTATATTTATACTTATTTTTAATTTTTATTTGTAAATGAAAATGTGTAATTCTAAAAGTTAAAATGTATTAAAACAATCCATCAGAAAAATGAAATGAATTCTTATTTAAAATTGGTTTAATACAATTCAATATTAATAGCATTAAACATTTTAATTAAAACAATTTAACCTTTTAACAATTTCATTTTAAATTGTATTTTATTTGAAATAGTTTTCTGCATTTATATTTCTACTTATTTTTTATTTGTATTTGTAAATGAAAATGTTTAATGCTATTACTGTTGAAATGTATTAAAACAAGTTTAAATGAGAATTCATTTGCCTGGAGGAAATTTTTTATTTTCAAATGTGGCCTAGTTAATAGGCAAGTGTAATTCTAAAAGTTAAAATGTATTAAAACATTCCACCAGAAAAAAAAAATCAAATGAATTCTCATTTAAAATAGTTTTAATACATTTCAACATTAATAGCATTTAACATTTTTATTTACAAATAAAATTTTTATTTAGGAAATTTTAATTAAATCAATTTAACCTTTTAACAATTTCATCTTTTTAAATTGTATTTTATTTTAAATAGTTTTCTGCATTTATATTTATACTTATTTTTTATTTGTGTATATAAATGAATCAGAATTTTTTCAGTTGATCAATGACTCTGAATCATGAAGGAGTGGAAAACCTATGCCCCAAATTTCTAATTTTTCAAAATACTTTTATATAAAAAATGAAAATCCATTTAGATTCGCTCTGTGCTTCAAATGAATAGATACAAAAACAAGAAATGCGTTGAGTTTTTGAAAGGAAAAAGAGAAAATGGACATTTATCTAAGGATTTCAAGTTAAACATCAAGTTGGAACAACTCTTGGCGAAATGCCGAGAATATGATGATTTTGTGAACATTGAGCCACGTCCGTATTACCTTTTCAAAAATATCTTTGACAGCCAAGTGCGTGAGTACATTGTCGAATTTGACGAAAGGATTTTTGACATAGAAGACGTGATGAAAGATGCCACTCCAAACATCCGTGCATTGGCAGCAGAAGTTGCAGCTGACATGAATTCGTGCAAAGTGAGCGTTATGATGCTATTGAGATATCGGCATTCCCTGAACTCGTCGACTGATCTTCATAAATGGTACCTGGCCGATCCGTTCGTGATGCATTCGGACGATGTTGACCACATTCTGGATTCGGCTGCAAAAGAACTGGCCATACAAAATGCCGAATTTGTCGAAACTCACGACTATTTATATTACCTTTGTGTGGACGAGATTAAAATTGGTTTTGGTGCTTTACACCAGAAAGGTGGATGGTATAAAGATGTTCCGACAATTCCGTTGAGTATGAAAAACGATTTACCGGTCGTCATTCGCAATAAGAAAGCGGTTTTGACTTTTAAAATTGAGTTGCAAAAGTCTTTTGTTTGGGCCGTTCTTGCATGTATACATCCTACAGCTAATCATCCCGAACATGTACCAAATTACTTGAAGTATGAGCACGAATTGAATTTGCAAAGCTTTGAATTTCCATTGACTTACAGAAACGTAGAAAAATTCCAGTTGCAGAATCCCGATATCGAAGTGACTATTTATTTTTGGGTCAGCAATCGCGTGCAAAGATACGTGAGCGTACACAGAAACAGGAAACATCACGTCGATCTATTCTTCTATGGAAACAATTGCTACGGACTTGTGAGGAATCTAAAACGTTTGCTTGGTTATTTTCCGTGTCACTACTGCGACAACCAATTCAAGAACATTGTGGGTAGAGACAAACACCTGACAGTATTCCACTCCGTTCCCGAAGAATCGTCCTATCAGGAACTGGATGAACATCTGCGCAGCAAAAAGGCCGTTGTAAATGTCCAGAACTCTGATCAAAAAAGTTTTTTGTGGTCCATATTGGCTGCCTTATATCCGGCGCCCGACCATGTTAGCAGAGTGGGATATTACGTACAGTTTTTGGACAAACTCAACCTCGAAGGGCTAGTTTTTCCCGTGGGGCCGAAAGAAGTGCTTACGTTCGAAAGACGAAATGAAAGTTTGAACATTAATGTATTCGAGTTGCTGCCCACGTCACGGATTGTCCCGATAAAAGTGAATATTCAGACAAACCGCCTTACCACTATTAATCTACTGAAGAAACAAAATCATTACATGTGGATCAAGGATTTCTCACGACTCATGAGCGTCGGTGATGGCCACAAGAGGTATTATTGCATGAACTGTATGAACGGGTATTCCAGCGCTAAAGTGCTTGTTAAGCATAAACGATACTGCGGAAAAAACACTCCCTCCGCCACTAAATGCCCCGAAGAAGGAACGATCTGTACGTTCAAGAGTGAAAAAAAAAAATATCCTGTACCGTACGTTTGCTACGCTGATTTTGAGGCATTCTTAGTGCCTGAAGTGGAGATCAAACCCACTTTACATTCGATCACCATTAATTCTCACGAGCCGTGTGGTTATTCGTTTAAAGTGGTGTGCACGGAGAACGAAGCTTATTCCAGACCGTTACAGCTGTACAGAGGTCCGGATGCCGTCGATCATTTTTTGCAATCGTTGCGTGCAGAAATTAAAGCCGTGGTTTGTCAATTTTCCCAATTGGAAAGACAATTCAATACCAAAATGATGACTCCATTTGAATGGAACGCATTTAGAAATGCAACAACTTGTTTCTTATGCGATGGCGAGTTCTCCAAAGCTGAAGGATGGACTAAAGTCTTGGATCACAACCATTTCACTGGAAAGTTTCGCGGAGCCGCACACGGCAAATGTAACCTCAACTACCATTGGCGGAGATCTGTGCCGGTAGTTTTCCATAATGGGAAAAGGTATGATTTTCATTTGATATTCCCACATTTGACCGTCGAGACAGAAAAAGTGACCGTCATCGCCGAAAACTCGGAATTATACAAATCTTTCACGCTGAGAATCAATACCAGCGATGATCCAAAAGTGCCCCGTAAAGTTATGTTAAAATTCTTGGATAGTTTTCAATTTCTCGCGAGCAGTTTATCCAATTTGGCTAAAAATCTAGAGAAGTCGCAGTTTGTTGTCTTTCGAAGCGAGTTTAAGGGCGAGGAAATTGATTTTCTTAAGAGGAAAGGAGTATACCCTTACAGATATATGACCGGTTGGTCAAAATTTCAAGAAGATAAACTTCCGCCGATAGAAGAATTTGAGAACATATCCGACGACGATTACCAATATGCCCAGTTAGTTTGGAAAACGTTGGGAATTAAAAACATGGGCGAATATCACGATTTATATCTGAAGACCGACACTCTGTTGTTGGCGGATATATTCGAACAGTTTAGGAAAATGTGTTTGAATCATTACAAGCTAGACCCCTGTCATTATATCACGTTTCCGAGTCTGTCTTGGGACGCGGCGCTGCTCATCACCAAAGTTAAATTGGAACTTCTGTCTGATCCAGATATGTACATGTTTGTCGAACAAGGAATAAGAGGCGGTGTTGCCACGATCAGTCAACGCTACGCCAAAGCTAATAATCCTCTTCTGGCATCGGGGTACGATTGTGAGAAACCAGAGAGTTACATCGTCTATTTGGATGCAAATTCCATGTATTCCTGGGCAATGAGCAAACCGTTACCTGTTGGAAAGTTTGCCTTCGACAATAATTTAGCCGAATGGACGCAAGAAAGGATTTTGAAAATGGGAGAGAACGATACGACGGGGTGCATCTTGGAAGTGGATTTGGGATATCCGCAAGAACTGCACTTGTCCCACAATTGTCTGCCTTTGGCTCCGGAAATGATACGTTCTGCGGACGACACTTGTCCCAGATTAATTCCGCATTTGCAAGGTCGTTGTAATTACATTCTGCATTACAGAGCTCTGCAATTGTACTTGTCCCTGGGCATGAGGTTGATGAAAATAAAAAAAGTGCTGACGTTTGAGCAAAAACCGTGGCTGGCCAAGTATATCGAACTGAATATTGAGAAACGGAAGTCCGCTACCAGTGATTTTGAGCAGGAATTGGCGAAACTCTCTAACAACTCGGTCTTTGGAAAAACCTTGCAAGACGTGAGGAAATATAGACAATTTTATCTGGTGAATAATCAGAAAGACTGGGATAAACACCTCAACCACGCCGGTTTCAAAGGATTTAAAGTTTTAAATAAAGATCTGATTTTGGTTGAACGCCGAAAGCTGGAATTGACGTTAGACAAACCTATTTACAGCGGATTAACTATCCTGGACTTGTCTAAATGCTTGCTATATGACTTTCATTACAACGTCATGAAAAAAAAATTCTCAGACAAGCTGAGATTGCTGATGACGGATACGGATAGTTTGATGTATGAAATAGAAGCTCCGTCGGTCTACTCGTTCTTCAGAGAAGAAATACCAGAAGTGATGGATCTGTCTAATTACGACCCACCTGATGGCAGAAACAGGCGTGTCATAGGATGCTTCAAAGACGAGACTGCCGGCGAGCCGATAGAAGAGTTTGTAGGGCTAAGAGCCAAATGTTACGCTTATAACGTGAACGGGAAAACGAGCATGCGATGTAAAGGCATAAAGAAGGCCGTCGTGGAGCAAGAGCTGGACTTGGAGGCGTACAAGAAGATATTGTTTGGAGAACGGGAGGCCCACAGATTGAAATTTGAAACGATCAAGTCAAAACTGCACAATCTCACAACGGTCGAGGTGGACAAATTGGCATTATCAGCGAAAGACAAGAAACGAATTATATTAGAGGATTGTATTCATACCAAGGCTTATGGTTATGTTGAGTAAAATGTTAAAAAAACAATTCAAAGGTTAAAATTATTTCAGTAAATCTTATTTCAATGTTAGATGCGTATGTAACACCCTGAATAATGATTTTATCTAAAATTTCAAATTGTATTGGAGGATCGAGAACATGTGATTCTATTGTTTCAGTATTATTAGTAGGTAAATCACCTATATGAAAAACCAGTTTCTCAGCATTTTCATTATTTTGAAGATAAATATTCACAGACTCAGCACTTAGTTGTATATACGTGTCATCATCTTTCATATCATACGAAGCGCGTTGAAAAACATCTATATGGGTCAACTGACATTTTCTAAATACACAAAGATTATTACGAAGGACGATAGGTTCGTGAACAACTACTACAGGACCAGGAAGAAATAACACCTGAGCATCTTCATTTGATTTCTCTAATGATAGAAATTTTTCAATATAAGTTACTTTCTTTTGCTCATTACCCTGTTCTTGCAAAATCTGTTTGATGGATTTTATTTCTGCATTCACTTCTAGCATTGCTGTAATTTGCACATCATCTTGTAATCTTTGTTCATCCGCATTAATCTGTAAACTCTGTTTGATGCGCTCTATTTCTGCAGCCGTTTCAGCCTTATATGCATCTAGCATTGCTTTAATTTGCTCATCGTTCTGTAAACTCTGTTTGATGCGTTCTATTTCTGCGGCCATTTCAGCCTTATATTTATCTAGCATTGCTTTAATTTGCTTATCATCCTGTAAACTCTGTTTGTTGCGCTTTATTTCTGCACTTATTTCAGCCTTATGTGCATCTAACATTGCTTTAACTCGCTCATCATCCTGCAAACTCTGTTTGATGCGTTCTATTTCTGCAACCATTTCAGCCTTATGGGCATCTAGCATTGCTTTAATTCGCTCATCATCCTGTAAACTCTATTTGATGCGTTCGATTTCTGCAACCATTTCTGCCTTATGTGCATCTAGCATTGCTTTAACTTGTTCATCGTTCTGTAAACTCTGTTTGATGTGCTCTATTTCTGCAGTCATTTCAGTCTTTATTTGTCCATCATCCTGTAAACTCTGTTTGATGTGCTCTATTTCCATATCCATTTCTGCCTTATGTGCAACTATGTTCGCTTTAATTCGCTCATCGTCCTGTAAACTCTGTTTAATATGGTCGTCAACTCGAGATTTCATATCTTCCATAAGCGAGGCAGTACCTGCAGCTGCCTGGTCTGGTATTCCAACGTTAAAATCTTTTTTTAGTTGTGCGATCTCGTTTCTGTGACCGAACACCATTCGCCTAATCTGCTCGTGTTCGTCATGCATTAAATTACTTCCGTCTCGTTTGGCAATTTTTCGTGGGGTCAATCCAAATCTGTGCACTGGATTTAAGTGGAAGTCGTCTCTCGCCTTATTAACGCTCCCCATTTTTTTAATACGAATAAACACAAATGTCCGCACGTGACTTCGTCAAACGATTGATACTGATAAACGTTATATTTTATATTGTCTCCCAGGTAACGGTACAATTCAATAGGAGGTGGAAGATCGCCGAAACTATCAAAGTATAATTTATCTCGCTTATTTTTAGCGTACGCCACCCAATGGCTACCACTTTGCAAATGTGTATTCAAATTAACGATCCCACATTCGAAGGGTCTGGCTTTGACGGGCAACGTGTCTCTGGAGAACACGCCTCTGAAGAATGGAATATTCATTCGTCTAGCCAATTTGCCCAATTGCAGGGAATCCAGCGGTTGAATTATTGCCCCATCTTTCCCGCCGCCGACGAGCCGTACGGTTTCAAGTAGAAACCTTTTCCAGTTTTGCAAATCCGTAATTTTTTTTTTAACGACTGACGTAGACCTTTGCCTTCGGTGGCTAGATTGTGGCGCTTGGCTTCATCGACCATTTCCTTATTTGTTTTTGCCGAGTCTACGGCTTTAGCGATGCCTGCCGCACCTCCAGCCAGTCCACCCAATGCCCCCAATAATGGAAGCAGCAATGGAAAGAATCCACCAGTTTGTCTAACCTGTTTCGTAGGTATGCTTAAAGTCATTCCTTTCTTTTTAGAACCGGCCTTTTTAATCTTATTTATCTGTCTATCAGTAAGAGACAAGCCATGATTGCCGTTCAGTTGTTTATACTTCAATCTTAAATGTAAGGGTATCCTTTTTTTGATGGATTTGGATACCTTTCGTTGCTGATTGGGGGTTAAAGCTACCTTATGTATTTTATACATCTCTTATTTTTTTATAACTTTAATATAACACTTCGATTTTGCCTTTGTCCAATTTCATATTCATCAACCTGTCGCCTATTATCAAAGCGTAAGCTTTAGTATTGGCCGGGACTGCCGTTTCAAATTTCATTTTTATTTGCACGTCAATTATGCCGGTTTTCAGCCTCTCGCTCTGTTTTGAGCAATCAATCACAATCAGCGGATACAGTTTCGCATAATCCCACGCGTTGAACATTATATCGGATGCGCCGTAATAATCTTTCCTAAATTGGATGCACGATTCTAGAAACCTACTGAAATTACTATTTTCAAAGTTCTCATTCGAGTCTAAATAGGGGTACCGCTCGGAGTTCAGGAACGCATGAACTTCGTTGACTTTAACGGTGTCGAATATTGCCGTATTTTTGGTTTGGTCGTTTCTTTTATCGGTCTGAAATCCGACGATGATGTACCGCGGTTTCTCGGAAGTGCTGGTGGTTACCACTCGCCAGGCATGCTCCGTGGTTTGGGGCAAGTCCGACATTTCGAACGACCAATGGCGGAACGCTAATGGAATATTCACGCCTCTATCCATGGCTGCGAGCAGTCGACTCTTTTGCACGTCGGATGGAATCACGTGCGGCATTAACCAATATAGTTGTTGGAGAACTATTTTACCTTCGGGTATGGCTTGCGCGGTTCCAGCCACAGTTTTATTTGCGGCTTTAAAAATGGCATCATCGTTGTGCGTTCTCATCAAAGTTAAAACTTGTTTGGCTCCGTAAATGACTTTGTTATAGTCTTCAAAAAATCCCATCAGATGGGTCAGTGGCACTAACAACGAAAAGGTGCCGTGCTTTTTTGGCAGCAAGTTGTATAACCTGCGCCGTTCCTCAAATCCGGGATTGTCGAGATCCACTGATTTGCCGGACTTGTGGTCGGGTAACCAGCCCATATTTTCGATCGCGTTTTGGTTATTGTGATACGTCAAAGCGCCTTTCATAGTGGTGGCATAGCCTGGATAATTAATCTCGTCGATTAGTTTGTCACCGATGTGATATTTCAGGTTGCTGAAGAGAAAAGGCATGAAATTATTCACTAGCGTTGCCGCATCATCGGTGTCTTTTCCCTCCGACGCATATTCCGTTCCATCATTCTTTGTCAACTGCCCCGTTACGCATACGTAACTTTTATGGGGATGTGTCCAGATATCTTCGTTCTGTATGATTAGGCGAATTTCAGAGTTCACATTATTCAAATTTGTCCCAATAATCGGGTGATACTCGTGGTATCTGTATGCATTTACGGATTCGTCGATGACGAACGGTTGTTCGACGTCTAAATAATTTTCAGCGACTTGCATGGTTGCTATTTTTTAATTACGAAATATATATATATATATATATATATATATATATATATATACAAATATACAAATATACAATTACAAGTGATTTATTTATTTGTAAATATTTAATAGAAAATGTTAAATGTGTATTTCAATTCATTTACAAGTAATTTAATTCATTTACAAGTAATTCATTTATTTGTAAATATTTAATAGAAAATATTAAATGTGTAATTCAATTCATTTACAAGTAATTCATTTAAAAAGAGTTTATGTAATCTTTATTATCGGGACGAAGTGAAGCTACTTTCATTTCCACATTGCCACCGCCTCTCATAGCCGGCTCTATTGTAGGCTTCTCTTTTGCGACGACATAATGTGTCGTAATATTTTTTTTCTTAAATATAATCGGCATCTTATTTTTTTAAACTGACGTTTTTCTTCTCAAATGGAACCGCGCGGTAAAAACTTCCCCTCTGAGATCGATGGGTTTACTATCTTGATCGGTCAACCATATTCTGACTTCGTGAATTTTGGATTGATTTTTTACCGGCAAGTACAGTATGTTATTCGGCATTTCGACTATTTTGAAACCGGCCGGAACGTTTGGAAAAAATGCGTAAATAATCGGAGATGCTTCACCGTTCAAGTACGAATCGGTAATTAAATCGCAGTGCACCAGTATGGTGTTTATGTGGAAAATGTTAACGGGATTGACCGACTCGCTGGTTCCAGCCGTATATTCGCGCTTTTCAAATCCAAATAAATGAGCCATGTTATTCTCATGCCTGAAATCTACGGCATATTCCATTTGACTTATTGTCAACGTCGTGGATAAAGTGTTAATATTCTCTTTTATGTCGATGAACGGTAGGTCACTGTTTTGGTCCCAATGCCCTCTCGCTTTCATCTCGGTATGTAATCGAGCGATAATGTCGACAAGTTCATAACTACCGGGTGGGAAAGTAATGATTAGTGATGTTTTTGTTTTATCGATCGAATACACGAATACGTTGTTTTCCTCGGTGATATTTGGCATTGAATTAAAAGTCTCCAGACTCACTAATCCCAATTCAAATTCATCCTCGCCCAGTAATAAAGGTGACGAGAATGTGGTGAGAAAATCGGTCTTTGTGCTACTCAATACAATAGACATGTTGTTTTTTTTAATTCGCGAGAATTTTCTTACGCATGTTTTCAAACTTGGTTTTATCGAGGATTCTTTCCTCTTTTAGTTCCATAAGTATTTCTACAATTTCGTTGTCGTGAGACTGGTTTCCAGCATCCCGTGATGCATGCAACAATCGCAGCCTGTCTATTAATTCGTCCGGGTTATTGTAATACTTGTAGTCTACGGAGTTTTGCGGCCGAAACGTTTTCGTGACACCTTTGCCAGCTTGGGGTGTGTTCTTGCCAGCTTGGGATGTTGTCTTTGGACGATTTTTATACAGTTCCCAAATTCGTTTAACCACTGTCATATACTTTTCTCCTTTACTAGACTTTGGCATATTAGTTGCCGAATTGTTCTTTTTAAATAACCCTTGACTAGAAATGAGAATCCTGCCGTAATCCACAAAATTTTGGTCTGTCATAGTTCCTTCAATCGGTGGAAGTTTTTGCATGAGGAGATGCATTAATGTTGGAGTTCGTGGATACTTTACGTTTTTCACAAGTATATGAGTTGGAAAGAATTTAACTTCTTCGACTCCTATTTTAAATTTTGAATCATACGGGTCATATCTAATTCCAAACACCGTATCTAAATGAGCCGCATTTTCGGCGTAATATTTCAAGAACTCTTGCTGTACTGCGTTTTCCGATTCTTTGTCCGTCATTTTTAATTCGAGACTTTTTCTTATGTCGCGTTGATATTTTATATTTGGAAGCACATGAGCAAATTGCCAATCATCATCATCATCATCATCTTCTACGAGGCTCGTCTCTCCCTCTCTTTGAAATGAAACATTTTCCTCTTCATTCCCATCATCCCGGCCAAACTTAAGTCGAGGAGTTTCAATTTTACTTGAGGACAAACTTTGGCGACTGAACTGCCTTTTTAAGGATGAACTTTCCCAAGGTAAGAGCGGTGATTCTAGATCCATTTCGTACTTTAAATTATTGGACTTACTTGTAATGGGTGTGAAAGATGACAACTCTCTTTTAATGTGAGTGGAAGGTGAGGATTTGAAAGTCGTAGGTGGTAGAGCAAGGGGTGGAGATAGTTGCTGCTGCTGCTGCGGCAGGCTATGCAATGCGGCAGTTACCGGTTTGAAGAATGCACCGAGCGCTTCATCTTCGGATCCTCTGTTTAACTTATCTTGCAGAAACTTTTTTTTCAAGCTCTGTTTTAATTTCTCGTAATTTCCACGCTGCTGTTTATTCATGTTCATTTTTTAAAAATGGGGAAAATTTATTTTTATATCTCCCGCTCGACATAGACTTGGTCTTGTCTATCGTGAGAAAGCCAAACGTATCATCGTCCCAACACGACTTACACATGTCTCTGAATCGAACGTACGTCATGTCCGTTCCAACATGGTTGTCAAAAACGTGTTTCATGTTTCTTTCGTCTTGTCTGAACATGATTATTAAATTGGCATTGTCTCTTATCACCTGTTTTGGGATCCGGCTATAAGTCTGACACAAGTAAAAAGAATCCACGTTACTATGTCGACCCTGGGCAAAATATTTCTCAATATTATGTTGCTTGTCGGTCATCACATCGTCAAACACAAAAATAGACTTGTTCACAGTTTTATCAAAAAGTTGTTCGGGAGACGGCACATCTTCGTTGCTCGGGAAGAAATGAGCTACCTGTTCGCCCAATTCCGATTCTAGATCCTCGAACAACTCTCTTAACCGCTCGTATTTTGGTTGAAATAAAGTTTTAGAAAACACCATCAGCTTGTCAAATCGTAACCAGTGCAGGAAGTTTAGCAACAGATTCGTTTTCCCACATTCAGCCGGACCACACATGATGCATCTTATGTTTTTCGGCAAAATTGACTTATCACATTTGTCCAAACGCCCCGTGTCAAAATTTATGACATTCATTTTTTATATTCCCGTAATAAAAAAAGAAGACAAACATGTTTTGCGTTAAATGCAAAAAGTCTACTCCTACCGGCACGTTGGAAATGGGTGTCACTAAGAACAACAGAGCCTACAAAAGAGGCAAATGCTTGGCATGCGGGACCTTGAAATATCAGTTCATAAAAAAAAAAAATCTCCAGCAACCGGAAAAGGACTTTTGAATAAACTAATCAATAAATTACTGGTAGAAATGCATATCCCCGGGTACAACTATTGCGGCCCGGGCACAAAATTAGATAAACGTCTAACAAGAGGTGATAAAGGCATAAACCCATTGGATGAAGCGTGCAAACTGCACGACATTGCTTACATAAATGAGAATTTAGAAGCCAGACACGAAGCAGACAGAAAGTTGGTCGAAGCGTGCGTTTTAATCATCTCCGATCCAACAGTCAGTTTAAGCACAAAATTAGCCGCCAAAGCAATCAAAGCAACGTTCAATACCAAACTTAAACTGGGAATGGGACTAAAAAAAAAAAAAAAAAAATGCCCGACATAGAACAACTGGTATCTGAATTACATAAGCCGGCACGTAGGCATTACGTCAGACGTCCGGTCGTATCTTTTGCAATCAACGACTTATGGCAGATCGATTTAGTCGAATTGATACCTTTTTCCCGTGTAAACAAAGGTTATAAATACTTATTAACGGTTATAGATGCGTTCTCTAAATATGCGTATGCGGTTCCCATCAAATCAAAGACTGGGAAAGACGTAACCGCTGCATTTGTAAAGGTGCTTGTCAAAGCGGGGAATAAGGGGCCGGTCAACATGGCATCCGATTGGGGGAAAGAATTCTACAATTCCCATTTCAAGGCACTGGTCAAAAAGTTCAACATCAACCATTTTTCCACACACTCGCCGTTGAAAGCGAGCATGGTTGAGCGGTTCAATCGCACGCTCAAAGAGCGCATGTACAGGCATTTTACTTTGAAAGGTTCGAGGAATTGGATTACTATCTTACCCCAATTGATGACCCGTTATAACTCTTCGGTTCACCGTACGACCAACATGAAACCCAAAGATGTGGCTCCCAAACATGAAAAGGCGCTCAGACTAAAATTACTTCCCGAACCGGCAACGTCCAAGCCTAAATTCAAAGTGGGCGACCGAGTGCGTATTTCCAAATCCAAATCCATATTTGACAAAGGGTTTTTGCAAAATTGGACTAATGAAATCTTTACAATTGATAAAGTGGACACGTCGTACGAACCTCCAATTTTCAAATTGAAAGACAGTCTGGGAGAATCGATCGAAGGTTCCTTTTACCGTGAAGAACTCCAAAAAACTGAAACCAGGGTAGATGATCCCTACTTGATCGAGAAAGTCATTAGAAAAAAGAAAAACAGCGATGGATCATGGAAGTACCTAGTGAAATGGGTCGGCTACGATCAGAAGCATAATTCATGGGTGGATGATCTCATCGACATTAAAAAATGAATAACGTGGAAATTTACAACTGGGCAAAGAACAAACTACGTATCGCCCACTTCAACAACGTGTTGCCCATCGATTGCCTGAAACCGCTCGCGAATCACCGGAGCAAGAATGAAAGCTTCGTCATCAATTTAGACCCATCGACGGGTGGCGGTACACATTGGGTAAGCTTGTATCTTTGCAATGACAGAGGTATTTACTTTGATAATTTGGGAAACGTTCCACCTAAAGAGATCATTGATTTTGTCGGAAGAGACGTTACCCTAGATTATGCTACAAAAGAAGTGTATTCGTTGACAAAAGAGGATTCTTGCGGGATGTTTTGCCTCTTTGCGCTCTATTTAGCAGCCAATCTTAATCTCAGGCAGAATACAATCATTAAAATCATCCGAGGTATGAATAATCTCGAGTTGTTGTAAAGTAAACCCAATATCTGTTTTTTAACAAAAACGTGAAATAATTTAAGAAATTAAAACAAATCTAATTTTGAAATTAACGAAGATTCGCACGAAATCATGCCGAGGAGTGTGTAAACATGTACGGGTGTGTATTCCAGTCCGCGTCAAATCGTCATTCCAGATCAAGATTCAAACTCTGGTGGAGAAACTTGGTAGATTTTCCAGTGAGAATATTGAACACGTCAAATACGTACACGACAATGTAACTATCGCCGAAATCCAGGAATTGGCTGAAATAAGTCATTTATTCGGCTAAATGCTACTCTATATATATAATGCGGCATTATGTAATTAATTATCACAAGTTTTTAAAATAATATTTATATTGTTAATTTTACTGTTTTTTCTCTGAATAAGGAAATAGTCTTTTGATTAATTGGGTGTAATTACAAATTATATTTCACATATTAAATCTGGAAATAAAAATGAATATGTGAATAAACACCTGATTTAATTCAAAACACGTGACCATGTAATTATATTAAAGCAGCGTGACTCATCCGGCAAATGCATAATAAATAAATAAATTTTAATAATAAATATAAATAAAATTGCTTTTAAATAAATTTTCAATTAAAAATAAATTAAAAATATAGTATATAAACATCATTTTAATTAAATTTTCAATTAAAAATAAATTATTTCTCTGCTGAATAATATGGAATTTTTTTGTGCAATTTATGAAAAAAGTGAGAAAATATTACAGCAAATAATCTTTGAACTTATAAGTAGATGGGGGGCTGAAATTACAGATATAAATAATTTTGCATTTGTATTTCGCATTGATGGACAATTTCCTGAACTAAGCAAAATAATAAGAAGAAGAGCAAGAATAATACATGATTCTCTCAACTCAGAAACAAGAGTACACATAAAGCAGTTGTATCAAATTATTCCGGGCAAGAAAATTAAGGATATAGATTTTTTTGATGAAGAGGAGGAATGTTTATAAAAATGGAGTTTTATGAACATACTAGAGCATTCTTACGCCATTCATTTAACAGTGTCTTGTTTAATTGTGACGCATGCAATCATTGCAGTGCCCCCCCTGTTCTGCTAACTCGTTTGTCAATGTAAAAAAAAAAAAAAAAAAAAAAAATGAAAAACAAATAAAAATGTGTAAAAGACTTTTTAATTAAAAGCTGAATAAAATTATTTTTCTTTTACAATTTATTATTCATTTATTTCTGGTTGAGTCACTTTGAAAACCTGTATTTTTTACTGACCACATTTTAAAAAAAAAATCTCTAAAGGTTATTTTTGTTTTTAAAGAGTAAAAGCCTTCGGGGGAAATTTAATTGCTGGTGAGGAAAAAATATTTTCATTCGACTGTTTGCCATTTTTTCACTTATGCATTTATATTTGCATTTATTTCTTATTTCATGTTTTCTGCATTTATATTTGCAATTTAACATTTAAACAATTTTCTGAAAATAAAAAGATTTTTTAATAAAACAGTCAATTAAAGAAAAATGTTTAATAGAAAATGTAAAAAATGTAATTCAATTCATTTTAAATAAATGTATTAAATCATTTTAAATAAAAAGAATTAAATTAATTTGAATTTAAAATTCTTTTAATACATTTAAAAAATTACAAATTATCACCGGCTGAAAAACAAGGAACAAAGAACAAGGAAGTAGGTTGACGAGGCAAAACCAGTTCTTTGTAAATGAATTGAATAAATGTATTAAATGTATTAAATGTATTAAATGTATTAAATTAAATTGAATTTAATTCTTTTTTATTTAAAATTATTTAATACATTTATTTGAAATGAATAGAATTACATATTTTACATTTTTTTCAATATTGACTTTTTTTTTTTTAAATTTAAAATTGTTATTTAAAATTGTTTCAATGTTAAATTGATTTAATGTTAAATTGCAAATATAGAAGCAGGAAACATAAAATAAGAAATAATTTAATTTAATACATTTATTACATTTAATACATTTATTCAATTCATTTACAAAGAACTGGTTTGCCTCGTCGACCTACTTCCTTGTTCTTTGTTCCTTGTTTTTCAGCCGGTGATAATTTGTAATTTTTTAAATGTATTAAAAGAATTTTAAATTCAAATTAATTTAATTCTTTTTATTTAAAATGATTTAATACATTTATTTAAAATGAATTGAATTACATTTTTTACATTTTCTATTAAACATTTTCTTTAAGCAATTTAATTGACTCTTTTATTAAAAAATCTTTTTATTTTTTCAGAAAATTGATTAAATGTTAAATTGCAAATATAAATGCAGAAAACATGAAATAAGAAATAAATGCAAATGTAAATGCATAAGTAAGAGAACAAAGAAGCGTAGAACATAGAAAATAAAGCGAAGCGTGGAACATAGAAAATAAAGCGAAGCGTGGAACATAGAAAATAAAGCGAAGCGTGGAACATAGAAAATAAAGCGAAGCGTGGAACATAGAAAATAAAGCGAAGCGTGGAACATAGAAAATAAAGCAAAGCGTGGAACATAGAAAATAAAGCAAAGCGTGGAACATAGAAAATAAAGCGAAGCGTGGAACATAGAAAATAAAGCGAAGCGTGGAACATAGAAAATAAAGCGAAGCGTGTTGGACACAGCCAAAATTTCACCAACTGCAGATCCAACATGTGATCAAACACCCTGACGGCAAGATCGAACTCTGTCCCATACGTGTGATATAGCATTCGACTCACCATCTCGAGACGAATCGTTTAAAATTACCCCCACTTTTAATTTTATTCTAACCCCCACTTCCAATGCCCCCAGACCATTTTAAACAATGTCAAACAATGCCCACTGCCGTAGGAAGTCCATACAATTTACCCTCACTTTCACTTTTTATTATCCCCCACTTTCCTAAAAATGGTTTTACGTTTGATGGGATTTTACCAACACACGACATTCATCCATCTTCCCTCGCAACAAAATGTAACTGTCCAAAAAACCAGCTGTGATAGAAGCAAGTGTAGTTCAATGACCTACTTCCTTTTAATTCAAAGAGCAGAATAATTTAATTCACTCACCCATGGCCTTGCCTCGGGTCATTTCCTCCTTCATACCTTTAAATTCCTCCTTGAGGATAAAATCAAGAATTGCACATTAAATGCGTATTCACATATCTACTCTTGTACTACAACAATGCTGGCTAACCTAAACCTAACCTAACCTAAACATCCCCATTCTCCCGCCCTCGAACCACTTCCTCATTTTAACCTTTTTTAATTTTTGAGCTGAAATCATGGATTGCCCATTTAGTGTGTGTGGCACCACGGAACCATTTCTCCAACAACACTGCGTGATGTGCGTCTTAGGGAAAGAAACAATTCCGATAACCTTAAAGAAGTTTTACTACGCACCGGATTTGAGGAGAAATTTAATGTCGGGACCGTGTATAGATGAAGCGAGATGCAAGGTTGCAATTGGCTGCGGAATAGTTAAGGTTTATGATCCAAAGTGGAGAAGGCAATTAATGGAAGCTGTGAAAAAGGACAGACTTTACTACATTAAAATGAGTGACCAGAAACCAGATTTCGAAAAGTTGAGACAGAAACAGAAGAACAAAGCTAATGTCGGTGAACAGAATAGTGGCGAATCTTCTAGTTCAAGCAAGAAAAGGTCGAATCCAGAAGAAGGTAGACTGTGGCACGAGCGATTGGGGCACATTCATTTTCCAAGTGTGCAGGAAATGAGCAAACGTGAGGCCGTCGTTGGATTGCCTATTTTGGACGTGCCGATCACACAGTGTGATGTTTGTGACTTAGCAAAGAAGAAATCAGTGTCGCACAAGTCAATACCAGGGATTAGATCGAAGCAGCCACTGGAACTTTTACATATGGACGTGTGCGGAGCGTTTAGCACAGAAACGCTTTTGGGAAATAAGTATTTTCTCACCATTACGGATGATTATTCCCGCTACTCCACCGTCTATTTGATGAAGAAAAAGGACGAAGTATTTGATATATTTTGGAAACATGCGAAGAGGATTGAACGACTACTAGGAAAATCGATTCTCGCCATTCGCACAGACAACGGAATGGAGTTCTGCTCTAACAAATTCGGCGAATACCTCGAAGAGCAAGGAATAATTCACGAGAGAACCAACGCGTACAGCCCACAGCAGAACGGAGTTTTCGAAAGATTAAACCAGACTTTGGCAAATGGGATGCGTGCCCTCGTCTGTGATGATTACAAATCGATAGTTATCAATGTTCACCATAGATGGCGCTGTTTAACCAACGCGCGTATTTCAAACTCGGTTAAAACTAAAAAGTGTGATAAATAATTATTTAGACACGGTGAATAAAATATAACTATTTTATTCGATATAAATTAAGTATTAATTACTTAATGATGTTGATTCTATCGAATCAATATCCACACTACTTACCTGTCAAAGGGAACCAATCGGACCCTTCTGGACCCCAACTGGGCCCATCTGGACATAGTCATATATTAGGTCCGGACTAGTGACCCACGAATCCGTCGATTCGTACGCTGATTGGCTGTCGCCAATCTAGTAGTTCTACAGAACTATATAAGCTCCAGTTTCTCACTTTTTTGTCCCTGGCTTGATAACTGAACTTGTATATTGTCTGTAGTTGAATTGTTATCGTTTGATTTCATTATTCTCTATCGACACATCAGGCCACCTCAGCTCTCCACAGATAGTATTCATTACTATCTGTTATTGTTGTTGTAAGGCCTTTTCGGGAAGGCCAACTCCGGTAATAGACATGCATTCGCATGAAATGGCCCCGTAACGTTAGCCAGCTGTTCTACGGGACAGTAGGACTTCGTACGGTGGCTTAATATAACGGTCGTATACAGTACGACCTTGCTAAATGAAAATAGGTCCCTCAGCTAACTGGCCACAGTCCGCTGCAGGATGGTTGTTGTAAACAACCCACGCAGGTTCCCGTCTTTCTATGATTGGTCCTTCCGCTCGTTAAAAGTCGGTAAAGGCCTAATGCACAGGTAACACGCCGGGTTGGTAGCCCGTGAGTAATATCTTCAGATGTTGCGATAAATAACTACCTGGATAATGGTAATCCAACGGCAGTGGCCAAATAATATTTTACCCGGTGCTCGATCTGCTGATCCCGTCATCGTAAGGCATGCTGGCGGATGGAGGAGTCAAATCCTCCCGCGATGGTTCTCTCGACCGTCGTGACGGTCCCCGCCCCATCGTACCCTCCGGGTTAGTAACCCGTGAACGATATATAAAATATGTCGTGTTAAACAAATTACTTGGGCATTGGTAATCCTGTATTGGCAACATCTTTTTATACCGGTAAGTCCATAGAAATGTTTACCTGGTGGTTGGTACCACCGATAGCGAGTTAAAGCACACAATTAAATACTCGGCGCCTGATCACGAGATCTTGTCGTCGTAAGGCATGCTGGCGGATGGAGTCTCAACAACTCCCGCGACGTTCTCTCAATTGTCGTGACGGTCCCCGCCCAATTAATATTTATACAACAATTCATTTGTTGTATTCCACTAATTACTTTACTTTTATTCATTTGGAACATGGAATATTCTGCTGAATATTCCTACTTATGCGAAGGACTCTTCGCATTATTAGATACTCGATGCTGCGGACCAAATACGTCTCCGTAGCGATATTTGTGACGATGCCGCAAGTCAGCCGTATTCCTCTGGCTTCGCCCGGATCCTCAACCAGTTGATGCCGCCCGTTTACACGCGTCAAGAACCCATCTTTTGTCGTTAATATTTAGTAATAAATATGTTATGTCACACTAAAACTGTAAGTTGTTTCTATTCGATCACGAGCCATGTTTGTAAAGACTTCCGTAGCTTATCTCGGTTAGGTTGTTGCTAAAACTTAGCAACGTCTTGTATAAACCGAATTATCTATCTCAAAAGGACTAATAAATTAGCCCAAAAGTAGAATCGTCACAAGTGGAGGTTCTACCGAGATAGGCTGCCTAAATTTAAAATAAATTTTGAAGTTTTTCGTGTGTTTATGAGAATTCGGAAATGTGCTTGCAGTGATAAAATTTCGAATGAAATTTTTGTGTGATAGAACCCATGTTTGTTTAATGTTTTTCTTCTTTTTATAGGAATCTCGTTAGAACCGTCACAAGTGGAGGTTCTACCGAGATAGGCTGCCTAAATTTAAAATAAATTTTGAAGTTTTTCGTGTGTTTATGAGAATTCGGAAATGTGCTTGCAGTGATAAAATTTCGAATGAAATTTTTGTGTGATAGAACCCATGTTTGTTTAATGTTTTTCTTCTTTTTATAGGAATCTCGTTAGAACCGTCACAAGTGGAGGTTCTACCGAGATAAGGCTGCAAAAATTCAAATGAATTTTGAAGTTTTCGTGTGTTTATGAGAATTCGGAAATATACTTGCAGTGTTAAAATTTCAAATGAAATTTTTTGTGTGTAAAATAAATTTCGAGCGAAATTTGTATTTGTGTTTAATATTTTTTATTCTGTTTTAGGACTTCTCGCAAGGAAATAAGTGTAATTCATTTTATTCCGGTTTTCCGTCGTGGAAATTATGTGTTTTAACAAAACTAATAATTTCTACCGCGTGGTCAGGCCTAAAGGCCCAACCCCGAAAATGAGAATCTTGCCCGAACTTGTTGAAATTGGTTCCGCCCGGGTAACGTCATTTTGTCGTCGACAATCTGACAAAACCACGCGGTCGGGCCTAATTTTGAAAAGTTGATTTTTGATGGAATTCTTAAAGAACTCTATCAATTTAACAGTTGTTTTAATTTTTTAGAATACTCTTTTAAAATATATTTTGCTTGAGACTTCAAGTTAAACCTAAATTTATTTGCCTAAATAAATTAGAAAGAAAATTGACGTTTTTCAAAGGAATTAAAATTTATATTTTATTTCAAAGTGGGTTTACCTTATTTTACAGACTTGATCTACATTAAATTGTCGGTTAAAAATCGTGATCTCAAGCCATTGAAATCGAAATTTACGAATGGAATACCACTCGAATTTTAGCGAAGAAGAATTCTCGCTGTTGTGTTGCCTAGCAACCCGTGTTGTGCAAAGAAGCCGTCGATTCAAACGAATCGGCGCGTCTTTTGAAATTACGAGTTTTAAAACTTTAAAAAATTCCATAAAGGTGATCATTCATTTATTAATAAATGCGGTGATATTTTAAAATATTTTAAGAAGTATCCATTTTGTTTGGTGACTACGTCATAACACTGGAATCTGTCAAGATTACGGTTCCACGAACTTAATGATTTCCACCAATCTCGGACGAGATTAGACTCTCGCGAGACTAGCGTTGATACTTGACCAATCAGAGAGGTGTATCGAAGTACCCTTACTTCCCTTCGAACTAGTGTGACCACTGCTTCGTTTGCGATCCTCCTGAACGTTTGCAACTTCATCGTTATCTCTCAGACTTAGGAAATTTTCTTAGTTTTAAGTTTAGTTATGACTAATAACCAGCATCACATGAACACCCGTGGTAAGGAAAGAACTTGTTTGACCGGTGGAATGAATCTATCCGGGTTTATACCTGCTCCTAATGGAACTGAAGAAGTGGAAAACCACGCGGTCCATAATGGCGTTTCAAATGAAACAGCCGGACCATCTGGAGAAAATAGGGCTCCACGTGAACCTACTCCGCCTGGAGAAGAGGAATGCATTCCTGAAGGTTCTCATTTAGGCCGAGGCGGTCTATTATTTTGTCAGGATCACGGTTTGAACCCAAACCAATTTAGATCTTTGACCGAAGTGTTAGATTTTGTACACGCGCCTCGTGCTACGTCGGAGCAATCCCATTCCCCAGCCAGCCAAAGATTAAATAATTTTAGTCCCACTCCTTCGACGCCTATTTCTAGATATAGAAATAAAAATGCACAACCTCCTCGTCAAGATCAGTCGAATTTGACACCAGGAGATTTTTATCGTGCTTTCCAGCAACGATTACGAGCGAATAACTTCGCTCGCAACCAACAAAGAGGATTTACAAATCCAGAGAACTTTGAGAATACGTTCAACAGAGCGAATTTGGGTCCGCCTAATATGGCCAACCCTAATCCAAGTTTTCCAAACGAATCAAATAGTTGTCCGAATCTCGCTGGAAATTTGAACCCAAATACAGGTGCGACAAGAGGTCCAAACCGCCGTTTTGACCCAAATTCTAGATTTACAAACGATTCTAGTCCAGCACCTAATATGCAAAGGGGTCACCCAGTTCCTCCGAACTCGAATAACCCGAATAATCCTTCTACTGGAACTCCAGGAAATTCAAATAACTATTTGAATCGGGGTACGCCAGGTAATTCGAACAATCGTCCGAATTTTGGTAATCAAGAAAGTTCGAACAATCGCCCGAATTTTAACAATCGAGATAATTCTAATTATGGGAACCAAGGTAATTCGAATAACCATTCGAATTTTGGTAACCACAGTAGACCGAATCAAGGAGGGTCGAATAATTTCAACCCTAACAGTGGTGGCTCAAGTCAAAATAACTCGAGTCAACCAAACAATGGCGGATCGTCAAATGACAATTCGCGGCCCCCCAGTAGCTTTGGAATGACGGCTGATGACCTCGCGTCAATTGCCACAACCATGCACAAGTTGATGCAGGCAGGAAAAAGTTCCGCCTCTGTCCCTCAAACTAACTGTTTGAAACCGCCAGATATCCCTGTTTTCTCCGGAAAAGCAGAAGAAAGCGAACGCTTTCTCAATATTGTAAAAAATGTCGCTTTTCTGCGAAACATGTCACTCGATGACATGCTTGTTAAAGGCGTGGCCGGTTACTTAACTGAGCAAGCGCATGGTTGGTTTCATGAAAGGAGAGAAGATTTCATATCTTGGGAAGTATTTGAACAGGCGTTCAAAGAACGGTTTGTAGCCACTCGACAAGAGCGGACGAACCAACTAACTAAGTTGAAACAACTGGAAACGGAAAGTCTTTACGACTTTATGCACAAATATTACCAGTTATGGATATTACAAGACAGTCTTGATGCAAAAGGAGCTGGTTGTCTTTTTATCGGGAGTGTAACTCCTGCTAACGATTTGCTTTTGCATACGCAAGGCATAGCGGATCTGCCTCTGACAGAGATTTATGCCGTTATAACTAAAAATAAAGGCTTGTACAGTCGTACAGCTAATGGAGCAAGGGAAAATATTTCCAATCCAGTCGTTTTCCCACCTCGAAAATCGGACACACGTCCTCAGTCGAAGGCAAATGCTAAATCTTTAACTTTGGATTCACAAGAACAACTTAATATTTGTGATGAAGAGTTACCTGAGGAATGCGAGGCCGTTTATCTAATAAATGGAGTAGTGGATCAGACCAGACGTGGTCAATTAGTTTGTTACCACTGTAAGAAACCAGGACACATGCGTCGAGAATGTCCGGACTTAAAACCACGTGCAAATTTCAACTCTGAAGAGTTGCAAAAACGAAGTACGCCGGATTCCCCGACTGTGGATCCTACTTCTAAACGTCCTAATAACAGATGGATAACTCAAGAAGTGTTGGATGCAACACTAGATGCTAAACTTGATGCGAAATTAAATACTTTTGAAAATAAGTTACAAACTTCGCTGACCAACTCGTTGGCAGAAATGGTCAAAACTTTGATCAAGCCCGAATCGACAGATTCAAGTGCGACTAGTTCAAAAAACTAGATCCGGGGGACGAAGGTTTATTCCATCCCCCAGAAGTGGCCAATGCTACGTCGGAATCTTTATTTATGGATGTAGACACAACTTGTCTTGAAGAAGCCACTAGTCATAGTGGCGGAGTAGAGGAAAATATACAAGAAATGACGGAGCAATTAAAAAATCTGACATTGTTTCCTCACAAGTGCTACACGAAGAAATTCTGTAGACTTCGCCGACTCAACAGAGTCATAGGCGGCAATAATTTGCACAATATTACTTTAGGTAATAATAAAGATGATCCTCGAATGAAGATCACAATTGGTGGGCTCACCTACAACGCGCTCATGGATACAGGAGCATCTCAATGTTACATCGGAGAACAACTCTTGTCTGAAACTCAGGCTTTGCCCGAATTCTTACAAGAGGCTCCCAGAAACATGATGGTGAACGCTGTAGGCGTAGCACACAAGCCTGTCGGACAAATAACTTTGTGCGTACAATGGGCTGATGAACTTACACCAATAAATTTCATCGTTTTGGCAAAACGAGTTTGTGGCTTGATACTTGGTCACAATTCTTGTGACGATTCTACTTTTGGGCTAATTTATTAGTCCTTTTGAGATAGATAATTCGGTTTATACAAGACGTTGCTAAGTTTTAGCAACAACCTAACCGAGATAAGCTACGGAAGTCTTTACAAACATGGCTCGTGATCGAATAGAAACAACTTACAGTTTTAGTGTGACATAACATATTTATTACTAAATATTAACGACAAAAGATGGGTTCTTGACGCGTGTAAACGGGCGGCATCAACTGGTTGAGGATCCGGGCGAAGCCAGAGGAATACGGCTGACTTGCGGCATCGTCACAAATATCGCTACGGAGACGTATTTGGTCCGCAGCATCGAGTATCTAATAATGCGAAGAGTCCTTCGCATAAGTAGGAATATTCAGCAGAATATTCCATGTTCCAAATGAATAAAAGTAAAGTAATTAGTGGAATACAACAAATGAATTGTTGTATAAATATTAATTGGGCGGGGACCGTCACGACAATTGAGAGAACGTCGCGGGAGTTGTTGAGACTCCATCCGCCAGCATGCCTTACGACGACAAGATCTCGTGATCAGGCGCCGAGTATTTAATTGTGTGCTTTAACTCGCTATCGGTGGTACCAACCACCAGGTAAACATTTCTATGGACTTACCGGTATAAAAAGATGTTGCCAATACAGGATTACCAATGCCCAAGTAATTTGTTTAACACGACATATTTTATATATCGTTCACGGGTTACTAACCCGGAGGGTACGATGGGGCGGGGACCGTCACGACGGTCGAGAGAACCATCGCGGGAGGATTTGACTCCTCCATCCGCCAGCATGCCTTACGATGACGGGATCAGCAGATCGAGCACCGGGTAAAATATTATTTGGCCACTGCCGTTGGATTACCATTATCCAGGTAGTTATTTATCGCAACATCTGAAGATATTACTCACGGGCTACCAACCCGGCGTGTTACCTGTGCATTAGGCCTTTACCGACTTTTAACGAGCGGAAGGACCAATCATAGAAAGACGGGAACCTGCGTGGGTTGTTTACAACAACCATCCTGCAGCGGACTGTGGCCAGTTAGCTGAGGGACCTATTTTCATTTAGCAAGGTCGTACTGTATACGACCGTTATATTAAGCCACCGTACGAAGTCCTACTGTCCCGTAGAACAGCTGGCTAACGTTACGGGGCCATTTCATGCGAATGCATGTCTATTACCGGAGTTGGCCTTCCCGAAAAGGCCTTACAACAACAATAACAGATAGTAATGAATACTATCTGTGGAGAGCTGAGGTGGCCTGATGTGTCGATAGAGAATAATGAAATCAAACGATAACAATTCAACTACAGACAATATACAAGTTCAGTTATCAAGCCAGGGACAAAAAAGTGAGAAACTGGAGCTTATATAGTTCTGTAGAACTACTAGATTGGCGACAGCCAATCAGCGTACGAATCGACGGATTCGTGGGTCACTAGTCCGGACCTAATATATGACTATGTCCAGATGGGCCCAGTTGGGGTCCAGAAGGGTCCGATTGGTTCCCTTTGACAGGTAAGTAGTGTGGATATTGATTCGATAGAATCAACATCATTAAGTAATTAATACTTAATTTATATCGAATAAAATAGTTATATTTTATTCACCGTGTCTAAATAATTATTTATCACACTTTTTAGTTTTAACCGAGTTTGAAATACGCGCGTTGGTTAAACAGCGCCATCTATGGTGAACATTGATAACTATCGATTTGTAATCATCACACGTCTACGATGCGCAGTTGGAACACCGTTTTTGGGGTGAAGCAATTCTCACTTTTAACTATCTCAGAAATCGAATTGCCAAATTGAACTCAGACAAAACACTAATGAAACTGTATTATGGTCGTAAACCATCGCTTCGACACCTAAGAAAGTTTGGAAGTTTGTGTTTCGTGCAAAAGAAAATTCGAGATGGCAAAATAGACAATAAAGGACTGCATGGAATTATGCTCAGCTATTCCAGAATAACAAAAGGATATAGGATCTGGCTACCAGAATTTTCAAAAGTGATCGAGACCAGCGATGTCAAGTTCATTGAAAGCAGGCGCGGAGTTGAAGGCATGCTGGGCGTACCAGAAAAATATACCACGTATATTGACAATTTAGAGGATAATTTGGACGATAACGATTGCCAATATTATTCAGATGAAGACGTTAGACCACCGCTACCGCCGCCGATCCCAATCAATAAGAAAGAGGTACAACAAGAAGAATTACCTCAAATCAAACTGAAGTTTAGACAACCGGAAGAAAAATTGCAAGTTAATTTACCTGCACCACAAGCGAAGGCAGAAGTCCCGGACCCTGTTCGCACCATACCTCCACTCGTTTGGAAGAAAACAGAAAAGGTTAGACCAACGGGACAAAAGGATTTTGAGTATACGATCGTCGGATATGACAAGCCGAAGTTGCGTTCGATACCAGACGTAAAACGATATTGTGCGGATCACAATCTTCGTGTTCCCGAACATCTTTTTGAGGAGAAGAGAAAGAAGAAGCCCTCTGAATCGAATGCAACAGCTGACAATTTCGACTTAGATCTAGACGACTTTACTCTTGAAGCTAATCATCTCGAAGTTCATATCCCTACGCGCTTTGAGCAGATTGCAAGTCTGCCAGAAAAAGAAGAATGGAATCAAGCAATGTGTGATGAGATCGACACGATGCATGAGCGCGAAGTATGGGAATTAGTTCCACCACCACCTGATACTAAAATAATTGGATGCAAGTGGATTTACACCACCAAGCAAAACGAAGAAGGGGAGATCGCATGCTACAAAGCGAGACTTGTCGCACAAGGTTTTTCACAAGTCTACGGCGAGTCGTACGAAGAGACCTTTTCACCCGTGGTAGACTTTTCCATCGTACGCTTCATGTTTACGTTGCTCGTTTGCATGCTGAAGTGGTCATACATCCAAGCAGACGTCAAATGTGCGTATCTTTACGCAAAATTGCACAAAACTGTGTACATGCGTCAACCGAAAGGTTTCATTTGTGAAGGCAAAGAAAACTATGTCTGCAGATTCCTTCGAGCGATATACGGATTACATCAATCTAGAAGAGAATGGGGTATAGAACTCGAAGAGACATTGTTGCGACTAGGACTAGAGCATGTAAATTGGTGCAATTGCATCTATAAATATGGAAACATCGCATACTTGATCGTGTATGTCGATGATATCGTCAATTTTGGTAAACAATACGAAGATGCGATGAATATCCTCAACATGATCGGAACGCAATTTGACTTAGTCATACTTGGACAGACAAAGAAGTTATTAGGAGTCAAATTTTATTCGTATAAACAACAAATGGTTCTCCATCAAAGATCCTACGTCAACAAGGTCTTGTTGAAGTTTAAGAACCATTTAGACTATGTAAAGATTCGATCCCAACCAATGACAAAGGCAACTATCCTTACGAAGCAAGAGTGTCCAAACACGATTGATGAATTCAAGATTATGGAAGCAATTCCCTATCGAAGCTTACTTGGGTGTTTGGCATTCATCGCATCAAGGACAAGACCCGACATGACTTATGCCGTCAACATTTTAAGTCAATTTCAATCAAATCCAGGATGGGATCACTGGATTGCGTTACTGGACTTACTCAGTTACCTGAGAACAACGAAAAATCAGGGATTAATTTGTTCCCAAATAATCGGATTGAAGTTATTGGATATAGCGACTCCAATTATGCCAACAATAGGGACGACCGAATCTCCATTGGAGGAACTCTTGTAACTTTGGGAACAACGCCCATTTATTGGAGGACCTTCAAACAACGGAACGTTACGCTATCAACTATGGAGGCCGAATATGCGGCCCTTACGGAAACTGTTAAGGACTACATATGGATCGTTCGAGTTCTACATGAAATTGTTCCCGACTTGGCAGGCAGGTTTCCTCACCATGTTCTGTGTGACAACATTTCAACAGTCCATTTCACAAAGTCTTGTGTTGAAAACAGAAAGACGAAACACATAGACATTCGGTATCACTTCATAAGAGAACTCGTCAGAAGGGATAGTCTCCAAATAGTACATGTGGGCACAAAGTGCAACTATGCGGATATTTTTACAAAATCTGTCGACAAGGCTGATCTAGTGCAATTTTGTGATCGTTTTCTAATTAATCTAAGTGTCCTAAATGCTTGATAATACGAGGGGGCCGATTGTTAGATATTATAGACCTTGTGTATATTTATTTGTATCGTATCATCAAGCGATACTGTTGTTTGCTTTAACCGATCATGTACTTTGTTTGCAATTAACTGCACGAGTGGCTGCGGCTTTATTTGTAATGTGTTTACTTATTTAACCTAAAGGTGGCGCTGTATACTTTAAGGAGTCACATGACTTGTAATAAACACTCACTCTATGTTTGGTTTTTCACCTGAGAACACCTGGCTCTTCTTTTCAGAATTAGGGTTTTTCACACCACTGCAAAACAAGGCATTTGTTTTTGATTTCCACTAGAAATCAACATTAACAACGTCTTGTTTAAACCGTTTTATCTATCTCAATTGACTAATAAATTAGCCCAAAAGTAGAATCGTCACAAGTGGAGGTTCTACCGAGATAGGCTGCCAAATTTTAAATAAAATTTGAAGTTTTGCATGTCTATGATGAATTCGAGTAGTGTAACGTTTATGGTGATTTTTGTGTGTAAAATAAATTTCGTTTTAGATTTATAAGTGTTTAATATATTTTATTTTTGTCTTAAATTTTGTTGAAAAGATAATAAGTGTAATTCACTTTATTCCGATTTTCCGCCATGGAAATTATATGTTTTAACAAACTAATAATTTCTACCGTGTGGTCAGGCCTAAAGGCCAAACCCCGAGAATTGGAAAATCTTGCCCAAACTTGTTAAAGTTGGTTCCGCCCGGGTAACGTCATTTTGTCGTCGACTAATTGGTTGCGCCTAATTTGAAAAGTTCGAATTCTTGACGGAATTCTTAAAAGAATTCTATCAAGTTAACGGTTGTTTTAATTTTGGAATGTTTTAGACGTGTATTTTTTGCTTGAGACTTCAAGTTAAACCTAAATTTATTTGCGTAAATAAATTGAAAGAAAATTGACATTTTTGAAGGAATTAAAATTTATATTTTATTTCAAATCGGTTTACCTTATTTACAGACTTGATCAACATTAAAATGTTTGGTCAAAATCATGATTTCAAGACGTTGGAATCGAATTTTATAAATGGAATATCATTCGAAGTTTTAAGCGAAGAAAAGTTCTTGCTGTTGTGTTGTCTAGCAACCCGAGTTGTGCAGGAAAGCCGTTGATCTCAAACGATTCAACGTGTTTTTAAGAAATTGTGGATTTTAATGCTTTAAGATTCCCGTCAAAATTACCATTTTATTAATAAATTCGGTGATATTTTAAAAAATACTTGAGAAAGTATCCATTTTGTTTTTGTAGCTACGTCATAATCCGAAAAATCTAACCAGATTAAGGTTCCAAGAAAAAGGTGAATTCCACCAATCTCAGACGAGATTGAAATCTCGCGAGACTAGCGTTTGATGATCAGCCAATCAGAGAGGTGTTTTGAAGTAACCATACTTCCATTCGAACTAGTGTAACCATTGCTTTATTTGCAACCCTCCTGAACGCTTGTGTCTTCATCGTTATCTTTTCAACTTTGGAAATTTTTTACTTTTCTTTGATTTTAATTATGACTAGCAACCAACATTCAATGAATACCCGTAGTAAGGAAAGAACAACTTGATTAACCGGTAGAATAAATATGACCGGGTTTGTGTCCACTCCTAATAGGGCTGGAGAAGTGGAAAACCACGTGGTCGACAATGGCGTTTCGGACGAAATGGCCGGGCCATCTGGAGTTAATAGGACTCCACGTGAACCCACTTCGCCTGGAGAAGAGGAGTGTATTCCTGAAGGTTCTCATTTCTCAACAATCGTCAGAATTTTGGTAACCAGAGTAATTCGAACAATCGTTCGAATTATGGAAATCAAGGTAACTCGAATAATCATTCGAACTTTGGTAACCACAATAGACCAAATCAAGGAGGGTCGAATTATTTCAACCCAAATAGTGGTTCTAGTCAAAATAACTCAAGCCAATCAAATAATGGTGAATCATCAAATGACAATTCACGTCCTCCTAGTAGTTTTGGAATGTCGGCTGATGATCTTGCTACAATTGCTTCAACTATGCATAAGCTGATGCAAGTCGGGAAAAGTTCTACTCCCGTACCTCAAACTAACTGTTTGAAACTTCCGGATATTCCTGCATTCTCAGGAAAGGCCGAAGAAAGCGAGCGCTTTCTCACCATAGTAAAAAATGTCGCTTTCCTGTGGAATATGACACTTGACGATATGTTAATCAAGGGTGTAGCTGGTTATCTAACCGAGCAAGCACATGGTTGGTTTTACGAGAGAAGAGGAAAATTTATTTCTTTGGATATCTTTGAACAAGCATTCAAAGAAAGGTTTGTGGCCACTCGTCAAGAGCGGACTAACCAATTAACCAAGTTGAAACAACTTGAGACAGAGAGTCTATATGACTTTATGCATAAGTATTACCAGTTGTGGATTCTCCAAGACAACCTCGATGCTAAAGGAGCTGCGATTATTTTTATCGTGAATGTAACTCCTGCTAATGATCTGCTTTTGCATACGCAAGGCTTAGCGAATTTTTCTTTACCAGAAATTTATAACGCTATAACAAAGAACAAAGGTTTGTACAGCCATACAGCTAATAGAGCAAAGGAAAATAATTCTAATCCAGCTGTTTCCCCACCTCGGAAAACAGATGCTGGTCTTCAATCGCAGAATAATGTAAAATCCATGACTGTGGGTTTAGATGAACAATTTAATAATTGTGAAGAAGAGTTACCTAAAGAACGTGAAGCCGTTTATTTAATAAATGGAGTTGTAGACCCGACCAGACGTGGTTAATTGGTTTGTTACCACTGTAAACAACCAGGTCATATGCGTCGAGAATGTCCAGGTTTAAAGCCGCGTAATAACTTCAAACCTGAAGATTTGCAAAAGCGTAATATTCCGGATTCCCCGACTGTGGATCCAACTGCTAAGAGACCAAACAATAGGTGGATAACGCAAGAGGTGTTGGATGCAACACTTGATGCCAAGCTTGATTCAAAATTTAATAATTTTGAAAGCAAGTTACAAACTTTGCTCACGAATTTGTTGGCCGACATGGTTAAGAATTTAATTAAACCAGAATCTGCCAATTCAGGTACTACCAGTTCAAAAAACTAGATCCGGGGATGAAGGAATTATCCAGCCCCCAGAAGTAGCTAATGCTGCGTCGGAATCTTTATTTATGGATGTAGATACTACATTGCTTGAAGCAGCCACTAGTCATAGCGGTGGTGTGAATGAAAATCTACACAAAATGACGGAACAATTACAAAATCTAACATTGTTTCCGCACAAGTGATACACGAAGAAATTCTGTAGACTCCGCCGACTCAACAGAGTCATAGGAGGCAATAACTTGCACAATATTGCTTTAGGTAATAATAAAGATGATCCTCGAATGAAGATCACGATTGGTGGGCTCACCTATAATGCGCTCATGGATTCTGGGGCCACTCAATGTTACATTGGAGAACAGCTTTTGACGGAGACTCAAGCTCTACCTGAGTTCATACAGGAGGCACCCCGGAATATGATAGTCAACGCCGTCGGCGTAGCTCACAAGCCAGTCGGACAAATAACTTTGTGCGTGCAATAGGCTGACGAATTCACACTGATGAATTTCATCGTTTTAGCAAAACGAGTTTGTGGGTTGATAATTGGCCACAATTTTTTGCGACGGCAAAAAATCAATTTACACCCATTTCAACAAGTGTTCACTTGTGATAGTAAACCTAATTGGTCCGCTCCTTATGAATCGGAAGAAGCTAAGTTAGCTCTTGCTCCGTTAAATCAAATTACTTTCGATTTTTTAGAAGGACTAGCGTCTGCCATTGACTCAATTGAGTTAAATAATACTCCTATGTTATCATAAGATGAAAAATTAGTTGAAGACAGTGATTGCACTCCCGAGCAACAACTGGTGCTTCACGAAGTGGTCAAGGCAATACCAAATGTATTTTGTGACCAAGTTGGGTGCACTAATGTGACCCAGCATTGCATCAAGTTTAAAGAAGGACACTCCCTTCCAAAAATGCAGTATAGAATGTACAACCCGGCAAAGAGAGCGATTATGTCCTAACTAAACTATTCCAAAAAGTATTTGAAATACTCCCATTGGTTGGGAGATTCATAACACCAGTATAAATGCATTGCGACAAAACAGCAGGTAAAAATATGACATTCAGGGTAAACAAATCATTAAAATTACATCAGAAATGAAATCAGCAGGTAAAACTACACTAGATATGTTAGAATTAAAATTCCCAAACCAAAATTTTAACCCAAAACAAGACACTTTCAAAATCTTCACACAAGTCTAATGGAATCTGAAAACAGCATCATATTCAAAACACAACTGAACTAGAGACAAAATCTCCAAGTTGCTGGCAACAGTAACGCACCAGGATTGGTTGACTCAGTCATGTGATTGTAGTCATCCCCAATGTGAATCTCCCAACCAATGGGAGTATTTCAAATACTTTTTGGAATAGAGTTTAGTTGCCGAACTAGAGCAGGATGGACTCATTGAAAAGGCCAAACGACCCTTTGTAAGTAATCCTGTCATTGTCGCAAAACCTGACGGTTCGTATAGGATCTGTATCGACTACAGGTGGTTGAATGCAATCACGGAGATTGATGTAATTCAGATGCCTAGCATCAACCTATTATTGCATAATACAGGTCCTGCTAAGTACTTTACGTCTATTGATCTTGTCAAAGGTTATTATCAGGTCGAAATGTGTGAGGAAGATTGTCCAAAGACGGCATTTTACACGCCAAATGGCCCGTACCAATTTGTGCGAATGCCGTTCGGCCTTTGCAATGCGCCTTGTACTTTCCAGCGACTGATGGAAGGCATTTTAGGCCCAGCTCTGCAAGACTACGCGTTAGTTTATTTGGATGATGTGATTGTATATTCGGATAATTGGGATGATCATCTCAAACATGTTCGAGACGTTTTAGAAAAGCTTAATCAAGCTAATGTGACAATCAATAAAGCAAAATCTCGCTTTGGGCGCACAGAACTAAAGTTCTTGGGCCATTGGATAAAGCCGGAAGGTTTATTCGGAGATCCGGATAAAATATCGGTCATTATGAAGTTTCCCACTCCCACGTGCGCTAAAGACATTCAGCGTTTTCATGGCATGACTAACTTCTTCAGGAAATTCGTTCCAAATCACGGAGTCATTGCCGTGCCATACACACGTATGATGAATGAGAAAACTCCATTTGAATGGGGAGATGAGCAGACAAAAGCTTTTAATAGAATTAAAGAGCTACTTTGTGGCGACTATTGTCTACACAAACCAGACATGACTGCCTTTTGTCGTCATAACTGACGCTTCACATGAAGGCTTAGGAGCCGTCCTCTGCCAAGACGTCGATATATTTGACGAAAAGAAGCAGAAAAACATTTCTGTAGCCAAACCTGTAGCTTATGCAAGCAGGTTTTACGTGGAGCGGAGAAGCGCTACACAACGCCCAAACTCGAATGTCTCGCAGTCGTGTGGGTTATCGAACGATTTAGACCATATTTCGAATATGGTACGTTTACTTTAGAGTCAGATGCTGAAGCACTGAAATGGCTTCTGCTAACGCCTGAGCCATCCGGGAAACCAACACACTGTCTCCAATCGAAATGCTGTTCTCCTCGCTTCTTCTTTGTGCGTCTGCGTAATCTTTCGTTTTCTTTTTCTCTATCGCGTCCTTCGTTTTGACGTCCCGATGCAGTTTGTCTTTCTGTTCCTTGGAGAATTTTATCGCGCATTTTCCTCTGCGTCATCACTTCGAAAGGAGTTACCCCCGTTGTCCGATGTGGTGTGCTGCGGTAGGCTTGTAGGAATTTCCCTAAACTTTTCTTCCAACTCTAATTTTCCACTCGTGCCGCTCGAAACGATTTTACAAAGCATTTGTTAAGCCTTTCGACTTGCCCGTTGGCTTGAGGCCAGTATGGAGTGACCCTTCGATGACGTATTCCTAGGCCTTCCATAAACGTCCGAAACTCCGTCGATACGAACTGAGGTCCGTTGTTCGACGTAACGCTCTCCGGTAATCCCCAACCTTGAAAAACATGCTCGAGCCAGTCGATTATCTTTTCTGTTTTCGTTGATTTCAAAACTGCCGCTTCCGGCCACCGTGAATAATAATCCACGAGCACTATGATGGAATGGCCATCGTCAAAAGTCCTGCAGATGTCTATTGCTAAATCTCGCCAGGGACCTTTAGGTAGCACGGTGCTTCGAATTGGTTCAGCCTTTTCTGTCGCTCTTCCAAATTGACAAGCGTGGCACTGTTGAATCGCTGCCTTCACATGCTTGTCCATGCCCGGCCACCACACTTTCGCTCTTAAGCGCTGCTTGGTCCGCACGATTCCTTGGTGACCCTCGTGTGCAACAGCGATGACTTTCTTTCTCAGCTTTTCTGGCATCACTATGTGAGTTCCTCGCAATAAAACTCCCGATTTTACCGTTAACTCTTGTCGAATTGGCTCAAAACGTTGTAATTTAGTTGTGAATTTTTTCTCTTTTCGCACGCAATCCACCAAACCGCTGATTTCCACATCGTCTCTCGACGCCAACTCCACCTCGTTGAGTGTCATCGCCTTTGGTATAGCACTTTCCAAAATGAAATGAACGTGTTTTTCCGTCTCTCCAACCATAGTCTTGCCTTCTCCCACCGGGAGCAACCGCGACAGCACGTCCGCTATGTTAGTTGAGCCCGGCTTGTGCCGAATCGAAAACTCAAACAGCTGCAGGCGCAACACCCACCGTTCAATTCGCGCCGATGGCTTGGACTTCACGGAATAGATGATTTCGAGCGCTTTGTGGTCGGTGATTAATTCAAATGCCAACCCAATCAGATAAACACGAAAGCGCTCACATCCCCACACTACCGCAAGTGCCTCTTTTTCTGTTTGGCTGTATCTCCTCTTAACTTGCGACAACGTTCGACTCGCATACGCAATTGGTTGGTTGTGACCGTCTGTCTGCCGTTGAACTAATACTGCCCCAAGTCCAACTGGTGACGCGTCTACAATCAACCTCGTTTGAGCATTCTTCTTGAAAAATGCTAATGTCTCCGCCCTACATAGTGCCTCCTTCAGCGAACAAAACGCCTTTTCTTGTGCCGCTCCCCACTCAAAGCTGCCATTCTTCCTCGTCACGACTCCCAATGGCTCTGCTAATGTGGCAAAGTCTTTAATACATCGACCGCAGTAGTTGACTAAACCTAAGAAGTTGTGCACTTCCGTTTCTGTTTTGGGCGCACACGCATCTTTTACCGCCTTGATTTTCTGCTCTGCGACTGAAATCCCATGTTTGGAAATAACATGCCCCAAGAAGTTTAACTTCGAGAGCCCGAAACAACACTTTTTCGCATTTAAAGTCAAACCATTTTGCTCTAAAACTTCCAAAACTTTCTCTAATCTGGCAACATGTTCGGGAATCGTCTTGCCATGAACGATAATGTCATCCAATGAGTTCTTTGTGCCCTCGCACTCCTCGAGAATCAGTTGAACTATCTGCTGGTACTCCTCGGGTGCTGAAGCAACCCCCGAAGAATAGCCGCTTAAACCGAAATAACCCTTGATGGGTAACAAATACCGTGTATTTTCGTGATTCCTCGCGAAGTCGGATTTGCAGATAACCCCATCTGCAGTTTAATTTGGTGATAACTTCAGCGCCGTCGATTTTTTCCAACACTTCTTCTATCGTGGGAAGTGGGTGTTGTCGACGCTTAACTGCTTGGTTGACCGCCCTCATATCTACGCAGATACGTATGGTGTTATCTGCTTTCACTGCAAAAAAAGTGAGATTTCCTGTGTGGAAATCTGTCTGGAAATGTAACGGAAAGATCTAATTTACATTGGTTTTCCATTACATTTCCACAACGTATAAATATCATCTTTCCATACAACTTTCCAGTACATAAACAACTGTTTCCCACGTCGACTTTCCATAACATTTCCATACTGTTTAATTTAGTATTTCTATTAGATTTCCACACTCTTTCCATACTGTTTAAATGTAATATTTCTATTACATTTCCACACCATTTCCACACTGTATTGTGTTAAATTTCCATCATCTTTCCATGCTCTTTCCATACGTTTAAATGTAATATTTCCATTACATTTCCACACCATTTCCATACTGTATTGTGTTAAATTTCCATCATCTTTCCACAATCGAAATATGAAATTTATAAGCAATTTTTTTTTTACTTTTTTTTTCACTTTTTATTTAGTTTTTGTTGCCAGTTTTAGTTTTTGTTACTTTTAAAAAAAGAATTTACAAATGTATAATTTTTTAAAATTTTATTTCATTTTTATTAAAATATTTATTATACAAAAAAAAATATAAATGTTTTCTTGATAAGTAGATTTCCTATCAAATCTGCTTACAGGTGCCGAGGTGGTTTTCTAAAAAAATGCACATATGTTTATTTTATGTTCTATAAAAACAATAAAAAAATATATATTTGCTTACTTATAATGTTTTATTTTGCAAGTAGTTTCTTTCTGTCAGAAAGTTGTCTTCATTGTCACTTCCAGCTGAAAATATAGCAATTTAAATCATTAATAAATTTTTTGGGTTGCTTAACAAGTAAAATCCCTACTTGAATTTGATCTGCTTCGAAGTGGGCTGACTTTCTAAAAAAAAAAAAAAAAAGATAGTTTCATGTTGTATAAAAAATTAAAAATCAAATTTGAAATTTGCTTACTCTAGCTTTATCCACATTTCTTGAATTCTTATACTTACTGTGCTGACCTGCGCCTGAAAAAGTATTGAAGTTATTTTTATTACGATGACTTACCTCCTGTTCTTCATCTTCATCAGAACTGTTGCTGCCATTCTATAAAAAAATAATTTCATAGATTTAATTGCAATTTTTAATGTAAGCCCATACAAATCTATTATTTGCTCCTCGGCGTTTAGCTGAGGTTACTGTATTTGATTTCCTCCGCCTATTTTTCTGGCTTCCATGTTGAAGAGCATCCAAAATCGCTTCATTATCCAGAAAATCCATGGTAGATATTTTAGAATCTAAACCAAATAAAAATTTAATTATTTTATCTGTGCACAGGTAAAATGAAAACTGTTTAAGTGAAAAAAGATTCAAAAAAAGTACGAGAAAAAAGTACGCTCATGCCGAGGCCGCGCCAATAAACGCGGCATTGAAGGACAACAATCACCGTAGGAGTCCGGCAGGAAAGCCGCAGCTCGTGCCCCGGAATACTTTTTAACGGTTTAATTAGTTTGAATTGTTAATTTAACATTTTAGCTCGGTTAGATTAGATTCAACATTGTGTTTTGTGAGTTTCGCTTTGTAATGCAAAGTTTATTTTAAGTTTTTCGGTATCCTAGGTCGGACTCTATGGAAGTCCCAGAGTTCCATTTTGCAGCTATTTTATTCACAATTGATACAATGGCGGAGAGCCCGTGCGACGACTTTTAACCGCGTGTTTGTAAACTCAAATACAAAATAATTCGGTTTTTAACCGAATTATTTATGATATAGCACAAATTAAAATTGTTATATTATTTTATATACACTTTTGGAGAAAGATTGTGCACACGTAAAATAAAAACGGTTTTCAAATGTTTGATTTAAAAACCGAATAATTCGGTTTTTAACCGAATTATTTATGATATAGCACAAATTAAAATTGTTATATTATTTTATATACACTTTTGGAGAAAGATTGTGCACACGTAAAATAAAAACGGTTTTCAAATGTTTGATTTAAAAACCGTTTTCATTATTTAATTGTAGCATATTTTCTTTTAAAAACTATGCCCCAGAATTAAAATAGACAATTGAAAATCATCTACTTTGAATATTTTACCTTTAATGAATTTAACAACTTGTTCGAAAGTTTTGAACCACGCGGTCGACCTCGATGGGGTTAGGGATGCCGGAAGTGCTTCAGCTTCTTAGTCATCGAATAGTTTGATTTACATCCACCAATCCTGATGACTTGCGCATCACGTGTAGGTTTTGAAAACCAATGAACATGCTCAAACCACAAGATAAATACAACAGTAACACCGCAACATCTAACCAAACCTATTGTTTTGTTCAAATTTTTATTTTATTAAAAATGGCGTTATGAAGCTCTGACCTGTTCCTAGTAATGTACAAGTAGAAGCATGGATTTTCATCCGGTGTTTAATCTTTTGGAACAATTTTACTTTACTGGCCACCTCTCAGATCATCTCCAAAATTTGGATATAGGGGTATTCTAGGGTGAAAAAACGAATGGCGTTGACGGTTTTTGGGGCAAACGGAAGCGGAAGCGGAAAACAGCAGATTAACGACCAGTGATGGCCATCAAATGTTTACTTTCTCATTTTTATAACCCTAATTTCATTGTTAGCTGTCAGTCAATCTCTCCCCAGCATTGTTACGCACGTGCGCTCTTATTGTCAGCCATCTTTATTTTTATACCAGTTTTCCACCTGATTTTACACGATTTGTTCAGTTTCATCATCCATACACTTAAAAGAGGTTTCCATTTTATCCCAGGTTTGTACCCTCGTTTTTCTACCTTCGTTTTGGGGTCACCTAATCTACTAGAAACCACGCCCCTAGTTTTAACCTCACCTAACCTAACCTCACCTAACCTAACCTCACCTAACCTAACCTCACCTCACCTCACCTAACCTAACCTCACCTCACCTAACCTAACCTCACCTAACCTAACCTAACCTAACCTAACCTCACCTAACCTAACCTAACCCACGACACAACAACAACATAAAGGACAACAACAACAATGGGCCATATAATTCCAATGCTTAACCTAACCTCACCAGTATAAACAAACTACTAATAAACTCTTGATTTTCGCTTCCGCTTTCGTTTGCCCCAAAAACCGTCAACGCCATTTGTTTTTTCACCCTTCAATACCCCTAAATCCATATTTTGGGGATGATCTGAGAGGTGGCCAGTAAAGTAAAATTATACCAATCTTTTTTTCCAGAAGATAAAAAAAAATATCTTAATTCAACAAACCGCAATTATTATTACTATTATTGTACGAATGTTGTAGTTAGATGAGCGAATTTTGAATGTTGTAGGCGTTATCGAAAGAGAAAATGTGGAGCAATCTGAGAAAAAGTTTTAATTTTAAAGTTTTTATTTTTGAAAAATTATGTTTTATTGGTCGCAAAAGATGATCCCTCGGTTCTTCGCAGCGTCATATCCAAACACTGGTTGGATTTAATTTAATTCAGTGCCAGTAATTTGAGTGCATTCCGACAACAAGAAGGTGATTCTAATCATATTAAAAGTTGGAGTGAGTTTACGTAGTACGGTATATAATTGGAAAAAATTATTTCGAGTAAATGTGATCTTTAATCGACAGCAAGTTCGTTTACCTGTTACGGCGCAACGCACTCATGAGTGTGTTGAGTTTGTTGCATCGGTATTTTATTCCTTTTCTACGCCAACAAATTTGGTCGGTCACTTGAGAAATAATTTATGCCAAAATCTCGATAAAATTTTTTTATAAATTCCACAATGTTTATAAGTTAATGTCAATTTTTCAGGTTTCGCGTGCGCGAAATTCCACCGAATGCGAATTTGGACTAAAAGGAGCCTCGCTTTATTATTTTATTTATTTTCATTATTTATTTTTTATTTTATTCAACAATATAAGTGAATAAATAGCTCTCTGTTTTTGTATATTAGTGTGTATGTAAAGTCAGTCGTAGAGGTAAATAAAACGTGAATACAAGCAATGATTCATGTTTAAACCAACATTTCGTAAACTTTTTCATCAATTTAATTTAATGCGGAGACGCCGCCACAAGTTCCTCCAGATAAAACATAAAATTATTTCGAGTAAATGTGATCAACGGTTGACAGCAAGTACGTTCACCCGTTAAGACTATCGCAACAAGTTTTTCGACGATGTGACAAATTAATATGGCTATAAATGCCTATTGTGCCATTATGACGGTAATTTTACTGTATTTGCTTGTAAAACTGATAAGAGTCCTGAATAAAGTTATTTATGATGTTTCAGAAGCAAAGTTGTTATATTAATAAATATTAATTAACATTACTTCGTGATATCAAAGTATCACGGCCAAAAATACAAGATTTCGTCTGCTAAAACAGCATTCGTCAATGCGGTATGTCGCCACTAGAAGGCGCTATCGCAAATCAGCGGTAAATTCGAAATACGGAATTAAATGAATAACACTCAATATATTAAATAAGTATTTAATATATTGGTTTAGATTATTTAACTTGACAATAATATAAAGTTATATTATTGTATTGAAAGATTGGAAGAAAGAATTGGTCACATTCTTGGAAATGTGACCATGCGGATTAAAGGATTAAAATGTGTAACTTGGGAATGTGTCCCCGGTATCCATTTCCGGTCCTGAGTATCCAGATCCGGTTTTGCTAAAGGATTAGCATAATCTGAAGTTGCATCCCCGTATCCACTTCCTGCGGTACGAGATTGGTGGAACTTAATCCCACCAAGTATAAAACTCCCTGACAACAGGAAGTTAGTTAGTTCTTGATTTCTGGTTATTTGGTATGTTCCGCATGTCAAATAACTGTTTCTTACTCAGGGCATGGGCCTACCGGTCCATGCATAGCATGGCTCTGCTGAGCCATGCAACCCCCGTCAACTGAAGGCGAAGTTCGGACTGTTAATGTTTCCGTCAAACGGTCTTGCCGAGGAGAAAGCCTCCCGCATAAGTATCCTCGTGGTCGGACAATAGAATCACGTGTGATACCAAAGTATTTAGTAACCGTTAGTAGCACTGTTACTGAAAGAGATTGACTCCATCACTTGATGGTGCCAAAGCAGTCTGCATGCAAAACATGCAGTTACCGCCAGTAGCACTATGTGTTTGGGAAAGTTATATCTCTTCGGTGATGGTGCCAAAGCAGTCTACTTATGAGTAGTATCTCGGGTGATTAATTCTGTTGTGCAGAACTGCGGGCTATATCCCCCTGAATACCAGTGCCGTCTCTCACCGCACTGTTATTTAGGGCACGCGCGATACTGTTCTGCTCGGCAAGGCGAACTTTGACGGCAATTGTGTGTTGCGATGTTTAACCTTTATTATATTTTGTAGTTGATAAATACACCTTAATTGTTTAAACTTGGCAACAAGTTAACAACCGAAGTAAGTCACGAGACTTATTTCACTGTATGACGAATCAAATTCGTAACAATAAATTGAATACAATTTATTGAGTTAATTTATTAAACTCACAACATCGCGAATTAAATATAATTCGCAAGCGGAACCTTGGCGAATAAATGACTTCATTTATTCATTACCAATTTCCAACCCTAGTTGTGGCGGTGCACATGAGTCAACCGCACCTCTCGGATCGAACCAAGAAGCATTACACGGACCATTACACGATACGGACCTGGAACGCGAACGAAGCAGTTCCACGATTACGAAGCGCCGACGGAAGCCGCGAGGACACAGCCAGCCCGGCTATCGCAGACGACATCTATAACTCGGTCGAGCGGGCGTTTTGCCGTTCCCGAACCCCGGATCACCAATAACCGTAATCATATTATTTCAGGGCTGTTTTACAGCCAATTTCATGTATAGTTTAACTTGTATTTAACTTGCCAAATGTCGGCATTAGTCATTTGTATAACTTTAGATTTGTTTATATTGTTTGATAACAATAAATGTCTTGTTTTGATAACTCTGTTGTATTTATTTATCTCGTTACTATTCACTAATTCACGCGACTTATACCCGGTACTATCATGCGATAGGAGTTGTGGTCGTCACCGTCACACGTGGAGGTCCCACCGAGATAGGTTGCAAAGTTTAAATTTACCGAATTTAAATAAAAGTGAAAATTGAGATAAATAAAGAGTATAACATTTCAAAACATTTTATATGTCTCTGCTTTTGCGAAGTAGGGAATCCTCTTTAAGAACGTTGGGATTCGTGAGAACTCTAACATTAAAGGGAAAGTTTCGTTGTGTTGAAAAAACACTTAAAATCGAAGTAAAATTAATTTTAATTTTCACGAAACAAGGCTTGGTAAAATTCCAATGTTAGTTGAATATTTTCGTAAGAAATATCCAATCAGTAACGAGATTGACCAGGCCAAAGTGCGGACGTAGTAGAAAACTACTAAAATAAAGGATTAGTTTCCATTTTATCATTGGATAAAATAACTTTCCACCAATAAAGTGTCGAGGGATTAAAGGATTATCGATCCTCGATGCCACGCGGATCCAGACTACAGACGACCATTCGTATCCAGACCAGACCTGCAGACACGTGCTCCAGTAGCCATCTTGACCACGCCGTCCCGTTCAGTCCCGATTCGAATTTTCCACGCCGTAAACCAGCTAAAGTTAAGTGTATTTCATCTATTATTTTAACAAATAGTTTAAAGCGCCTTCTCACCCGACGCTAGTTTACTTGTAGTAGGATTCATTTGATTGTTTAAAATTTATCGATAGTTTAACACGTTTACCCAGCACGTGGAGTTTAAGCTTAACCTTATCGAAGTGTATTGTTATTTTGAAGTGTATTTTTTTTTTATATAAAGTGTGTTATCGTTCTTTAGTAATAAAGAATTTAAAAACTTTTATCATGTCTGACGAAAACATTCATATGAATGAACGAGAAGTTGATGACGGAAACTTGGAAAATAGTTACGTCCGACTCGAAGACCAAACGGATTTAATTCCGGACGATTTGACAGAGTATTGTCGACTCTATAATCTAAATCGGGCTGATTTCAAAACAATAACCGAAGCGGTTAATCATGTACGCGTACTTGAGAAAAGAAATCAGAGAATTAGACCCGATGAAGATGAAAATTCGGAGAACGAAAGTCGGCATTCGCGGACTTCACACCGAACCCCACGAAAAACGATTCCCACGAATCGTAAGCTGGACTTTCCCTCTCCTAAAAAGAGGTTGGGATATCAAGCCCGGATAGTGTCGACTCCACAGCTAAACGATAGAATGGTACGCGAACCATCGTTTAGCCGATCTCGTAGTCAACAAAGTTCTGGACAAAGAACACCCAACTCTAATAGTCCTTTAAATCTAGCCAAACCAAGGTCTAGATCGACTAGTGTTAATCGAACGATTAACAATAGTAATTCGGGTTTTATCCCCCAAACTTCGGGGAATAGACAAAATGTCTCCCAAAACTCTAGACATAGACAGTATGTTACTCCAACATCTGGAAATAGACATTATGTCCCCCCGACACCGGGGAAAGGACAGTTTGTCCCCCCAACGCAGTCAAAAAGAGTGTCAAATCGAACTCCAAGGAGATCCGATCCGATCTCACCATCCCCCGTTATTCAAAATTTACCGGTGGGAAAGACTCGTTCAAATCAGACACCCCCAGAACGAGTACAAAATGAAAGTAGTGTTCCACATGGACAACATGTACCATCTGGCAATCATACACAGTATGAAAATTATGTTCCTCCAAGGAAAGAAATCCCCCAGGACAATCAGGTCCCTAAGGGAAATCTGCCCAATTTTGAACATAATTCTGGTTCGGCATCCTCTGCTGGTAGTTCATCTCAAGCGAGATTTTCCACCGACGACTTGGGAGCCATCCTTACCCATGTGCGAAATATTCAAACTGATTGTGCACAGCAAGTACAACAATTTATGCAGAATAATGCACAGCAAAATAATAATGCAAACAATTCGAGCAAAACCTTTTTCAAAGGTCAGGATATGCCTGTTTTCGATGGAAAACAGAAGGACGTGGCTAAATTTTTAGCTACAGCCAAAACAGTCGCTGTCGCTAAAGGTTTAACCCTGGATGAGATGGTAAAACGCGGAATACCAACTTATTTATCTGGTATAGCCCACGAATGGCATACCGATAACATCGACAAATTTGTTGACTGGAAAACTTTCGAAAAGTTATTTTTGGCGGAGTTTGACATGATCCCTGTCACTCGAGCCCGAAAGCTTCGAAATTTAATCCAGGGCCCAGAAGAGCCACTTTATACATTTCTTTTGAGATTTAAACAAGCTCAAGGATCTTATTCAAAAAGAGATGAAGCCCCCACTCTTCTCGAGAATTTGAACTTAGTTAGTTACAATCGAATAATCGATAGAGGTCTTTATGAAGAATCATTTAATGACATATTTCAATTTGTCCGGCAGAATAGGGCTCTTTTCGAAGCCCAAAAATGCTAGTGTAGACACTATTGCCAATAAAGAGGACGAAACTGCCCCGTCAAATACTCAAAAAGGTAAAGACGCCAGGAGTTCGCGCCCACTCATACGATCTACTCAGACGTTGAACGCCGAACCAGAAGTTGTACCTATGGAATCTGACGAGACAGACAATCTTGAAAACGATGTGGGATTCAACAACATGGTATGTGCCCTATCGGAGAAAGCAACTGGAAAATGTTTCCATTGCAATCAACCAGGACACTTTAAGAGGGAATGTCCTTTGTTACAAAAAAGGAAATTTGCTCAGGACAAACCTCAAGGTAATGGTAATAATACCAATACCAATCCCGCCTCTGATCTTTTTAAACGACAGAGACAAAATTGGGTAACAGCTGAATCTTTGGATCAAAAACTCGAAAATTTGAATTGGGGAAATGCTGCAACAAATGAAGGTATTTACGGAATTGTGATCTAAATATTCATTCATTCGAAAAATTGAAAAGATTTCAACAAACATCTCGTTATTAGAGATAAGGGGGACAAATTATTAAAATTAATAATCAAAAAACACGTCCTTCGTAAATAAGAATTAGAGAATTTTTCTCGTGGCAAAATTAAAGGATTTTAACGAATTTGTATTTGTTAAAAAATTTGTTAAAAAAGGGGGAAATGGATGTTATTAAACAATTATAACTATACTTTTTCACTCGAAAAATGGAATTTAACCCCGGAAAATGTAAAACTGGATCAAATCACTTTTTTCCTATCGGAAATAAAAAATACACAATGTTGAAAGTTGAAAACTTTATTAAAAACTGTGGTTGGTAATGATATTACAAACAAACAGAATATGTAAAGGAAAAATATTTTTTTGAAGAAAAATTATTTAATTATTTAAATTGGTAAAAAAGACCAAATTCCAAGAAGTACGGACTTAGTAGAGAACTACTAATTAAGGTGAAACGTTGATTACAAACCAATGTTTGCAATCGGCACATGCACACCGAAATGTTCGAATGCCAACTCCAAACCCAGGTTTGCAGTCGCTAGAAACACGACATAAGTTCCACTATACATCACCGTGTAACTGTCCAAGAAAAAAGGGCCAAAAATCGTTAAAGCGAGCTTTGAAAGCTCGGGAATTCGCAATTGTGCGATACGATGTCTTTTCTAAAGAATTGACTATAGTCATGACAATTAAGGGGGACGTGATGATACTTAATTGTCAATATTATCGGTAGAAAGTTTTATTGTCTATTAATAAACTTAACTAAAATACGTAGAACCAATTCAAATTTGTACTATTGGAAGAAATGTATCAATAAAGTTTAGCAAGAAAATCCTGAACTTAGGCAATCTAATTGAGTTAAACAACTAAATTCAGAATTGGAAGTCACAGCATCTCCCAAGATATATCAAGCCTCACAAAGGCATTTATATCCATTAGAATAGAAATAAGTGAAAGTGCAAACACTTCCAATTATTTAAGGGGGATTTGTGACAAATTAATATGGCTATAAATGCCTATTGTGCCATTATGACGGTAATTTTACTGTATTTGCTTGTAAAACTGATAAGAGTCCTGAATAAAGTTATTTATGATGTTTCAGAAGCAAAGTTGTTATATTAATAAATATTAATTAACATTACTTCGTGATATCAAAGTATCACGGCCAAAAATACAAGATTTCGTCTGCTAAAACAGCATTCGTCAATGCGGTATGTCGCCACTAGAAGGCGCTATCGCAAATCAGCGGTAAATTCGAAATACGGAATTAAATGAATAACACTCAATATATTAAATAAGTATTTAATATATTGGTTTAGATTATTTAACTTGACAATAATATAAAGTTATATTATTGTATTGAAAGATTGGAAGAAAGAATTGGTCACATTCTTGGAAATGTGACCATGCGGATTAAAGGATTAAAATGTGTAACTTGGGAATGTGTCCCCGGTATCCATTTCCGGTCCTGAGTATCCAGATCCGGTTTTGCTAAAGGATTAGCATAATCTGAAGTTGCATCCCCGTATCCACTTCCTGCGGTACGAGATTGGTGGAACTTAATCCCACCAAGTATAAAACTCCCTGACAACAGGAAGTTAGTTAGTTCTTGATTTCTGGTTATTTGGTATGTTCCGCATGTCAAATAACTGTTTCTTACTCAGGGCATGGGCCTACCGGTCCATGCATAGCATGGCTCTGCTGAGCCATGCAACCCCCGTCAACTGAAGGCGAAGTTCGGACTGTTAATGTTTCCGTCAAACGGTCTTGCCGAGGAGAAAGCCTCCCGCATAAGTATCCTCGTGGTCGGACAATAGAATCACGTGTGATACCAAAGTATTTAGTAACCGTTAGTAGCACTGTTACTGAAAGAGATTGACTCCATCACTTGATGGTGCCAAAGCAGTCTGCATGCAAAACATGCAGTTACCGCCAGTAGCACTATGTGTTTGGGAAAGTTATATCTCTTCGGTGATGGTGCCAAAGCAGTCTACTTATGAGTAGTATCTCGGGTGATTAATTCTGTTGTGCAGAACTGCGGGCTATATCCCCCTGAATACCAGTGCCGTCTCTCACCGCACTGTTATTTAGGGCACGCGCGATACTGTTCTGCTCGGCAAGGCGAACTTTGACGGCAATTGTGTGTTGCGATGTTTAACCTTTATTATATTTTGTAGTTGATAAATACACCTTAATTGTTTAAACTTGGCAACAAGTTAACAACCGAAGTAAGTCACGAGACTTATTTCACTGTATGACGAATCAAATTCGTAACAATAAATTGAATACAATTTATTGAGTTAATTTATTAAACTCACAACATCGCGAATTAAATATAATTCGCAAGCGGAACCTTGGCGAATAAATGACTTCATTTATTCATTACCAATTTCCAACCCTAGTTGTGGCGGTGCACATGAGTCAACCGCACCTCTCGGATCGAACCAAGAAGCATTACACGGACCATTACACGATACGGACCTGGAACGCGAACGAAGCAGTTCCACGATTACGAAGCGCCGACGGAAGCCGCGAGGACACAGCCAGCCCGGCTATCGCAGACGACATCTATAACTCGGTCGAGCGGGCGTTTTGCCGTTCCCGAACCCCGGATCACCAATAACCGTAATCATATTATTTCAGGGCTGTTTTACAGCCAATTTCATGTATAGTTTAACTTGTATTTAACTTGCCAAATGTCGGCATTAGTCATTTGTATAACTTTAGATTTGTTTATATTGTTTGATAACAATAAATGTCTTGTTTTGATAACTCTGTTGTATTTATTTATCTCGTTACTATTCACTAATTCACGCGACTTATACCCGGTACTATCATGCGATAGGAGTTGTGGTCGTCACCGTCACAACGAAACCAATCTGCACTCCGTACACTGTACGGTGGTGTAAGCAGCTGACGTGAATTGCTACGTTTCCCCGGGCCCGTCACGTAGATCAGAAGACGGCATGGAATAAGTGCGTGTCGGGCATCGAGCTGCAAAAATTTTAGTCTGGTAGGCCTCGAAGTTATGTGATTTTTGGCCGTATCGAGCGGCGTGACCGCTTTCGACACGCTCTCCGGCGGCGTGATCATTGCCTCGCTCACGCTCAGCGAGCTGTCGGTCGGCACGAAGATGCGAACGGGTGTCTGGCGTGCATTTTTGCTAATTTTGCTTCGAACCCTGCGAGTGGATGAGTTGTTGCACGGACGAGGCGGACGTCGTTCGGCGGCTCGGGTGGATTCAACTGCGCAGAAGAGACGTTTTTTTTCTTCTAATTTTGTTCTAATTGGCAATGCATTGAAAACCCATATGAAACACAACGACATACGCACCTGCTTTTTAAAATTTTTTTTTACGTGTTTGTCAACATATATTCTTTAAAGTCGGCACTTTGCACGATAGGGTTGGCCGCAGAAAGTTGGAGCAATAACTAATTTATCTACCCACATGTACGATTGTGTAACATGTTTCGAATGTAACGCGTTCTCCGTACGTAATAATAGATCAGCATGTACCACATATTCTGACCGCTTGCTTAAAAAAAAATTGAGGGCCAACTTTTATCGCCGTTTGCCGCGATAACAGGTGGTTTTGAATTCGCTTACACGTTTATTACAAATAAAGTTATATGTTTTAAAAGTATTTTATTACAGCTAAGTAAAAACTTTCTGCCGCGTTTGATAGCTCAAACGCGGCCGAAAAATAACGATTTTCCCAATTGCAATTGCAATTGCAATTTTCTCCATTGCAATTATTAAATTCAACTTTTTATAATTTTTCCAAACAACAAAATGAAATGAATAAAAATCGATCTTTATTTATACTTAATGATGGCAAATTACAACAACGAATCCAAACTTAATAATTATCCTTCGAATCCGGAATAACTTGCCTCTAGATGTTTATTTCTGGAAAATTCGTACAAAAAATCATCATTTTCGTCATTCGAAATTAACTTTAAGAAATCCTGTTCCCAAATGCTCTACTTGACGTCCCGATCTCACCGCTCTTCAAGTCTGCAAAACGCTATTTTTATTTGCCGCCGCGAGCCCTCGTTAACTTCTTGGACTGACCGGAGTTTGAATCATATAGCCGCAACAAGCTCACTACTGTTGCCGGGACGAAACCGCAAACACGTCGTAATTAAAAAAAAAATCATCATTTTCGTCCAAACACAAAATCGCAAAATCATAATTCCTAGGTTTATAATCAACTTTATTCACGATTTCCACGTGCAAAACAATTCGACACGCTCTTCTTAAATTCTTATAAAACAATAAGCACGCCATGAATTCCAATTTTTATTTTATTTTTTTGTTATTATATTGTATTTCAGTTTGTGTTATAATGTATAAATACAAATAAATACTAAAAAAAATTAGTTACTGCTCAAACTTTCTGCGGCCAACCCCATCGTTCGGAGAAGCTAAAGACCCCGTTTTTGTCGATTTCCAAGCGAAATTGGCCAAAATGCACGCCTAACACCGTTCGCATCTTCGTGCCATACGACAGCTCGCTGAGCGAGGCAATGGTCACGCCGCCCGATAAGGCGCCCGCAGTCAAACTCATGCCGTTTTGCATCGAATCGCATTCGCTGGCTCGATTTGAAAAATGTCGATTTCAACGTCGAATCGATCGGTTTTTAGTTTACCACGTAGCTTCGACTTCTTTTGATTGCCGCGTCTGTTTCCGAGAAATGTGAGAAAAAGTGGTTGGCACATTCAGACTAAAATTTTTGCATCTCGATGCCCGACACGCATTTATTCCATGCTGTCTGGATCTACGTGACGGGCCCGGGGAAACGCAGCAATTAACGTCATCTGCTTACACCACCGTGTACGGAGCGCAAATTGGTTTCGTAGAAAAACTTGTTGCGATAGTCGTAACGGGTGAACATACTTGCTGTCGAGCGTGGATCACATTTACTCGAAATGCATCCGCGGCATTTCGGCTATTAAACAAAAAAAATTTAAATTAAAAAAAAAACTTGTGACGATTCTACTTTTGGCTGATTTAATAGCCATTTAAAATAGATAATTCGGTTTATACAAGACGTTGCTAAGTTTAGCAACAACCTAACCGAGATAAGCTACGGAAGCCCTTACAAACATGAATATGTGATCAAGTAGAAATAACTTACAGTTTTGGTGTGACATAACATATTTATTACTAAATATTAATAATAACAAAGATGGGTTCTTGACGCGTGTAAACGGCGGCATCAACTGGTTGAGGATCCGGGCGAAGCCAGAGGGATACGGCTGACTTGCGGCATCGTCACAAATATCGCTACGGAGACGTATTTGGTCCGCAGCATCGATTATCTAAATATGCGAAGAGTCCTACGCATAAACAGGAATATTCGGCAGAATATTCCATTGTTTCAAATGAATAAAGTGAAGTAATTAAAATAATACAACAAATGAATTGTTATATAAATATTAATTGGGCGGGGACCGTCACGACAATTGAGAGAACGTCGCGGGAGTTGTTGAGACTCCATCCGCCAGCATGCCTTACGACGACAAGATCTCGTGATCAGGCGCCGAGTATTTAATTGTGTGCTTTAACTCGCTATCGGTGGTACCAACCACCAGGTAAACATTTCTATGGACTTACCGGTATGAAAAGATATTGCCAATACAGGATTACCAATGCCCGAGTAATTTGTTTAACACAGTGTTGTTCAACTCCTGTTCACGGGTTACTAACCCGGAGGGTACGATGGGGCGGGGACCGTCACGACGGTCGAGAGAACCATCGCGGGAGGATTTGACTCCTCCATCCGCCAGCATGCCTTACGATGACGGGATCAGCAGATCGAGCACCGGGTAAAATATTAATTGGCCACTGCCGTTGGATTACCATTATCCAGGTAGTTATTTATCGCAACATCTTTAGATATTACTCACGGGCTACCAACCCGGCGTGTTACCTGTGTATTAGGCCTTTACCGACTTTTAACGAGCGGAAGGACCAATCGTAGAAAGACGGGAACCTGCGCGGGCTGTTTACAACAACCATCCTGCAGCGGACTGTGGCCAGTTAGCTGAGGGACCTACTTTCATTTAGCAAGGTCGTACTGTATACGACCGTTATATTAAGCCACCGTACGAAGTCCTACTGTCCCGTAGAACAGCTGGCTAACGTTACGGGGCCATTTCATGCGAATGCATGTCTATTACCGGAGTTAGCCTTCCCGAAATAGCCCTACAACAGCAATAACAAAATAGTAATGAATACTAACTGTGGAGAGCTGAGGTGGCCTGATGTGTCGATAGAGAATAATGAAATCAAACGATAACAATTCAACTACAGACAATATACAAGTTCAGTTATCAAGCCAAGAGCCTGGGAGAGTGAGAAACTGGAGCTTATATAGTTCTGTAGAACTACTAGATTGGCGACAGCCAATCAGCGTACGAATCGGCGGATTCTTGGGTCACTAGTCCGGACCTAATATATGACTATGTCCAGATGGGCCCAGTTGGGGTCCGGAAGGGTCCAATTGGTTCCCTTTGACAGGTAAGTAATGTGGATATTGATTCGATGGAATCAACATCATCAAGTAATTAATACTTAATTCATTGAATAAAATAGTTATATTTTATTCATCGTGTCTTAAATAATTATTTATCACACTTTTTAGTTTTAACCGAGTTTGAAATACGCGCGTTGGTTAAACAGCGCCATCTATGGTGAACATTGATAACTATCGATTTGTAATCATCACACATCCCCCGGTGACAAGCATAGAGTTTACTAACTCTTGATTGTCATTCTTAATGGATAAGAATGTTCACCTAATTCTATCGAATTAATCCACTTGGTAAGTATTTTATTAAACTTAATCACGTTATTTCTTTCAGAAACTTCGTCACCCGATTAGACTAATCGGCTCCTCTGCACTGCGCAACTCCTGGTTGCTAAGCGACGGAAATGAACTCGTCCGAACATGGATACATGTTCGAGAAAACTAATTTCGATAGAAATTTTATTTTCTCCGTCAAATAAACTTCTTCACAGCTTATTAATCAACAAGATAATCAATAAAAATAAACTTATGCAAAATTTTATTTATCGAAAATCTAAACTACTAATTTTTATTACGACTGTCATAAAAATTATCGAATTTCAACTTGAAATTCTTTTAATACTTCGATCAAAGCAAAATAAACACAAAATTTCCACAAAGAATTATGAAATTTGCAGATAAATCAAACAAACATATATTAATATGATTATTTCAAAATAACAACCAAATTGAATTCGGAAACACAAATTAAATTGAATCCAATTTTAAATCAAACTATATTCTTACGAATATTTAAATAATTAGTTCAAGATTTTGAAACCAAACAAACACAACACTCATGAGAATATTTCGTAATTGCGAAAACATAACAAACACTTGGAATATTTTTTAGTCAAAAAATATTTCCACTCAGAAAAAATAACGAATGTTAATTTTGTCCCTTTTAATCCTCTTTTTCGACGTCAGTCGAAACTTTCTCTTCCTTCTTCTCGACTTCAGCAGAAGTCAGAAAATCCGACTCTTCAGTCGCCTCTGTCGAGACGGCGGAAAACACAGCTTCCTCCGGAGCTTCAATCTCCTCTGGGCTCGGAGGTGGGAACGGTAGATCCTCGAGCAATTCCGCCACGAAATCGACGACGGAAAGCAACTCCTCGGCGTCCTCGAACTGTGCGTCGTCCGAAGTCTCAGACTTAGACGCTGGAGGGGCGCTGGACACGTCGGTTACGGCCGCTGGAGGATCCTCCACTGGTTTAGACGACGTTTCAACAGCCTGTTGCAGCTTACGAGCTCGCCCTCGTGCCAAGATATTGGTTCGTTGAACCTTGGCAATTTCCCTCGCTCGGTCGAGCGTAAGACAGCCTCGCCCACGCGACATCGCTCTTGGTCGAACGAATTCTTCCTGCACCTCGCTTCCGGCGCTCTCGACGGCCTGGACAGTTTCAGTTGAAACTTCGGAGTCTTCAGACGGCGGCGGCGACTGTCGAAGGAGTTCGACTCTTACGCCGGCGTTGGCTTCAGCGCGGGCCCAGGTGAGGAAGCGCGGGTCGATGTAAACCGCTTCGCCGCGACTATTCAGGAAAAGTCGGCACTTTGGGCAGTGAGCCCAACATCGCTTCTCGTTAGGCTTAATGCCTTTCACCACGTGGGGCTGAACCTCCTTGCGCCACGGCTCCGAACGCGGTCGCGTTTTCCTTCCTCGACAGTTGGGACATCTCATTAATGAGGAACCTGCGGATGCACCGCAGCACCACCCACAACCGACGCAAAAGGGGCAGATCGTCTCAGTTGCCTGGTCCGTCACGATGTTATCGTGAGGTATTCCGGCTGCCATGTCTTGTTCGCACTGCTCCTTGCGCAGGCGGGCCTTCTCGTCCTTTTTTCGTGCCTTATTGGCCGCTCGGTACTCGCGGTTGTGAGAAACAGGCTCCGAATAACGCAAAGCGCCCGGCGGCGGCTCATTCCATCCGTATTCTGATGCAGAAGACTCAGCACCAGCAGGAAGATGCGTAACAGACGCTGATTGTCCCGTCACAGTCGGTGCAGCCGCATTCGACGTGTTGGCGACGGTGGGCGCTACGCTTGCAGTTGGCGGCCGAAATTCTGGCGAATGCGGGGCCAACGGGACGTTGATAACGTTCGCGGGTGGACACGCCACTTGGGCCATCGGGGCCAATTGCGCCGACTCATAAATAGTTGGCTGCGCAGAAGTGGATGGGGCCTGCATCATCGCATTTAAGTCGAGCGGAAGTCCGTCCGGATGGACGCTTAGCCAATTAAGCGTTGCGAGTTGCAGCGGCGTCAGGGCGTACATCGAGGCGGGCGCCGTCGGTATCGGTTGGGCCCTCATGTAAGCGCGTTCCGCTGAACGGCGTTGCTCGTCACTAGACGAGGTGGACGAGCTGGACGAGCTTTCATGACGGTGTCGTCGATGACTCCGTTTTGAGCGGTGTTTACCACTTCCCATCTGTAGACGCAAATAAATTATTTTATTAAAAAATAATTCCATTCTAAATAATCATTCCTTGAGTCCAAAGAATTAAAACGTATTGTTGGCAACGAAAATACACAACTCGAGTTATTTATAACCCTTAACACGTGACACTAATGAGTCACATTCCCCTTGTGTTTATGACACGAGAATGGACTCGCCTGACAGCGATTTTCATTGAAAATCGCAACTTGTTGATTTTTCAAAAGAAAAAATCCCCTTAGTTTTGTAAACTATTTAATCCATCTTCCGAGTATCAAAGATAACTTTTCGCATTAATTAATTAATACTTAGTCTAATAAATATCTTACATCGAAAATTCATCGCCAAATAATTTATGCAAGCCTCGACCGCGACTTGATTTAAATAATTAGTGCCTACATACTTAAATTTTAATAATTCATTATTCATATTTAACTCAACTATTCGACTGAATAGATAAACTTCCAGAGTGATTTAATGCCGATTCACGTGTATAATACACGTGAATTTTTTAACTTTTATCGGGACGCCGATAATTTATCAATTGTTGCGAACAATTTTCAATTCTTTGGTCAAAGAAAAATAACGAAACTACTTACTGTTGGAAGTTTCGTGTTTGCAGTTGGCTAAATGAATTAGCGTCGAAATTCTCAAGTCGAAAAAGTGAAGAGGAGACGAAGGGACGAAGTCACTGGTATCCACGTGTTTAACGAAGTGTTTTTTGTGCAATGAACCCTGGGACTTTTATTCCCTATTAATTATCGGGTTCAAGGTTTAATCACACCTCGTAAATCTCGTATCCTCGTGAAGAGGCGAGAACATCACTTTTCAAAGTAATTCTCTGTATTTTAGTTAAAATACATGTAAATACAACCAAAAATTAAAATATTCTATCGAATATTTAATTCATCGCAACAAATTCATATTTTAATATAAATTTCGATAAATATCGTAATATCTTGTCCCCCGGTGTTGAGATTATGAATCACTACACCTGTCAGACATGTAAATAATTACAGTCTCCAAGTTTTGAATAAAACTTATCAATTCCAACAGAACTTTGAGGCTTTTCCTCGTTGTTGGTATGGTTTTTTAAATACTGCAGTGATGTTTCGCACGAAATTTTCATCTGCATATTTAGGATTTGGTTTTCGTTCTCGTCGTGAACGAGTGCTAGTTCGTCGAACTATCGGTTGAGGTTTGCGGGGTTTTCGAGGCGGTTTCTTTGGAACTTCGCCTCTTTTTAACGCCGCTTTCTTTTCCATAGCAGTTAAGCGTTGTCTATGTCTATGTTTAGACTTTGTGGGCGCAGATTTGTCAATCTGCACTGAAGTTGAGTCGGATAATTCCATTGGAATTTCTGAGGAAGTTTCAGGAATTAATTCCATTTCTTCAGCATCCGGAAGTTGATTACTCTCGTCCATCCATTTAGGATTTTCTTGAGGCGAGTAAGAGGCGGACTTTTGTCCTACTTTCCAAGTCTCAATCGGGTACGACGGAGTATAAGGATACAACGCTTTAATATTTACTGATTTTTCAATCGAACCATCAGCTAATTTGCGTAATTTATACGCTCCGCCTGGAAGTACTTTAGTAATTTCCCACGGTCCATCTCTCTTCTCGGCAAATCCAGCGGAGATATTTTTATCTGCGCACGAGAGAATGTGAGTCTGTTTCCAAACTAAATCTCCAACTTCGAACTCCGTAATTACGAACTTTTGTTCGTGTATTTTCCTATGTCGTTCAAAATTTAATTGAATTCTGCGATGCATCTCTTGATGCGATCTACGCAATACATCCAATAGTACTCTGACATATTTTTCTGGATTTTCTTTGTCAAATGGATTGGCATGTTTAATAATCCTTGGGTCGAAAGGTAGTGTTACGATTCGTCCCGTGTTCAGTAACATCGGGCTTGAGCCCGTTGCCGCTGAGACATTATTTCTCATCGCGAACGCGAATTCGTCTAAATATCGTGGCCATTGTGTGTGCACATCTGTGTACAAAGCCAGCATGGTTTTTATATCTCTATTGGCTCGCTCTGTCGGGTTCGCCTGGGCATGATACGTGCTTGTATGGGACGGGCGAATGTTGTACATTTCGCAATACTCATTGTAAATATCGGAAACAAATTGTTTTCCGTTATCGCTCACAATCTTTTTGGGGTGTCCCCATCTGTTTGTAACAGATCTTAATTCTTGAACGCAGTTAGCGCTCGTGGCTTTTGTCAAAGCCTTAATTTCAACGAACTTGGTACAATTGTCAATAATGACAAAAATATACTGGTTTTGGGACCTTCCCGCGGGTTTCGGGCCCATCAAGTCCATGTTAATACATTCCCAAGGATTGGTCATGTTGTGGGGTGTGTAAGGAGCTGCGTGCCTTTTCTGTTGAATAGGTTTGTACTGAGCACAGTGCGTGCAGCTTTTGACGTAGTTCCTGACACTTCTACTCATACCAGGCCAGAAATATATTAAACGCGTTTTCTCAAGCGTCTTACTCATCCCAGCGTGACCGCTTAGGGGGTGGCCATGACAAGCGAAGAGTACTCGTTTTACGAGTGAACTGGGTACAACGGCGTTAAAGCCGTTTCCCGAATCGTTTAATTCCTCTTCGAATGAAGGGTTAAAATAGATGATCATTTGATCACCATCAACTTCTTTTTTGTCTAAACAATAGTTTTTGACTTTGTTTTTCCATTCTTTTATTTCAGATTGTGGTATCCCAACAACCTTGTCATTTAATAAATATTCCCGAATGCGTTTGCATTCAGTATCTAGTAACTGAGCATCTATTATTTCTCTCCTTGTAGGAGGGACTTCTTTAAGTACTTCAGTCAATGCACTGTACAAGGTTTCTTGTACTTCCTCCCCCTCCTTTTCTTCAGAACATTCTTTAGAATTTTCTGAAAAATAGGAACGCACACTAGCCAAATATTCTCGTTTTTCTGGGGCACGATTTAATGAAACAGAAGGATTTCCGTCCCATTCAGGCCAGTATTGTTTAATTTCAACGGGTTCCACATGATCACGAAGAGGAATGTCTTCCTCTGTTAGTGGGGCTCTAGAAAGTGCGTCTGCAACTTGGTTAGCAGCACCTTTTCGAAAACAATTTTAAAATTTCCACATTGGATTCTTAAGGCCCAACGGCCAAATTTCCCAGATGGTTCAGGCGTTCGCATCAACCATTTCAGTGCTTCTGCATCTGACTCTAAAGTGAATGTACCATATTCGAGATATGGTTTAAATCGATCAATAGCCCACACAACTGCGAGACATTCGAGTTCTGGCGTTGTATAACGTTTGTTGTGACCCGACTGGACCGGGGTCAACGAAGAGTTTCTCTCGTGACCTCGTTTCGGGTGTAAGGGGAGCCGCAAGCGCGTCTCCCTTCCCTCAGTGCATTGACATCTAGTCAATGGACAGGCGTCTGCCCTGAGGGAGTGGGGATGGTTCGTCCACCCCACCATTGGGTGATTCTGGTCACCTGTCAACCCCGCTTTGTGCAAAGGAATGTGCCTTGCACTGAGCGAGCAGAACCAACACAACCATCAAACGAGAAACACACGTAAACCCGTCGTCCTACAAGATCAGGCCCAAGTAAATATACTGGGATTGACCGAGGACAAAGGACAATTTACCGTGAGTACGTTTGGTCAGTGTCAAACTCCGCAGAGTAACCTGCGAGATAAGATTACCACACTATTTTAGCACACCAGCTAGAAATAGTAAAAACCACTCCAGTTTAGCGAGTTGTGCAGACAAACGGTCGCACAAGCCTAAACAGCAGTAAAACCACGACGAGCGTTCCCGCCGCTGTGTGACCGCCGGGAACCAGAAGAGTCCGCCGCTGTGTGATCGCCGGACACCACACAAAAACCTAGACAACAGCCCGAAGTAAGTCTTTTAACTAAGCATTCACTCGCGCCCGACCAGCGTGAGCCCGAAGGACCAGCCAGAGACGAGCCGAGGACGCCATATTGCCACGCCGGCCCAAGACGACATCACGTTGCTACAACGAGGACGCCATCTTGGACGCGAACGAAACAAAGGACGACCTCGCCGATTCCAGCCAGCTTTCATCTTACCTTTACCTTTCCATTCCCATCACCCATTCCGATTTACCTTTTACTTACCCTTTATATATATATAAGATATATCTGTACATTGTCCCACAGAATAAATCTATATTATATTTTACCTTTTATATCTGTGTAATCATTTCTTTGGGTAAACCGCTTGAGCAAAGCGGTAGTGAGTTAGTCGAATTAAGTAATCAACCCACGAGTTAGCGACGGTTAGAGTTGAGCGCGACACGTGGGGGCCTGTCCGGGATCAAGTTGAATAACTGATTCTAACCTGTGATTACATCATACCCAAAACAAGAAATGGCAGATAATACCCGAGTAACAGATTCCGACTCCGACGCAAACAAGAGAGCCGGCAGTCGTAAAGGCGCCGACTATCACTTGCGATCTGGAGGTCCCTTACCCAAAGCCTCAGCGCACGAAGCGAGGCAAAAACGGCGTAAGCCTAAACCCGATCGTAGAAGCGCATCAGAGGCATCGCACCCGTCTCGCGCCGAGACGAGGCAGCGATTAGACGAGACAGAGCGGGGTGAAGAGCAATCTCACTCCAAACTGCCGCGTTCTAACCGTGACGGCGAGACGAGCGGAAACGAGGTTTTATCCCGTAACCAATCGCCTCGTCTAACGCACGACACCGAGGTGGGCAGTCCGAAAGCAACGTCTCCGATACAAAAGACGGCCTCAAATACGACCGCTAATTCGGCACTAAACACGCCAGTTACGCACAGTCGACCAGCCTCGGTAGTATCTGAAGGGCACAAGTCCAACTCGTCCTCTGTCAAGCGTGTTTCGAGCCAGCCTTACAGCGTCTCGGGCACCTTGATTGATGCGATGCAGTTGGCACAAGCGGAGGGAGTGAGATACACCCTTCCGACGGGGAAGATTACCGTGTACGAAACGTTACAAATCGTACGTGCAGCTTTAAAAGCGCACAGTGTATCCCCACAAATCACCATTGTTGAAGATTGCGACGAGATGACCCGAAATCCGTTCGCAAACCAGAGGTCAGTTCATCCGAGCTGTCCGACGAGAGCCTAGAGGGAGACCCAAAGCGCACGCCGAAGGCCAAACCCAAACCCCAGCCGGAGAGGGCGACACCAGCTACTCCGCGCAAGAGAGATGCGTCGGCCAGAGAACAACAAACTCGGCCCCGCATGCAAGCTCTCGATTCAGCCACAAATAATGCGATAACACGGTTAATCAACGCTAATAATGCTAGGCGAAATGAAGAGCAAGCTCTCACAAGCCAACAGCAAGATAATCCGCAAGGGACTGAGTGGCAACAACCAGTGCCCATCCTTAAAGACGACGAGTCGTCAAGGAGACAATCGCATGATCGCACCTCTTCGCGAGAAGAAGGCAAACGCGATGAAAGACCGAAATATTATCACTACGGAAATAGTGATTCGTCGTCAGATGGACTGGAGTCAAATGCACCCAGTCATCACGATTCGGAGAGAGGTTCCGGAGAAAAACGAAGGGAAAGAGAACGCGATGAACGCAGGGAAAGGGAACGTGACGACCGTCGTAGGGGCCGGAAAGAGTCAAACTCTTCACGGCGCAACCCGCCACGCCGCTCACCGTCTCCCGACCCCAGCTCCGACCCCTCATCCAACGACGACAGACGAAAGGAGAAATCAAGTAATCGCCGGAAGAGATCCAACTCTCCGCGCGATAGAGAGAAACGACGTCGATCGGAAAATAGCGACCACCGACGGGAGGAGTTTCAGGACCCTCCCCGACAAAGCGCGTTTACCGATTCGACGGGTCGACAGTATACGATGGGAGAGCTTGGAAGAGCCCTGCTTGGCTCGTTGAAGGCCGAGGGAATCGATCTGAGCAAACGAAACGATCGTAATCGTAGCACTGGCGACCGCGTAAAGAAAAAATACGCTGTCTCCCGACGTGACACCATGAGTGTTACCGGGAATATTAGGTGGCAATTTTATATTCAGAACCGTTTCGACGGGTCATGGAAAGCGGGAGATCGCTTCCTTGACGAAGTAATTCGAATTAAGACTGCCACTAAAGCCACCGTAGGAGACATGCTCACCCACGGTATTGTCGAGCTAATGACAGGCTCGGCACGTGAGTGGTACCAAGGATTGAAAGGCGTCAATTGGGACGACTTTTTAATGAGATTCGACCTGCGCTACGGCGAGACACCCGAAGAGGTGAGCCGAAAGATGCGAGGTCTTCGCCAGATGCCTGGTGAAACCATAATGGATTACGACATTCGCGCCAGATTGTTGTTCGAAAAGGCCCCGATGGAATTTCATGCCACGGGATTCAACCTTTTCTTTCTCGGCGGTTTGTCGGAGTACTCGCAACGGGTGTTACTTGAAGAAAGGGCACCGACAGGAGGCAGCTACGAAGAAATGAGCGCCTTCCTGTTCGAGAACACGATAGATATCGAGAAGAGATATTATTCCGCTTTACCAGAAGCGGAGAAAGCAGCGACCGCAAAACGTCTCAAGTTGAGTGCGGAAAGATATGGGGCGACAGATAAGATTATGCGCCCTACTGAATATCTTAGCGGTATAATGGAGCTGGCAGAAGCTAGCGTTGGTTTACAAATAAAAAATAAACTGACATCCACGCTGCCTTCCAACCCTTTGGCCGCCCCTAAAAAGGCACCGACAGCGTCAGCCATGCAAGCGACACTGGAGGAGGTCAAGGAGGGGGAGGAAGCCGGACAAGATGCCGGAAAATCAGACGAAAAAGAAGAAAAAGACGATTATTCGACGGACGAAGAAATACGAAGCTATCGCGATACCTTATCAACGGGTTGCGATGAGGAAGGACCGCTAGTACATCTCATCCATCGAGATAGAGCGGTAGAAGAATTTCGCGCCAGGTTAAAACCAAATGCCGGCCGAATTCCGAAGTATTTTCGGAAAAATTACACGCCACCGTCGAAAGCAGACCCTGAAAAGAAAAAATCGACTGAAGCCCCAAGAGACAAATCAAATATTCGCTGTTTCAAGTGTAACCAACCGGGCCACTACTCCAATGAGTGCCCAAGAACAGCGAAAGAAGACGCTAAGTTTGACGCGATAATGAAGCAGATGGCAGAGATTAAACTCGCCATGGCAAAAAACGAGTCAAAAAACGAGTCAGCGCAGGCGGCGAAGAAATAACTTCTCGACCGTCTGCGCCATTCATGAAGAAGAAGGGGTTTAACAAAGGGTTCGATAAGCCGCCACCAGTCAAAGAAATGGGTAGTGACATAGCTAACGCCCAAATTCAAGACAGGGCCAACAACGCTTTGCAGGTAATTACCGCAAACGCTGAGGCTGAGGCGGAAGAACCGAACCTACTGCTTGAAGAATTACCTCAAGTAGTCGAAGACACAGAAGAATTTCGTGTTTTCATGTGCAACGTGGCGGTCGAATACACCAACCGCCTATGCATGTTGCCCATGACAATAGAACGTGAAAAAATTATGGGACTGCTAGACTCGGGAGCAGATCGCTCGTTCGTTTCCGAAGACATAGTAGCATCATTGGGTCTCACCGATAAGATAAAAGGCGTTAATAAAAATATACGTCTAAAAACCGCCAACGGAATGGCGCGTCCAAAAGGAGTTATATTATTGACCATGGAGTGGCTCGGAGGGGTAGAACAGCACCCTTTCCTGGTCCTGCTCACATGCGACAGAATTTTTCTGTTGGGCTTAGACCTCATGGCGTCAATGGAAATACAACCAAATCCAATAACGAAATCTTGGAATTATATCAGAAATGATAAGGAAAGACCCGCAATTGTCGTGCCACCAGCTCTTGTAAAAGAAGCGGCCGACAAGACACAGTGGGAGAAAGGCCTAAAGAAATTCGTTCAAGACTACGATTTTAAAGCATTCGTAACAGAATTGCAACGGGACAATGTAGTGGAAACACTTGTCGCCGACGCCGCTTTAGAATTAAACGAAGCGGCAGCCCTACGAAGGGTCCTACTTAAATATGAGGGGATCCTGTCGAAAAAACCGGGCCGAACGAATAGGGCTATTCACGAAATTAAATTGACGGATAATAAACCTATACGAGTTGCGTATAAGGGAATGAACCCGCAAAAACGTGAAATAGTGCAAAAAATGTGCCAAGAAATGCTAGACAGTGGCATTGTCTCCGAGGCCCAGGGAGAATACGCGACGCGAGTTGTGCTCGTGATGCGCCCGGGCTCGGACCCACGCCTATGCATTGATTACCGCCCATTAAACGCGGTGACAGAGATAGATCCCATACAGATGCCGTCTATCGAATCCATTTTGAGAGAGCTTAGCCCCTTTTCTTGGGTTACGACGATGGATCTGTCGAAGGGATACTGGCAGGTTGAGATGAGGCCAGAGGATAAGCTAAAAACAGCATTTTACTCGCCAATTGGACGGTTGATGTTCAACGTCATGCCATTTGGTTTAGTGAACGCTCCCAGTACCTTTCAGAGACTAATCGAAAGCGTATTGGGTGATATCCTGCATCAGTTTGTGTGGGCATACCTAGATGACATAGTTATCGCCTCCAAAACATTCGAAGAGCACATTGAGCATATCGACCAAGTGCTCACCCGGCTGGCGAAAGCTGGGTTACACGTGCATCCGGGCAAGAGCAAGTTCTGTCGAAAGGAGCTTGCCTTCCTGGGTTATCGCATTGGAGTCAATGGTTTAGCTATCGGCCCCGAAAAAATCGATGCGATTAATCGTTTCCCACCACCCGAGGACGTTAAAGGTGTCCAACGGTTTATGGGAATGATAAACTTCTTCGGCAGGTTGCTACCGGGTCTAGCTGAAGTGGCAGCCCCAGTTACCGACCTCCTGAAGAATGAAAACGAATTTGTATGGTCAAATGAGTGCAACATCGCATTTAATGCGATAAAGAGGATGCTGACGGAAGTCGGCGTAATGCCTCTACCCGACCTAAACCGGCCGTTCATATTACATACAGACGCCAGCAGAGTTGGGTTGGGAGCCGCGTTGCTTCAAACACACGTGCGCGACGGAGTCGAACAAGACCTGCCGTGCATGTTTATAAGTCGCAAACTCCAAGGCGCTGAAAAAAATTACAACGCCACAGAGTTGGAGTGTTTGGCAGTTGTGTGGGCTATAAGGAAATTTAGAGATTATCTCGAATATACCAAATTTGTAGTCCACACAGATCATCAAGCGTTACAATGGCTGATGAAATTAAAGGAGCCAGCCGGTCGACTAGCCAGATGGCAGTTAGAACTGATGGCATGCGACTTGACCATTCAATACAAGCCCGGCAAATATAACGTCGTGGCTGACGCTCTGTCACGGGCACCAGTGTCAGATCCAATCGACGCTGACGATGATGGCGAGGATGACTCCCGCATCATTTATTGCCCTACGAGTTGTCACCGTTGGGATTTAAGGAAGATGAATGAAATTCCCACCGCGTCTCCGGCAGACGTAAAATTCTGTGGATTCTGGACGCGGTTATACCAACCAGCTGCTGACAATTACCCAAACGCAAAGAAGGAATTTAAGCTGGAGCGGAGAATAGATGACCCGCTTCTAAGCGCCTTCCACGCTCGTGTCAGCAAGCAAATGAAAAGCAATCCCCCAACAAGGGAGGAAATAATTGTGCAACAAAAATTAGACAAAAAATGTCAGGACAGAGCTAGATTCGTACTGACAGGAAGATATCCGCCCAACTTAACCAGAAGGCAGAAGCGTCGTTATGCACACGAATCCATAGATTACCTATTGGATGACGGCCTTTTAGTGAAACATCACCCAAATCACCAAGATGACTTGAGTGAATCGGACACCGCAGTAAAGGTAGTAATACCTGCTTCCTTAATCGGTCGCGTGCTGTGGTTGTTACACGGGCACCCGCTTGCGAGCCATGCGGGAGTAAGCAGAACACTCTATCGTGCTACACAGCTTTTTCACTGGACAGGGATGAAAAAAGATATTGCTCTTTTTGTCCACCAATGTCAGCGATGTCAAGCGTGCAAGCCGAGGAGTAAATCACCATTCGAAACTATTTTCTTAGGGCCTTACGCGCCTTTTGATTGTTTAAGTGTCGATGTGATGGGCCCAAAACCCGTTACGGGAAATAAAAATGCGTACATTATCGTTATAATGGACGTGGCAACTCGTTGGCCCGAGTTGTACGCCGTCGCTAGACCTTCAGCAGAGAAAATCGTTGAATGTATCTACGACGTGGCGTTACGTTACGAATTTCCACGTAAAATAATATCCGATAACGGACCCCAATTTATCTCGAAAATTTGGGGTAAGTTTTGTGAGAAATTCGGGATTGTGGCGTCACATACTTCGACCTACAATCCCAGAACAAATCCCGTTGAGCGACTCAACAGGGACATTAAATATGCACTAAGCATATTCACTGACATCCACAATAGGTGGGATGAATACTTGAGGGAGATCGCGTTCAGCATACGAACAACAGTCTCGAGGACGAGAGATTTTTCTCCGGCCTACCTCAACTTCGCCCGAGAGCTACGAGTGCCTTGGGACCCACGAGTGGCAGAGTCGGTAAATGTGGTGGACCCAGAGAAACCACATGAGTATGTGTATAAATTGGAGCAAACAATTTCGAACACATACAAGCATATGATGGCGCACATTTTTAACATGCGCGACCGCATTTTACAAGATAAAAGCGGTGGAAAATTCGTGAATTTCGAGATCAATGATTTGGTGTGGAAAGATGCACACACCCTCTCAAATGCAGCGAGAGGGATCACCGCCAGCTTGGCCGACAAGAGAGATGGTCCGTATGTAATCATCGGCAAGCATGGCGGTAACGCGTATAAATTACGCAAGCTCGAGGACAACACCGAGCAAAAGTCGATCCAGGTACGAGAGTTAACTCCGTACATTCCGGAATTCCCGCAAGAAATGTGGGCCAAGGGCCAAGTCAAGTCTAAAACTGACGGCCAAATCGTCGATATGTTCGCTGGCGAGTCGGAAAAAGCACCGCCAAGTGACAACGAGGAGTATTTCGACGCCCCTTCACCTCCGGTAAACGAGATAGTTGAATCCGTTCCGGATCCAATTTTGGTCGGGGGGGAAACAGGAGAAACTCCTGAAACAAACACAAAAAACACGGATAAAAAAGAAAACAATAATGAGGAGGTACAGACACAAAAAACAACAAAAAATATCGTACCTGCCTCGATCCGTAACCTGCGACCAAAAAGAGATAATCCGTTTATAAAAGGCGGAAAGGTCGTAGGAAAGAAGTAAAATAAATTACGAGTCGATGGCGGCACTAAAAATAAATTCTAATCGACCGATAGTGCAAGCCATCACGTTGCGAGACTCGAAGAAAATTCCGCTAAGTCCAACAAAGCGGATATCGGTCGAATTCACGTCACAAGATGGCGTGGAAGCGCGGGACCCGTAGCAAAATTATCGGCACGGGTCGGATACCGCGTGCAAAAAGACCCCGTAGCAGCAATCGCGCACGGGAGTGAAAACAAAGGAGACCCGTAGCGTAACATGCGCACGGGTAGGTGCGCACTAGTCTCAAACACCCGGGTTCTGGAGTATATTACCCAGAATCCATCGCGATTACCTCGTGTTCACACGGACTTCCGCTTTTCACAGCTGATCGCTGCATTCGTGCGTGATCCTCGTTTTTAACGTTTTTATCGAGTTTTTTGAGATAGTTTTATCATCCTTTTTTCAATCGTGATTGAGCTTTTTGTGCGCGCTCCTCGCCATGGACGAGGAAGAGAACGACGTGCTTGCCATAGAGCACGAGGACGAGGAAAACTGGGACCGCGATGTAAACCAAGTCCATCCCGATCAGGTAGAAGTCGGCATCGGCACATGAGAACTAGTTCCGTGCTGCTGAAGAAGAAATTTTGTTGACTAATACCTGACATGAGTGCTTTGCACTCACAATAGCGTATAATTAATTATTAACCGCGATCGCTCACACGATCGTATTTTTTCCTTGTTAATTTGTTTTCGGGGTGCGAGCGCAGACTTCACGTCGCCTCGCGTCTCGAAAATTCCTCATGACTTGAGTCACGAGCGAGACAATGGGCTCGAGCCATAAATAATTTTATGACAAGGGGAGAATATTCTGTAAAAGAATATTTTTCTCCACAAGTAATTTGACGCATCAAATTGATGCAACTTAACATTCGTACGATGAATTTTTCGATGTGTTGGATAAATTTAATTTGACTTTAACTTTTTTTAAAATTAGACAAAGTCCGACTTCGGAATAATTCTTTATTAGATTTATTTATTTAATAAAATTTCGACAAGCACATTTATTGTGCAATTTTAGTAATGATTTACACCCGACGAATTCTTTTTACGAATGACTGATAATTATTAATTTAATTATTAGTAATGTTCTAATTAACGTTAGAATTAATTTAAAGTAAAATCTGATGATAAAAATCCGGATTAAAGGCTCGATTCCGTCTCGCTGTGCGTTTTGGACATGAGACAGATTTTTCACGTGATGACTTCTCTTTTTCTATCCGACGAGGGACAATTCGTCCTACGTTTGCACCGATAGACAGGAATCGGTCTCGACGGACGGCTGCACGTATTGGCAACGTCCCTCGAAACCAACCATTTATCTACGTATTTAAATATTAACTTTTTATTAATTGTTTATTTCTCCATCCTTCCAGATGGCACTACGTAAAACATGGGGACCATTAGACCCCGCTTGCATCGCTCGTGGCGGGATATTTCGAGGCGCGCTGCCCGAATTTTACCGACGATGTTTCGGCGAAGACGCCGACCCTTGGCGCCTGCGAATACTACATTCCCGATGCATCGCCCGACGTTGGGTACGAGACTGTACGCTCCTGGACACGTTCCCGGAGGGGATGCGCGAAGGTATCGCCACAGAGTTAGCTCGTGACGAGGACCCGAAATCGCCAATTTTCCACCCCGGATTGTCAAGTCAGTACACTGGCACTCCGGCGGAGGAACACGTGCTGCATGCGTGGCGAGCAGCCGAGACAGAAGAGGCCCGAGAGGCCATCTATCAGCAGTATAGACAGCAGCTGGTGGATACCGCTGCGGCAGTGGCCGAGCGCATCCTCCAAAACGAGGGGATGACCGCGGATGATATTCATCTGTGGTTTGAGAGGCTGCGATTGGGAGAGAGTACGCCCCAGTGGAGACCTCGGATGGGAATTTTAACGTCCCAAGCCGAGATGTGGCAGCTCCACCACCTGGGGATTTTGGGGCCCAAAAGCAGCTACCCGCGGAAGCGCAAGCGCTCCAAAGGCGCCGGGAACAGCCAGTTGCGTTCCCCGGTGACAGCCAAGAAGCAGCGTGTCGCTCAAAACACGACTGAAAGAAACGAAGCTGGGCCATCCACTAGTACGGTGCGTGACCCTTCGCAGTATTCCCGACCGCGAATTTTCGTAAACCGTCAGATTAAAGACGGTAAGGAGTGCAAGGAGGTTTGGATGTCTGGTGACGAAGAGCGAGTCTCTCGTCCCAGCACTTCTAGACGTCCGCTGACTCATCGCGAGCAGCGGAAAAAAGATCGCAAGGAGCGATACTTCGCGAGGTGCGAAGCTCGGGGCCGTCCCATCCCCGAACCCGCCTACATCTCCAAGAGAGCGGGTCGACGAAGTGGTAGCCAGTCAGGTGAGCGAAACGTCCCAGCGACAGATACGCGGGACCTTCGCGAGATTCTGACTCAGATGAAGCGGACGAAACTGACACGTTTCGATCCCGCGATGAAACACGCCAGGAAGATGGGCGTTGTCACCAACGGAAAGGTGACCCCACACGAGGTGGCAAGGTGGCTCGCAGACTACATAAATTCGCGACCGCGACCCGATGGCATGCCAACCGCCATCGTGCAGCCTTCGAGCTCCGAACAACATCTCCCGGCGCCCCAAGTCGCAATGACTGGGGTGCAGACGACGGAGACGCCACCACCGCCGACGCAGCCGCCACCACCGCTGCCGACGCCGACGCTGCCGACCAAGACGCAGCCGCCTCCGGACCTGCCGCCACCGTCGTTGTTGAATTCGAGCGATCCGCCGGATTTACCCACCGACCGCTCAGTCCCTCTCCCCGTTGGACAGAGCATCATGCAGGAATGTCGAGCCAATTTGACCGACATTTACAGGCCGAGCCGACCCCGACCCGGTTCCTCGGCCCTGTTCTTCGAGAGGCGAGACGAAGAAGCGCGACTCGCGAGAGAAGCCGCCAACCCGACTATCTCCGAGCTCTCAGCGTTTCGCTTCGTAATGGAAGACCCAAGAGTCTCCGCAGCCGCCTTGCGAGGTGTGGATCAAGCCCAGCGATATTTCATCGAATGGGCAACGGCGATGATGAGTAAGCTCTCGTGCGCCTTCACTGCGGATTCAGAGCGATCGAATCCAGTGAATCGTCGCAGCCTACAGCTATCATTGACCAAGGTCATGATGCAGCTGCTAACCCCAGCACTCTTCGGAGAAGGGCGTCAGGCGATGGCCGCATGGTCTGTCGTGGACAGAGAGGGTGTACAGGTTCCCCGTGCACTCCTCGCAGAGTGGAGCTCCATTCTGCCCGACCCTGTGTTGACTCGGTACGAGCTAACCAGGGATGTGGTAAACCCCGAATTTGAGGGGTACAAGTTGCGAAGCACGGCGTTTCGTTACACCTCCGCCACCTGGACAGCGGCGCCTACCCAACAACTGCGCGCCTTGACCATCCAGACGGAAGAATCGGCAGAGGATGTAGACATGGTGATCTCGCCGACGAGCGGAGTTCCGATTCCGCCACCGATGCCTGCGGAGATATCCCCGCAAGGACCCGCCCTGTTCGAAGTGGCGGGTAAACCAAAGCGCTTGCTGTGCCGAACGCCACCCGTCAGGTCCGTCGAGCAAACGAAGCCGACACCGCCCGGGACCTCACCGGCCCGAGCGGCGACAACGACGCAAGCCGTGATTCCCGCGGCCACCCAGAAGCCGAAGCCGGCACCGCCTCCACCAGACTATTATGGGCGAATCATCGACGAGTTTCCCCACCTGTCGATGACGACGGCGACCAGGAGGTTTATCCTCGCGCAGCGGGACAAAGGCAAATCGGTCTTCATCTGGCTTCACAACCAGATCCGGAAGACTAAAGACCTCATCTTCCACCAGAGGTTGCTGAGAGCCCACCGTGCGCCAGTGACGCCAACGGAAGCCAATGCCATCCGGCATACGAACACCGGCTTCTCCGCCTACATCCCGAGCGTTTGGTTACACGAGAGGACGCGTGCCCCGCATGAGCCAGTTGACGGCCATGCATTATGCTTCATTACGGAGCATGAGGACCCCCGAGATCGGTCCTCGGCGCTAGTAGGCGATCTACCCGCGCCACCCGGCACTCAACCGCCTGTCCCTGGAGTGAGTTACGCCCAGGTGACGGACTCAGTGTCGGGTCCCCCAGGAAAGAAGTGATCGCTCAGCCCCACGGTCTGAGCTCGGAGGGGGAAGTGTTGTGACCCGACTGGACCGGGGTCAACGAAGAGTTTCTCTCGTGACCTCGTTTCGGGTGTAAGGGGAGCCGCAAGCGCGTCTCCCTTCCCTCAGTGCATTGACATCTAGTCAATGGACAGGCGTCTGCCCTGAGGGAGTGGGGATGGTTCGTCCACCCCACCATTGGGTGATTCTGGTCACCTGTCAACCCCGCTTTGTGCAAAGGAATGTGCCTTGCACTGAGCGGGCAGAACCAACACAACCATCAAACGAGAAACACACGTAAACCCGTCGTCCTACAAGATCAGGCCCAAGTAAATATACTGGGATTGACCGAGGACAAAGGACAATTTACCGTGAGTACGTTTGGTCAGTGTCAAACTCCGCAGAGTAACCTGCGAGATAAGATTACCACACTATTTTAGCACACCAGCTAGAAATAGTAAAAACCACTCCAGTTTAGCGAGTTGTGCAGACAAACGGTCGCACAAGCCTAAACTGCAGTAAAACCACGACGAGCGTTCCCGCCGCTGTGTGACCGCCGGGAACCAGAAGAGTCCGCCGCTGTGTGATCGCCGGACACCACACAAAAACCTAGACAACAGCCCGAAGTAAGTCTTTTAACTAAGCATTCACTCGCGCCCGACCAGCGTGAGCCCGAAGGACCAGCCAGAGACGAGCCGAGGACGCCATATTGCCACGCCGGCCCAAGACGACATCACGTTGCTACAACGAGGACGCCATCTTGGACGCGAACGAAACAAAGGACGACCTCGCCGATTCCAGCCAGCTTTCATCTTACCTTTACCTTTCCATTCCCATCACCCATTCCGATTTACCTTTTACTTACCCTTTATATATATATAAGATATATCTGTACATTGTCCCACAGAATAAATCTATATTATATTTTACCTTTTATATCTGTGTAATCATTTCTTTGGGTAAACCGCTTGAGCAAAGCGGTAGTGAGTTAGTCGAATTAAGTAATCAACCCACGAGTTAGCGACGGTTAGAGTTGAGCGCGACACGTTTCTCTGCTCCACGTAAAACTCTGCTTGCATAAGCTACAGGTCTGGGTACAGAAATGTTTTTCTGCTTCTTTTCATCGAATATATCGACATCTTGGCAAAGGACAGCTCCTAAGCCTTCATGTGAAGCGTCAGTCATGACAACAAATGGCAAAGTCATATCTGGTTTGTGTAGACAATTGTCACCACAAAGTAGCTCTTTAATTTTATTAAAAGCTTCTGTCTGCTCATCTCCCCATTCAAATGGAGTTTTCTCATTCATCATACGTGTGTATGGTGCGGCAATAGTTCCGTGATTTGGAACAAACTTCCTGAAGAAGTTAGTCATGCCGTGAAAGCGCTGAATGTCTTTAGCACATGTGGGGGTGGGGAATTTCATGATCGCCGATATTTTATCGGGATCACCGAAGAGACCTTCGGGTTTAATCCAGTGGCCCAAGAATTTTAATTCTGTACGCCCAAAACGAGATTTCGCTTTATTTATTGTCATGTTGGCTTGGTTAAGCCTTTCCAAAACATCTCGAACATGTTTGAGATGATCATCCCAATTATCTGAATACACAATTACGTCATCCAAATAAACTAACGCGTAGTCTTGTAAAGCTGAACCTAAAATGCCTTCCATCAGACGTTGGAAAGTACAAGGCGCATTGCAAAGGCCGAATGGCATTCGCACAAATTGATAAGGGCCGTTTGGCGTATAAAACGCCGTTTTTGGACGATCTTCCTCACACATTTCGACTTGGTAGTAACCTTTAACAAGGTCAATAGACGTAAAATACTTTGCCGGACCAGTATTATGCAACAAAAGGTCAATACTTGGCATTTGTATTACTTCGACTTCAGTGATGGCATTTAGCCACCGGTAGTCAATGCACATCCTATACGAGCCGTCAGGCTTCGCAACAATGACGGGATGACTTATGAAGGGCCCTTTGGCCTTTTCAATGAGTCCATCTTGTTCCAATTCTGCAGCTAGTTTGGTCATAATGGCTCTCTTGGCCGGGTTATACATTCTATACTGCATTTTGGGCAATGAATGCCCTTCTTTGAACTTAATGCGATGTTGGGTCACGTTAGTGCACCCAACTTGATCACGAAATACATTCGGTATCGAGTTAACCACTTCGCGAAGTGCTAGTCGTTGTTCTGGAGTGCAGTCGCTCTCCTCAACTAATTTTTCATCCCAAGTCAACACAGGAGTGTCTGTTAACTCAATTGAGTTGAGAGTGGACGACAGTCCCAAATAATCGAAAGTAATTCGATTCAACGGGGCGAGGGCCAAATTGGCCTCTTCCGATTCATAAGGAGCGGACCAATTAGGTTTATCTGCACAAGAGAACTCTTGTAAATGTGGATGCGGACTAATTTTCTGTCTGCGCATGAAATTGTGACCAAGTATCAAGCCACAAACTCGTTTTGCTAAAACGATGAAATTCATTGGTGTAAATTCATCAGCCCATTGTACGCACAAAGTTATTTGTCCGACAGGCTTGTGTGCTACGCCTACAGCGTTAACCAACATATTTCTGGGGGCCTCTTGCAAAAATTCTGGCAAAGCCTGAGTTTCAGACAAGAGTTGTTCCCCAATGTAACATTGAGATGCTCCTGTATCCATGAGCGCATTGTAGGTGAGCCCACCAATCGTGATCTTCATTCGAGGATCATCTTTATTATTACCTAAAGTAATATTGTGCAAATTATTACCGCCTATGACTCTGTTGAGTCGGCGAAGTCTACAGAATTTCTTCGTGTAACACTTGTGGGGAAACAATGTCAGATTTTTTAATTGTTCTGTCATTTCTTGCAGATTTTTCTCTACTCCGCCACTATGACTAGTGGTTACTTCAAGACAAGTTGTGTCTACATCCATAAATAAAGATTCCGATGCAGCATTAGCTACTTCTGGGGGATGGAATAAACCTTCTTCCCCCGGATCTAGTTTTTTGAACTAGTCGCACTTGAATCAGCAGATTCTGGCTTGATCAAAGTCTTGACCATTTCTGCCAACGAGTTAGTCAGCGAAGTCTGTAACTTATTTTCAAAAGTATTAAGTTTCGCATCAAGTTTAGCATCTAGTGTTGCATCCAACACTTCTTGAGTTATCCACCTATTATTAGGTCGTTTAGAAGTAGGATCCACAGTCGGGGAATCCGGCGTACTTCGTTTTTGCAACTCTTCAGAGTTGAAATTTGCACGTGGTTTTAAATCTGGACATTCTCGACGCATGTGTCCTGGTTTCTTACAGTGGTAACAAACTAATTGACCACGTCTGGTCTGATCTACTACTCCATTTATTAGATAAACGGCCTCACACTCCTCAGGTAACTCTTCATCACAAATATTAAGTTGTTCTTGTGAATCCAAAGTTAAAGATTTAGCATTTGTCTTCGACTGAGGACGTGTGTCAGTTTTCCGAGGTGGGAAAACAACTGGATTGGAAATATTTTCCCTTGCTCCATTAGCTGTACGACTGTACAAGCCTTTATTTTTAGTTATAACGGCATAAATCTCTGTCAGAGGCAGATCCGCTATGCCTTGCGTATGCAAAAGCAAATCGTTAGCAGGAGTTACACTCCCGATAAAAAGACAACCAGCTCCTTTTGCATCAAGACTGTCTTGTAATATCCATAACTGATAATATTTGTGCATAAAGTCGTAAAGACTTTCTGTTTCTAGTTGTTTCAACTTAGTTAGTTGGTTTGTCCGCTCTTGTCGAGTGGCTACAAACCGCTCTTTGAACGCCTGTTCAAATACTTCCCAAGATATGAAATCTTCTCTCCTTTCATGAAACCAACCATGCGCTTGCTCGGTTAAATAACCGGCTACGCCTTTAACAAGCATGTCATCGAGTGACATGTTTCGCAGGAAAGCAACATTTTTTACAATATTGAGAAAGCGTTTGCTTTCTTCTGCTTTTCCGGAGAATACAGGGATATCTGGTGGTTTCAAACAGTTAGTTTGAGGGACAGTGGCGGAACTTTTTCCTGCCTGCATCAATTTGTGCATGGTTGTGGCAATTGACGCGAGGTCATCAGCCGTCATTCCAAAGCTACTGGGGGGCGCGAATTGTCTTTTGACGATCCGCCATTGTTTAGTTGACTCGAGTTATTTTGACTTGAGCCACCATTGTTGGGGTTGAAATTATTCGACCCTCCTTGATTCGGTCTACTGTGGTTACCAAAATTCGAATGGTTATTCGAATTACCTTGGTTCCCATAATTCGAATGATTATTAGAATTATCTCGATTGTTAAAATTCGGACGGTTGTGCGAACTTTCTTGATTACCAAAATTCGGACGATAGTTCGAATTACCTGGTGTACCCCGATTCAAATAGTTATTTGAATTTCCTGGAGTTCCAGTAGAAGGATTATTTAAATCGTTCGGATTATTTAGGTTATTCGAGTTCGGAGGAACTGGATGACCCTTTTGCATGTTAGGTGCTGGACTAGAATTGTTTGCAAATCTGGAATTTGGGTCAAAACGGCGGTTTGGACCTCTTGTCGCACCTGAATTTGGGTTCAAATTTCCAGCGAGATTCGGACAACTATTTGATCCGTTTGGAAAACTTGGATTAGGGTTGGCCATATTAGGCGGACCCAAATTCGCTCTGTTGAACGTATTCTCAAAGTTCTCTGGATTTGTAAATCCTCTTTGTTGGTTGCGAGCGAAGTTATTCGCTCGTAATCGTTGTTGGAAAGCACGATTAAAATCTCCTGGTGTCAAATTCGACTGATCTTGACGAGGAGGTTGTGCATTTTTATTTCTATATCTAGAAATAGGCGTCGAAGGAGTGGGACTAAAATTATTTAATCTTTGGCTGGCTGGGGAATTAGGTTGCTCCGACGTAGCACGACGCGCGTGCACAAAATCTAATACTTCGGTCAAAGATCTAAATTGGTTTGGGTTCAAACCGTGATCCTGACAAAATAATAGACCGCCTCGGCCTAAATGAGAACCTTCAGGAATGTATTCCTCTTCTCCAGGCGGAGTAGGTTCACGTGGAGCCCTATTCTCTCCAGATGGTCCGGCTGTTTCATTTGAAACGCCATTATGGACCGCGTGGTTTTCCACTTCTTCAGTTCCATTAGGAACAGGTATAAACCCGGATAGATTCATTCCACCGGTCAAACAAGTTCTTTCCTTACCACGGGTGTTCATGTGATGCTGATTATTAGTCATAACTAAACTTAAAACTGAGAAATTTCCTAAGTCTGAGAGATAACGATGAAATTGCAAACGTTCAGGAGGGTCGCAAACGAAGCAGTGGTCACACTAGTTCGAAAGGAAATATGGGTACTTCGATACACCCTTCTGATTGGTCAAGTATCAACGCTAGTCTCACGAGAGTCCAATCTCGTCCGAGATTGGAGGAAATCATCAAGTTCGTGGACCCGTAATCTTGTCAGATTCCAGTGTTATGATGTAGTCACCAAACAAAATGGATACCTTTCAAAGTATTTTAAAATATCACCGCATTTATTAATAAATGAATGATCACCTTTATGGAATTTTTAAAGTTTTAAAACTCGTAATTTCAAAAGTCGCGCCGATTCGTTTGAATCGACGGCTTTTCTGCACAACGCGGGTTGCTAGTCAACCCAACAGCAAGAATTCTTCTTCGCTAAAATTCGAATGGTATTCCATTCGTCAAGTTCGATTTCAATGACTTGAGATCACGATTTTTTAACCAACATTTTAATGTAGATCAAGTCTGTAAAATAAGGTAAACCATTTTGAAATAAAATATAAATTTTAATTCCTTCGAAAATCGTCAATTTTCTTTCTAATTTATTTAGACAAATAAATTTAGGTTTAACTTGAAGCCTCAAGCAAAATACATATAAAAGAATATTCTAAAATTAAAACAACTGTTAAATTGATAGAATTCTTTAAGAATTCCATCAAAAGTCAACTTTTCAAAATTAGGCCCGACCGCGTGGTTTTGTCAGATTGTCTATGACAAAATGACGTTACCCGGGCGGAACCAACTTCAACAAGTTCGGGCAAGACTCCTGTTCTCGGGTTGGGCCTTTAGGCCTGACCACGCGGTAGAAATTATTATTTTGTTAAAACGTATAATTTCCACGGCGGAGAATCGGGATAAAGTGAATTACACTTATTTTCTTGCGAGAAGTTCTAAAACAGAATAAAATATATTAAACGCAAATATAAATTTCGTTCGAAACTTATTTTACACATCCAAAAAATTTCATTTGAAATTTTATCACTGTAAGCACATTTCCGAATTCTCATAAACACACGAAAAACTTCAAAATTTATTTTAAATTTAGGCAGCCTATCTCGGTAGAACCTCCACTTGTGACGATTCTACTTTTGGCTGATTTAATAGCCATTTAAAATAGATAATTCGGTTTATACAAGACGTTGCTAAGTTTAGCAACAACCTAACCGAGATATGCTACGGAAGCCCTTACAAACATGAATATGTGATCAAGTAGAAATAACTTACAGTTTTGGTGTGACATAACATATTTATTACTAAATATTAATAATAACAAAGATGGGTTCTTGACGCGTGTAAACGGCGGCATCAACTGGTTGAGGATCCGGGCGAAGCCAGAGGGATACGGCTGACTTGCGGCATCGTCACAAATATCGCTACGGAGACGTATTTGGTCCGCAGCATCGATTATCTAAATATGCGAAGAGTCCTACGCATAAACAGGAATATTCGGCAGAATATTCCATTGTTTCAAATGAATAAAGTGAAGTAATTAAAATAATACAACAAATGAATTGTTATATAAATATTAATTGGGCGGGGACCGTCACGACAATTGAGAGAACGTCGCGGGAGTTGTTGAGACTCCATCCGCCAGCATGCCTTACGACGACAAGATCTCGTGATCAGGCGCCGAGTATTTAATTGTGTGCTTTAACTCGCTATCGGTGGTACCAACCACCAGGTAAACATTTCTATGGACTTACCGGTATGAAAAGATATTGCCAATACAGGATTACCAATGCCCGAGTAATTTGTTTAACACAGTGTTGTTCAACTCCTGTTCACGGGTTACTAACCCGGAGGGTACGATGGGGCGGGGACCGTCACGACGGTCGAGAGAACCATCGCGGGAGGATTTGAATCCTCCATCCGCCAGCATGCCTTACGATGACGGGATCAGCAGATCGAGCACCGGGTAAAATATTAATTGGCCACTGCCGTTGGATTACCATTATCCAGGTAGTTATTTATCGCAACATCTTTAGATATTACTCACGGGCTACCAACCCGGCGTGTTACCTGTGTATTAGGCCTTTACCGACTTTTAACGAGCGGAAGGACCAATCGTAGAAAGACGGGAACCTGCGCGGGCTGTTTACAACAACCATCCTGCAGCGGACTGTGGCCAGTTAGCTGAGGGACCTACTTTCATTTAGCAAGGTCGTACTGTATACGACCGTTATATTAAGCCACCGTACGAAGTCCTACTGTCCCGTAGAACAGCTGGCTAACGTTACGGGGCCATTTCATGCGAATGCATGTCTATTACCGGAGTTAGCCTTCCCGAAATAGCCCTACAACAGCAATAACAAAATAGTAATGAATACTAACTGTGGAGAGCTGAGGTGGCCTGATGTGTCGATAGAGAATAATGAAATCAAACGATAACAATTCAACTACAGACAATATACAAGTTCAGTTATCAAGCCAAGAGCCTGGGAGAGTGAGAAACTGGAGCTTATATAGTTCTGTAGAACTACTAGATTGGCGACAGCCAATCAGCGTACGAATCGGCGGATTCTTGGGTCACTAGTCCGGACCTAATATATGACTATGTCCAGATGGGCCCAGTTGGGGTCCGGAAGGGTCCAATTGGTTCCCTTTGACAGGTAAGTAATGTGGATATTGATTCGATGGAATCAACATCATCAAGTAATTAATACTTAATTCATTGAATAAAATAGTTATATTTTATTCATCGTGTCTTAAATAATTATTTATCACACTTTTTAGTTTTAACCGAGTTTGAAATACGCGCGTTGGTTAAACAGCGCCATCTATGGTGAACATTGATAACTATCGATTTGTAATCATCACAAACTTCAAATCCGTTAAAACAAATCACCATAAAATAAAGATTACGATAAATTGTGATTTATTCAAAGTTGAATTTTTTTTATGGGAGTTGGAATTCATGGCGTGCTTATTGTTTTATAACAATTTAAGAAGAGCGTGTCGAATTGTTTTGTACTTGCGGCTTCACTAAACCTAATAATAATTTATGTAGTTTATTCATTTGATTTTTCTTTAATAACGTGGTGAAGCAAAGTCGATGCCCAGGGATTCTGTTCAAACTTGGAACTGGTGATTAAGGACTGAATTCAGTCGTTACCGTACACTGTAAAAAATAAAGGTGTCCGAGGGGTGTTCAGACAAATTTCTGCTGGGTGTTTTCTACTAGGTTCTACTTTAAGTACATAAAAGGTGTATAATTACTCCTCTATATTTTTGTGGGTGTAAAAGTTTTCATAATAGTACATCTTTGAGGGTGTAGGCTGATAAATCTCCCTTAAGAGGGAGTAAAAATCAAGAGAGGGTGTCTTCTGCTCGTAACACCCTAGGGTGTTCAAAAAGCACCTCCAGATTGGGTGTTATTTAGCAATTTTTGGGTGTTTCTCAACACTCATGGATAGGGTGCAAAATTTTGAGTGTTTCTCAACACTCATGAATGGGGTGCAAAATTTTGAGTGTTAGCTAACACCCTCAACAAAGTTTCTTTTGATGAGTTATTTTACATCCATTTATTTTGATGAGTGTTTTCCAAAAATTATGAATTATGTTTGAAGAATTAAATCAAATGTCATTTGAAGCAACTTAAATAGAAAAGTTGCTAAAGATTCTTTCATTTTCCATTTTAAGTTTGCAATTTAAACAATCACGCACCAGGGTAATTGAGGTGTGTTTCGATATCCACCTCCATATGAAATTGTATCAAATTTTCAACCAAGGCATTGAATTCTTTTTGCCTTCTCCAATACTGATGAATGCATCAAAATGCATTTAATTGTGACTTTGGATGTAAATTGAATACATTGTGATTTCAGCACAATTGATTCTTTAAAATGGCCGGTGATGCATTAGGGTCAAATTTTATGGCTGCATTGGCGTTTGGGTTTGGGTTTGGGTTTGGTTTGGGTTTTTCATTATTTTGGCAAAATGTATTTTTATTATGTTTGTTTTAGACTGCCTGGGTAAACAGCTAGGTTATGGGGATGAGAATGCAAAATTTCTAGTGAAACCACACATTTCTGAGAATTAAATAACACCCATTTAAAGGGTGTAACAGAAACACATGATTTTTTTTGGAACACCCTGTGGTGACCCGACTGGGGTGGGGCACGAAGAGTTTCTCTCGTGGCCTACATACGGGTAAAGAGGGGGAGTCGCACGCGCGCCTCCCTTCCCTCAGAGCATTGACATCCAGTCAATGGACGGGCGTCTGCCCTGGGGGAGTGGGGGAGATTCGTCTTCTCCACCATTGGGTGGCTTTAGTCACCTGTCACCCCCCGCTTTGTTCAAAGGAATTCGCCTTGCACTGAGCGGGCAGAACCAACACAAAAATCAACCAAGATACACGTAAAAGCCAAACGTCCTAAAACGATCAAGCCTAAGTACAAAGACTTCAGGAGTGACCTAGGACAAGGGACTTCCAACGTGAGTACGATTGATTTGTGTTAACCTCCGCAGAGTAACCTGCGAAACAAGATTACCACACTATTTTAGCAAGCCAGCTAGAAATAGTAAACCTACTCCAATTTAGCGAGTTGTGCAGACAAACGGTCGCACAAGCCTAAATTGCAGTAACCACGACGAGCGTTCCCGCCGCTGTGTGTATCGCCGGGAACCACCAAGCGTCCGCCGCTGTGTGATCGCCGGACACCTACAAAAAACCCTAAACCTAGACAACAGACCAGAAGTAAGCCCTTTAACTAGGCATTCACTCGCGCCCGACCAGCGTGAGCCCGAAGGACCGAACGAGAAACGTGAGACGAGGACGCCATTCATTGCCACGCCGGCCCAAGACGACACCACATTGCCACGCGGACGCCATCTTGGATCCAGAGCGCCAACAAAGGACGACCTCGACCAGTTTCCCGCCAACTTCACACACCTTACCTTTTACCTTTATTCCTTTACATATTTTATCCCTTTTAACTGTAAATTCCCATATAATAAATACATTTATTATATTTACCATTTTACATTGTTTGCCGTTTCACATTATTTGGGTAACCGCTTGAGTAAAGCGGTGTTACGAGATTAGAGAGTGACTCATACCACGAGTTAGCGACAGACAGACTTGAGCGCGACACGTGGGGGCCTGTCCGGGATCGATTTAAACGACTCGAATAGAACTTGAGATCATTTCCATACCCAAAAATGGCAGACAATATCCGAGTAACGGATTCCGACTCCGACGCAAACAAGAGAGCCGGCAGTCGCAAAGGCGCCGACTATCACTTGCGATCTGGAGGTCCCTTACCCAAAGCCTCAGCGCACGAAGCGAGGCAAAAACGGCGCAAGCCTAAACCCGATCGTAGAAGCGCATCGGAGGCATCGCACCCGTCTCGTTCCGAGACGAGGCAGCGATTGGACGAGACAGAGCGGGGTGAAGAGCAATCTCACTCCAAACTGCCGCGTTCTAACCGTGACGGCGAGACGAGCGGAAACGAGGTTTTATCCCGTAACCCATCGCCTCGTCTAACGCACGACACCGAGGTGGGCAGTCCGAAAGCGGCGTCTCCGATACAAAAGACGGCCTCAAATACGACAGCTAATTCGGCACTAAACACGCCAATTACGCAAAGCCGCCCAGCTTCGGTCAGGTCTGAAGGACACAAGTCCAATGCGTCAAATACTGAGCGTGTTCCGAGCCAGCCTTACAGCGTCTCGGCCACATTGGTTGACACGATGCAGTTGGCACAGGCAGAAGGTGTACGATACACTCTGCCAACGGGAAAAATAACTGTGTACGAAACATTACAAATCGTACGTGCAGCTTTAAGAGCGCACAGGTTATCCCCAGAAATCACCGTTGTTGAAGGCGCATACGCTCAACAAATGGTAGATTCCGCTCAATTCGAAGCGGATGCCGAGAATGAGGCCCAACAAGCCATCCGCGAGAGAAAGCGGAAGCTGGCAGAAAGAGAAGCGCGAGCTCTCGAGTACGGCAAATCCCAGCGCGTTCCAACCACTCCAGAAGAGGTGGAAATAGTTGATCGAGCCTTACATGCACATCGTTATGCATTCCGTTCTCAACAAGAAGCTGAACAAGCTTTCATGGCTAGGCTGCAACGAGACAAACCAAAATCCGTTCGCAAGCCAGAAGTTAGCTCGTCCGAATTGTCCGACGAGAGCGTCGAAGGCGACCCGAAGCGCACGCCGAAGGTCAGCCCCAAACCCGAGCGAAAAAAGGAAGTGCCAGTCACTCCACGCAAACGGGAAGTTTCAACCGGACAACGCGTTCGACCCCGCATGATGGCGTTAGACGATAACACTAACAACGCTATCAACCGATTAATAAATGCAAACAACGCGCGTCGTAACGAAGAACAGACTCACACGAGCCGACAACGCGACGACCCGCGGGGTAGCGACTGGCCACAGTCAGTGCCCATCCTCAAAGACGACGGACCTTCGAGAAAACATTCCGAAGACCGCACCTCGTCACGAGAGGAACGTCAACGCGAGAGAGGACAGCAACAGTATCACTACGGAAACAGTGATTCGTCGTCGGATGAACTGGAGTCGAATGCACCCAGTCATCACGATTCGGAGAGAGGTTCCGGAGAAAGACGAAGGGAAAGAGAACGCGATGAACGCAGGGAAAGGGAACGTGACGACCGTCGTAGGGGCCGGAAAGAGTCAAACTCTTCACGGCGCAACCCGCCACGCCGCTCACCGTCTCCCGACCCCAGCTCCGACCCATCGTCCAACGACGACAGACGGCGTGATAAATCGAGTAATCGCCGGAAGAGATCCAACTCTCCGCGCGATAGAGAGAAACGACGTCGATCGGAAAATAGCGACCACCGACGGGAGGAGTTTCAGGACCTTCCCCGACAAAGCGCGTTTACCGATTCGACGGGTCGGCAGTATACGATGGGAGAGCTTGGAAGAGCCCTGCTTGGCTCGTTAAAAGCCGAGGGAATCGATCTGAGCAAACGAAACGATCGTAATCGTAGCACTGGCGACCGCGTAAAGAAAAAATACGCTGTCTCCCGGCGTGATACAATGAGTGTCACCGGGAATATTAGGTGGCAATTTTATATTCAGAACCGTTTCGACGGGTCATGGAAAGCAGGAGATCGCTTCCTTGACGAAGTAATTCGAATTAAGACTGCCACTAAAGCCACCGTAGGAGACATGCTCACCCACGGTATTGTCGAGCTAATGACAGGCTCGGCACGTGAGTGGTACCAAGGATTGAAAGGCGTCAATTGGGACGACTTTTTAATGAGATTCGACCTGCGCTACGGCGAGACACCCGAAGAGGTGAGCCGAAAGATGCGAGGTCTTCGCCAGATGCCTGGTGAAACCATAATGGATTACGACATTCGCGCCAGATTGTTGTTCGAAAAGGCCCCGATGGAATTTCATGCCACGGGATTCAACCTTTTCTTTCTCGGCGGTTTGTCGGAATACTCGCAACGGGTGCTACTTGAAGAAAGGGCACCGACAGGAGGCAGCTATGAGGAGATGAGCGCCTTCCTGTTTGAGAACACGATAGATATCGAGAAGAGGTATTATTCCGCTTTACCAGAAGCGGAGAAAGCAGCGACCGCTAACCGTCTCAAGTTGAGTGCGGAAAGATATGGGGCGACAGACAAGATTATGCGCCCTACTGAATATCTTAGCGGTATAATGGAGCTGGCCGAAGCTAGCGTTGGTTTACAAATAAAAAATAAACTGACATCCACGCTGCCTTCCAACCCTTTGGCCACCCCTAAAAAGGCACCGACGGCGTCAGCCATGCAAGCGACACTGGAGGAGGTCACGGAGGGGGAGGAAGCCGAACAAAATGTCGGAAAATCAGACGAAAAAGAAGAAAAAGACGATTATTCGACGGACGAAGAAATACGAAGCTATCGCGATACCTTATCAACGGGTTGCGATGAGGAAGGACCGCTAGTACATCTCATCCATCGAGATAGGGCGGTAGAAGAATTTCGCGCCAGGTTAAAACCAAATGCCGGCCGAATTCCAAAGTATTTTCGAAAAAATTACACGCCACCATCGAAAGTAGACGCTGAAAAAAAGAAATTGATTGAAGCCCCAAGAGACAAATCAAATATTCGCTGTTTCAAGTGTAACCAACCGGGCCACTACTCCAATGAGTGCCCAAGAACAGCGAAAGAAGACGCTAAGTTTGACGCGATAATGAAGCAGATGGCAGAGATTAAACTCGCCATGGCAAAAAACGAGTCAAAAAACGAGTCAGCGCAGGCGGCGAAGAAATAACTTCTCGACCGTCTGCGCCATTTATAAAGAAGAAGGGGTTTAACAAAGGGTTCGATAAACCGCCACCAGTCAAAGAAATGGGTAGTGACATAGCTAACGCCCAAATTCAAGACAGGGCCAACAACGCTTTGCAGGTAATTACCGCAAACGCTGAGGTTGAAGTGGAAGAACCGAACCTACTGCTTGAAGAATTACCTCAAGTAGTCAACGAAGACACAGAAGAATTTCGTGTTTTCATGTGCAACGTGGCGGTCGAATACACCAGCCGCCTATGTATGCTGCCCATGACAATAGAACGCGAAAAAATTATGGGACTATTAGACTCGGGAGCAGATCGCTCGTTCGTTTCCGAAGACATAGTAGCATCATTGGGTCTCACCGATAAGATAAAAGGCGTTAATAAAAATGTACGTCTAAAAACCGCCAACGGAATGGCGCGTCCAAAAGGAGTTATATTATTGACCATGGAGTGGCTCGGAGGGGTAGAACAACACCCTTTCCTAGTCCTGCCCACATGCGACAGAATTTTTCTGTTGGGTTTGGACCTCATGGCGTCAATGGAAATACAACCAAATCCAATAACGAAATCTTGGAATTATATCAGAAATGATAGAGAAAGACCCGCAATTGTCGTGCCACCAGCTCTTATAAAAGAAGCGGCCGACAAGACACAGTGGGAGAAAGGCCTAAAGAAATTCGTTCAAGATTACGATTTTAAAGCATTCGTAACAGAATTGCAACGGGACAATGTAGTGGAAACGCTTGTCGCCGACGCCGCTTTAGAATTAAACGAAGCGGCAGCCCTACGAAGGGTCCTACTTAAATATGAGGGGATCCTGTCGAAAAAACCGGGCCGAACGAATAGGGCTATTCACGAAATTAAATTGACGGATAATAAACCTATACGAGTTGCGTATAAAGGAATGAACCCGCAAAAACGTGAAATAGTGCAAAAAATGTGCCAAGAAATGCTAGACAGTGGCATTGTCTCCGAGGCCCAGGGAGAATACGCGACGCGAGTTGTGCTCGTGATGCGCCCGGGCTCGGACCCACGCCTATGCATTGATTACCGCCCATTAAACGCGGTGACAGAGATAGATCCCATACAGATGCCGTCTATCGAATCCATTTTGAGAGAGCTTAGCCCCTTTTCATGGGTTACGACGATGGATCTGTCGAAAGGATACTGGCAAGTTGAGATGAGGCCAGAGGATAAGCTAAAAACAGCATTTTACTCGCCAATTGGACGGTTGATGTTCAACGTCATGCCGTTTGGTTTAGTGAACGCTCCCAGTACCTTTCAGAGACTAATCGAAAGCGTATTGGGTGATATCCTGCATCAGTTTGTGTGGGCATACCTAGATAACATAGTTATTGCCTCTAAAACATTCAAAGAGCACATTGAGCACATCGACCAAGTGCTCACCCGGCTGGCAAAAGCTGGGTTACACGTTCACCCGGGCAAGAGCAAGTTCTGTCGAAAGGAGCTTGCCTTTCTGGGTTATCGCATCGGAGTCAATGGTTTAGCTATCGGCCCCGAAAAAATCGATGCGATTAATCGTTTCCCACCACCCGAGGACGTTAAAGGTGTCCAACGGTTTATGGGAATGATAAACTTCTTCGGCAGGTTGCTACCGGGTCTAGCTGAAGTGGCAGCCCCAGTTACCGACCTCCTGAAGAATGAAAACGAATTTGTATGGTCAAATGAGTGCAACATCGCATTTAATGCGATAAAGAGGATGCTGACGGAAGTCGGCGTAATGCCTCTACCCGACTTAAACCGGCCGTTCATATTACATACGGACGCCAGCAGAGTTGGGTTGGGAGCCGCGTTGCTCCAAACACACGTGCGCGACGGAGTCGAACAAGACCTGCCGTGCATGTTTATAAGTCGCAAACTTCAAGGCGCTGAAAAAAATTACAACGCCACAGAGTTGGAGTGTTTGGCAGTGGTGTGGGCTATAAGGAAATTCAGAGATTATCTCGAATATACCAAATTTGTAGTCCACACAGATCATCAAGCGTTACAATGGCTGATGAAATTAAAAGAGCCAGCCGGTCGACTAGCCAGATGGCAGTTAGATCTGATGGCATGCGACTTAACCATTCAATACAAGCCCGGCAAATATAACGTCGTGGCTGACGCTCTATCAAGGGCACCAGTGTCAGATCCTATCGACGCTGACGATGATGGCGAGGATGATTCCCGCATCATTTACTGCCCGACGAGTTGTCACCGTTGGGATTTAAGGAAAATGAATGAAATTTCTACCGCGTCTCCAGCAGATGTAAAATTCTGTGGATTCTGGACGCGGTTATACCAACCAGCTGCTGACAATTACCCAAATGCAAAGAAGGAATTTAAGCTAGAGCGGAGAATAAATGACCCGTTTCTAAGCGCCTTCCACGCTCATGTCGGCAAGCAAATGCGAAGCAATCCCCCGACAAGGGAGGAAATAATTGTGCAACAAAAATTAGACAAAAAATGTCAGGACAGAGCTAGATTCGTACTGACAGGAAAATATCCGCCCAACTTAACCAGAAGGCAGAAGCGTCGTTATGCACACGAATCCATAGATTACCTATTGGATGACGGCCTTTTGGTGAAACATCACCCAAATCACCAAGATGACTTGAGTGAATCAGACACCGCAGTAAAGGTAGTAATACCTGCTTCCTTAATCGGTCGCGTGCTGTGGTTATTACACGGGCACCCGCTTGCGAGCCATGCGGGAGTAAGCAGAACACTCTATCGTGCTACACAGCTTTTTCACTGGACAGGGATGAAAAAAGATATTGCTCTTTTTGTCCACCAATGTCAGCGATGTCAAGCGTGCAAGCCGAGGAGTAAATCACCATTCGAAACTATTTTCTTAGGGCCTTACGCGCCTTTTGATTGTTTAAGTGTCGATGTGATGGGCCCAAAACCCGTTACGGGAAATAAAAATGCGTACATTATCGTTATAATGGACGTAGCAACTCGTTGGCCCGAGTTATACGCCGTCGCTAGACCTTCAGCAGAGAAAATCGTTGAATGTATCTACGACGTGGCGTTACGTTACGGATTTCCACGTAAAATAATATCCGATAACGGACCCCAATTTATCTCGAAAATTTGGGGTAAGTTTTGTAAAAAATTCGGGATTGTGGCGTCACATACTTCAACCTACAATCCTAGAACAAATCCCGTTGAGCGACTCAACAGGGATATAAAATATGCGTTGAGTATATTCACTGACATCCACAATAGGTGGGATGAATACTTGAGGGAGATCGCGTTCAGCATCCGAACAACAGTCTCGAGGACGAGAGATTTTTCTCCGGCCTACCTCAACTTCGCCCGAGAGCTACGAGTGCCTTGGGACCCACGAGTGGCAGAGTCGGTAAATGTGGTGGACCCTGAGAAACCACATGAGTACGTGTATAAATTGGAGCAAACAATTTCGAACACGTACAAGCATATGATGGCGCACATTTTTAACATGCGCGACCGCATTTTACAAGATAAAAGCGGTAGAAAATTTGTGAATTTTGAGATCAATGATTTGGTGTGGAAAGATGCACACACCCTCTCAAATGCAGCGAGAGGAATCACCGCCAGCTTGGCCGACAAGAGAGATGGTCCGTATGTGATCATCGACAAGCATGGCGGTAACGCGTATAAATTACGTAAGCTCGAGGACAATACCGAGCATAAGTCGATACAAGTACGAGAGTTAACTCCGTACATTCCGGAATTCCCGCAAGAAATGTGGGCCAAGGGCCAAGTCAAGTCTAAAACTGACAGCCAAATCGTCGATATGTTCGCTGGCGAGTCGGAAAAAGCACCGCCAAGTGACAACGAGGAGTATTTCGACGCCTCTCCACCTCCGGTAAACGAGATAGTTGAATCCGTTCCGGATCCAATTTTGGTCGAGGGGGAAACAGGAGAAGCTCCTGAAACAAACACAAAAAACACGGATAAAAAAGAAAGCAATAATGAGGAGGTACAGACACAAAAAACAACAAAAAATATCGTACCTGTCTCGACTCATCACCTGCGGCCCCGTAGAAGTAATCCGTTTATAAAAGACGGAAAGGTCGTAGGAAAGGAGTAGAAAACGTTACGAGTCGATGGCGACGCTGAAAAACAAAAAAAATGACCGATCGGCAGCGCTAGCCATCAAAATCCGAGACTCTGAAAATTTCGCTAAGTCCAACAAAGCGGATATCGGTCGAATTCACGTCACAAGATGGCGTGGAAACGCGGGACCCGTAGCAAAATTATCGGCACGGGTCGGATACCGCGTGCAAAAGACCCCGTAGCAGCAATCGCGCACGGGCGTAGAAACAAAGGAGCCCCGTAGCGTAACATGCATGCGGGCTATTGCGCACAAGTCATAAACACCTGGTTCTGGAGTAAAATTACCCAGAACCCACCACGATTGCCTCGTTTTCACCCGGACTTCCGCTAAATCAGCTGATCGTCGTCCGCACGTGATACACATCGAGTTTGTTTTTAACCGAGTTTTTGATCCATTTTACGAGGAGTTTTAAGTTTTTTATCGTGGTCTGACTGAACGCGCAATCCTCACGATGGCTGAGGAAGGAGGGGACGAGGAAATGCTTGAAATCGAGCATCATGACGAGAATTGGGACCAGGACATTAACGTAGTTCCACCCGATCAGGTAGTAGTCGACATCGACGCACGAGATTTAGCTCCGTGCGGTTGAATTAAAGATACATTTGACTAACACTTGACATGAACGCTCTGCGTTCGAAATAGTGTATAATTATTATACTAATATCCACGATCGCGAGAGCGATTGTATTTTTTCCTATTGTTTGTTTTCAAGGACGCGATGGCAGACTTAATGTCGCCTCGCTCCTTGAAAATGACTCACGACAATTGACACGAACGAGACAAAGGAAACAAGCTTTCTTTTTATATTCCCAGGAATGGGACTAATTTATTGGGTAGATTTTGGAATAATTTATAGAACGTTGTTTTCTATTTTTATTCGTTATTTTATTCGCGAATTTTTTCCGATGACACTAATTTACTTTAGATTCGTTTTTAACTCGACTTTAACTCCGAATTTTGGAGTTATTATTAGATAAATTATTTTTTCGACAAGAACATTTATTTACATGTTCTAAAAATGTCATTTGGAATTTTCACGAACGATTTCGCGAGTTTATTTAATTTATTACACATTAATTTTAAATATTAAACAATCCGAAGAGAAATTCCGGATTAAGATGCCTGATTCCGTCTCGTGGTTATCGTTGGACGTGAGCCAGATGTGCCAAGAAGACTCTTTTCTTCCTGACAAGGACGAATCAATGAACAGGAATAGGACTCGACGAACGGCCGCACGTTTCAGCGACGTTCCTCGAGCCCACCCCCTATTTATCTCCGTGTTATTGGCGATTTTATTAATTATTTTGTTTCCATCATTGCAGATGGAGCTCCGAAACACGTGGGGAGCGCTCAGCCCCGCATGCATAGTGCGAGCGGGCATTTATCGAGGCGTACTGCCCGATTTTCTGCGCCGCTGCTTTGGCGAGGATGCAAATCCATACCGCCTGCGCGTATTATTTTCGCGCGCCCTCGCTAAGCGTTGGGTTAACGATTGTTCACTCCTGGACGCGTTCCCGGAGTCGGTGCGAAACGTCGTCGCTGCAGAGCTCGCTCGCATCGATGACCCGAAGTCACCAATCTTCCACCCGGCCCTGTCGAGCCATTACTCCGGCAGGCCGGCGGAGGAGCATGTGTTGTTCGCGTGGCAAGCGGCCGAGACCGAGGAAGCCCGCGAAGAAGTGTATCAACACTACCGCCAGCAGCTAATTGACACTGCGCCGGCGGTTGCAGAGCGGATTTTGCAAGACGACGGGATGAGCACCGCTGATATACACCTGTGGTGCGAGCAGATTCGGCAGGGAGAAGTTACGCCACAGTGGCGACCGAGAATGGGGATTCTCACGTCACAAGCTGAAATGTGGCAACTCCACTATTTGGGAATTCTCGGCCCCAAATATAATTTCCCAAGGAAGCGCAAGCGCTCCAAGGGAACCGGGGGCAGCGAATCGCGCTCCCCGGGACGGTCGAAGAAACAGTGCGTCGAACAGCACTCGACCGTCAACGATGGAGCGGGAACGTCAGCGCAGCCACCGCGCGACCCCGCGAATTACACCAGACCAAGGGTGTTCGTCAACCGTCAGATGAAAGACGGTAAAGAGACTCGAGAAGTCTGGATTTCGGGTGACGAAGAGCGAGTCTCTCGTCCCCGTGCCGGCAGACATCCGCTGACTCATCGTGAGCAGCGGAAACGAGACCGCAAAGAGCGGTATTTCGCTCGCTGCGAAGCGCGGGGAATTCCCCTTCCCGAACACGCTCTCAAAGCAATCGAAGCGAGAGAAGCACGATCGAAGTCGAGTGGCAGATCTTCCGGGGAGCGTCGCGTCCTAGCGCCAGACACGCGGGACCTTCGCGAGATCATCACTCAGATGAAACGCAAGAAATTGTCGCGTTTCGACCCCGCGATGCAATTCGCCCGCAAGATGGGCGTCGTCGAGGATGGTACCGTGATTCCACACGAAGTGGCACGGTGGTTAAGCGAATATGTCAATTCGCGACCCACGGCCGTCGTTCCGCCGACGAGCACCGTCACGCCCGCCCCGGCGCCTCAAGTCACGACGACTGAGGCGCAAGCAACGCTGCCGCCGCCAGCACAACAGTCTTTGACGTTGCTGTTGCCGACACAGCCATCAACGTCGCAACCGTTGCCGGCACAGCAGTCATTGACGCTGCCGCCGCCGACGCAGCCTCCGCCGCCGCCGCCGCCGATGCCGGGTTCGAGCACTACGCCGAACTTGGTTGTCGACGACTCTGTGATGTTGCCTGTTCACCAGAGCATTGCGCGGGAATGCCATAACGCCCGATTCGGAGAATATTACCCGAGCTCGGCGAGACACGACCGCACAGCGATGTGGTATGAACAGCGTGATGAAAACGCGAGGCTAGCGCGAGAAGCAGCCAATCCATCGATTGAAGAGCTCTTAGCCTTCGCGTTTGTGATGGAGGACCCGAGAGCCGCCGCTGCTGCTTTGCAGGGCGCCGACGTCACGCAGCGTCATTTTATCGAGTGGGGGATCTCGATGATGCGACACCACTCGCGTGCGTTCGCTGCAGATCCTGATCGCAGCAACCCTGTAAATCGGCGAAGTCTACAGCTGGCTTTGACAAAAATCATGGTCCAGCTATTGACCCCTTCGCTCTTTGGGGTCGGACGACAGGCGATGGCCTGTTGGTCCGTAGTAGACAGAGAGGGTGTGCAGATACCTCGCGCACTCGTTGGGGAATGGAGCGCCATTCTCCCCAACCCGGCGATGACTCGCTTCGAGCTGACCCGGGACGTGGTAAACCCCGAATGGGAGGGGTATAAGTTGCGGAGCATGGCCTTCCGCCACGCTGTTGCCACGTGGGAGCCAACACCGTCAGCGCAGTCACACGCAATGATGGTCACGAGTGAAGAGCCGATGGAGAGCGACGCCGCCTCTTCGACTGCTTCACGTGGAGCCCCAACTCCACCTCCGCCGCCGCCACCGATGCCACCAGCGGCGGCACCACAGACACCCGTCCTATTAAATGCGGCGGGTAAGCCGAGACGCTTGTTATATCGGACGCCACCAACGATGTCCGCCGCTCGCCAGAGCCTGACGCCTCCCGCAGCCCAACAAGCGCGGGAAGAGACTGTCCAGCAAGCGGTAGTTCCGAAGAGCGCCAAGCCAGAGAAAGCGGCGAAGCCTCAGACGAACTATTATGAGAGGTTATGTGACGAGTTCTCTCAGCTATCGATGACGACGGCGACGCGAAAATTCATCCTCGCGCAGAGAGACAAGGGGAAATCGGTTTTCGTTTGGTTGCACAACCAAGTGCGCCAGACCACCGATTTGATCCTCCATCAGCGTTTGCTGAGGGCCCACCGTGCGCCTCGAACGGCCGCGGAGGCGAACGCGATCCGGCACACCAATTCCGGGTTTTCAGCGTTCATTCCGCGGGTTTGGCTGCATGAGAGGAGGCGTGCCCCGTACGAGCCAGCCGGCGGCCACGAATTGTGCTTTATTTCCGAGCACGAGGACCCCCGCGACCAGTCTTCAGCCTTGGTTGGAGATCTGGTTTTGCCGCCCGGCGTTGTGCCGCCCGGCGCTGAGCCGCCCGTCCCTGGAGTGAGTTTCGCCCAGGCGATGGATCCAGCGTCGGGTCCCAGCAAGAAGGATTGATCGCTCCGAACACGCGCGGTCAGAGCTGGGAGGGGGACGTGTGGTGACCCGACTGGGGTGGGGCACGAAGAGTTTCTCTCGTGGCCTACATACGGGTAAAGAGGGGGAGTCGCACGCGCGCCTCCCTTCCCTCAGAGCATTGACATCCAGTCAATGGACGGGCGTCTGCCCTGGGGGAGTGGGGGAGATTCGTCTTCTCCACCATTGGGTGGCTTTAGTCACCTGTCACCCCCCGCTTTGTGCAAAGGAATTCGCCTTGCACTGAGCGGGCAGAACCAACACAAAAATCAACCAAGATACACGTAAAAGCCAAACGTCCTAAAACGATCAAGCCTAAGTACAAAGACTTCAGGAGTGACCTAGGACAAGGGACTTCCAACGTGAGTACGATTGATTTGTGTTAACCTCCGCAGAGTAACCTGCGAAACAAGATTACCACACTATTTTAGCAAGCCAGCTAGAAATAGTAAACCTACTCCAATTTAGCGAGTTGTGCAGACAAACGGTCGCACAAGCCTAAATTGCAGTAATCACGACGAGCGTTCCCGCCGCTGTGTGTATCGCCGGGAACCACCAAGCGTCCGCCGCTGTGTGATCGCCGGACACCTACAAAAAACCCTAAACCTAGACAACAGACCAGAAGTAAGCCCTTTAACTAGGCATTCACTCGCACCCGACCAGCGTGAGCCCGAAGGACCGAACGAGAAACGTGAGACGAGGACGCCATTCATTGCCACGCCGGCCCAAGACGACACCACGTTGCCACGCGGACGCCATCTTGGATCCAGAGCGCCAACAAAGGACGACCTCGACCAGTTTCCCGCCAACTTCACACACCTTACCTTTTACCTTTATTCCTTTACATATTTTATCCCTTTTAACTGTAAATTCCCATATAATAAATACATTTATTATATTTACCATTTTACATTGTTTGCCGTTTCACATTATTTGGGTAACCGCTTGAGTAAAGCGGTGTTACGAGATTAGAGAGTGACTCATACCACGAGTTAGCGACAGACAGACTTGAGCGCGACAACCCTACTCGGAGTAGCAAAACACCCTAATACTAGGGTGTTGAATGAACACCTCAAAGCAAGGAGTAAAAGTGCACTGAAAAAAGTGTTCAGTTAGTTGCAACCTCAAAACACCCTAAATGGAGTTATTTTACACCTTTATTTTTTACAGTGTAATTCGACAGCATCCAAATCTCCAAATTCTGCTGAATTTTTGGCATCCTCGTCGTGTTCATTATCTTCGGCGTATTCATCGACGAAACCAATCTGCGCTCCGTACACGGTGGTGTAAACAGCTGACGTTAATTGTTGCGTTCCCCCGGGCCCGTCACGTAGATCAGAAGACGGCATGGAATAAGTGGGTGTCGGAGATTTGGGCGAAACAGTCGAGACAACCGGCGCCGACGATGTTAGCTTTTAAAAATTGGTAAATGGTGACTAGGAGCATGGAAGGAATAAAGTGGGTTGTGCTAAGACGATAGTTCTTCACGATGCGAGGCCAATTCCGGGTATACGATCCACATTTTTTGCTAGACTTTAATGCAATTTTCTTCATGTTTCAGTGGTAAAACCGAGCAGGCCAGATGTATATGCAGTGTGGGTAGACTGTGAGCCTCGTTTCACAATAGGCTTATACATGTAATATTAAAAAAGAAACCAGTGTATTCAAAGAGCAAAGTATTTATGTATTCGAAGTGTATGTTTTTGTAATAAAATCAAATTAAATATGCAACTTTTGATGTTTTTAAATTTAATTTTCAGTCATTTTGGATCATTTTTTTGCGGTTAAAATCCTTTTTTGGCGGCTAACATGATCTATTTTGCGCAGCTGGATCCGTTTTTGATGCAATTTTCGGTCGACAAACGAGTTACCGTACAAGGAATACATTCATTAAACAGCAATGAAAAATGAAATTGAACAACCGCTTACACCGTTAAATAAAGAAAAATAAAGTCATGGCTTTTTTTTTAATTAATTTGTTCACTTCGCAACAAATTGCTCGCTATAAAATCACAACATTAATTTTTTTCTTGTCCACACGGTATACATCTGGTGTTTTGTATCGGGAGCAGGGGCGGCTTACCTGCCGCTCTTTGACGGTGGTTGTCCTTCGTCGATGCCCCGTTTGTTGGCCCGATCTCGGGGTCACCGGAATTTTTTTTCGCGTAGTTGGCGAAATAGCTGGAGATTTTATTGTATACCGGAGTAAGCAGTTATCGTTAATTGCAATCACCTCGTCACGTAGATAATTGCCGTCGTGGTCGATAAATACGTCATGGAACAAGTGCGTGTCGGGCATCGAGCGTAAATTTTAGCCAGTTAGGCCTCGAAATGTACCGTGAAAAAAGAAAAAATCCGAATTGTGATGGCAAGTATTATCTAGTTGTGCTGTGCAACCCGCAATAAAATCACTCCATTTATCACCTTCAATTCTTAAAAATGTAAAGCAAAAAGTGCATGTATTATGCATCTCAATCCATCGCAGGCCTCACATTATTGTTGAAAATATTGTTAAAAATAAAAATAAATATTTTTGGGACGTCCAAGTGGAGCATTTGTGAACAGGAAATAAATAAGAATGTTTGAAGAGAAAGTTGAGGCTTGTGTTTGATTGTAACCTTGTCAAAATAAGCGTGGTTTCCGGATTTTTAAATCCTTTTTTTGTTGTGAAATTTCACGGTAAATTTCGAGGCCCACAGATTAAAATTTTGGCACCTCGATGTCCGACACGCACTTATTCCATGCCGTCTTGATCTACGAGACGGGCCCGGGGGAACACAGCATCAATTGGTGAAAAAGTTTGCATTGTATTGACGTTTATTTACCTCGACTGACTTTTCATACACACTAAAAATAAGGAAAATAAATAAAATAAAATAAATAATGGAGTGAGGCTTCTTTTAGTCCAAATTCGGTGTTTGGTCGTTGTATAAGCTGTCCATTGGGTTGTAATTTGCTATTGCAGGCGCTTCTGTGGGTCTGTCGACCAGAAATTGCATACACAACGGATTTAAATTTCTTCGGCGAGAAGCGACGAAATTTCGCGCACGCAGAACATGAAAAATTGAAATTAACTTGTAAAAATTGTGGAATTTACAAACAAAAAAGTAAAAATGAATTACTCATGGACAACTTCTGACCTTCAAGACGACAACAGCTCAGAAGACCAAGGAAACATTGATTTTTTTGATGATTCCAGCCATGATGAATTGAATGATGCTGATGAAATTAAGAGCCCAACAGATGATACAAATGATGATTAATTCTGTTATAAGCAATTTGGTGATTTAAATAGTGAAAAATCAATTACTAACGACAAATTAACATCAATAATTCTGAATTTTATTATCTTGTGGCAATCTAAGTTTAATGTTGCTAATTCGACAGCTTGATCTAAGTTGTTTATCATTATAATCCAAATTTGTTAAGAATTAATTATTTAATTCCGTTGTTATTTAATTTAAAAACATTCAATGTATTTTTGTGAAATATCAACTAGTGAGATTCAAACAAACAAACAATAAACAATAAATCGAGAAGTGTCTTGAGTATCAAATTAGTTTTTAATACTGGTTGTAATTAAAATTCTGGAATTACCTCCGCATCGAAATTGAATTTTAATAAAGAAATAAATAAAACACTCCGGAAATTTTTTTTTTTTGTTAATTTGTAAGCAGCGGCACCGACAGCAATTTAAAATCATAATTTCATATTAAATTAAAAGTTTTTTAAACATAAAAAATTAAAAAACATGCAGGGTACGGACAAGCTTATGCTCAAGAGCCGTGGTCAAAAATATCAATTTGATATTATGTGGAAGCGCTGCAAAAACCGTGGCAACAATCACTTGTTGTTGCGGCAATAATGTATTGCAAAAATCCGAAGTCGTGCGCAGGGCTGGACTGGGAACAAATTTAGTACCAGGAAATCTAGATGTGTCGGGCCACAGGGACAGGCTACGGTGGGCCGGAGACGGTCCACGGTGGGCCCGTCACCGGGCCACCAGACCACAGGCCACCGGAAAATTCCCGGTAGCCCACCGGGCTAGTCCAGCACTGGTCGTGCGTAATATGGCGCTCGACGATCGTACGGGTAACGTTAGTGATCGTCGGCGGGACGCTACGCCTCGAACTCGGCATGCGTACACGATAACGTGTCATGCGCTTGGCAAAACGATAAACGGTGGTCCAGTGCTTATATATAACGCCCTGGACATCTAACTAACTATAAAATACAAAAGTTTGGCCTGTTGCGGCCGCGGAAGATTGCATTGTCGCGTCGACCAGTCGAAAAATATACAAATTGAATTTTAAAACATTTTTTTACGATTGCCACAAACTTTTCCAAAACAACTGATGAATACTTTTCATAACTTTTTTTTTAGATAAACTGGAAATATAATGGAAATACATCTTTCCATATCCATAATGGAAATATTGTGGAAATACATCATTCCATAACCGTTTAAATTTACAGTACTGGAAATATTGTGGAAATACATCATTCCATAACCGTTTAAATTTACAGTACTGGAAATATGATGGAAATATAACTTTCCATACATGAGCTTTCCATACACATTTCCACTATGCGGAAAGACGATCATTTACAGCTATATTTCCATACAACCTTCCATATGGAAATCTCACTTTTTTTGCAGTGCTTCTTCACCGGCACCATGGGTGAAACCCAGTCGGTCGGACCAGTCACTACTTCGATTATGTCCTCTGCCAAGAGTTGGTCCAATTCAATGTCTACTTGTTTCCTAATATGAAATGGTATTCGACGCACACTTTGCGCCACTGGCTTCACACTCTCATCAATATACAGCTCCAATTCATAGCCTTTTAGTTTACCGATTCCGACGAAAAGTTTCTGATGTTTCCTGACTTTGTCGGCCAATTCGCTCCGTACTGCAACCAGTGTCTCGTCCAGCGCGTCTTCTTCCACCCGTAGTAATCCCAAATCTTTTGAAGTTTGCTTGCTCAACAATGACACCTCTCCCGACGGTACAATTACGAATTTCGCATTGACTTTTCGATTTCCCTTTTGAATCGGCGCTATAAATTGTCCACTTATGTGTAAAGGCTTCTTTATACCGTGCGCGTATAATGTTGTTGTCGATGGGTATGCAACTACTCCACTCTTCTTCAGTATTTTCCATGTCTCTAAATTTATCAAATTCGCCGAAGAGCCAGAATCGATTAGCATTTTAACTTCTTGTTGTGCAATTGAAACCCTTACGCAATCCTCCTTCGCCGACGTCGCTACACGAAATGAATAATCGCTTTCGTAACCATATTCTGGAATCCCATTCACACCGACGTACTGTACTCGGTCCTTCACACCTCGAGCTCGTCCTGCAGCGGGATTCTTCATCCGGCACACCTTCGCGAAGTGCCCGAGCTTGTGGCAAAATCCACACTTTTTTCCCTTTGCGATGGTGCACTCGTTGGCTAGGTGATCCGTACGGCCGCATCGAAAACATTCTGCCCCCTCTCGTGGCTTGTTTCCCTGCCGGTCTCCTATATTTTGAGGTTTTGCTCCAAATTTTCGAAACTGACCTCCGGTTCTCTTGGTTTCTCGTCTTCTAAACGATTTTTTCTCTTCCTGTATCTGGTTAACTGTCTCTTCTTTTATTTTGCCATTTTTCTCCATCAACGTGGCATGTTGCTCGCTTGCTTCTGCTGCTCGCGCCGTTTTCAGCACAGAATTAAGCGTGACTGTCTCTTCTCTCAATAGTCGACGTCGTAACGCTTTGTCACGCCCCTTTTCTATGATTTGATCGACTATTATATCGCTTTCCAATGTCCCGTATTCACAAGTCTTAACTAAAGTTTTTAATCTCGTAACATACGTGTCCATCGATTCTGTGCTGTCCTGTGCTTGTTGTCGGAAAATATGACGCTCGTAGCGCAAATTTTTGCGCGGATTAAAATAAGTCGCCAACGCCGTAACTGTCGAATCATAGTCCTTTATATCCTTCGGCAATAACGTCCCATAAATATCCTGCACTTTGGATCCAGCGAGATGCAGCAACAACGCCTTATTCTGTTTCTCATCCGTAATATTCGCTGCTAACAAGTAGAACTTGAATCCACTGCTCCATTTTTTCCACTTTTGGTCCAAATTCCCCTCTGTGATTACGAAATTCGGTACGGTCGGCAAATTCAATCCACCTGTCGCCATCGTAATAACAATTAGTTTTTGCACAAATTCTCACAATCATTGTTCCATTATCCTCATCCAATTGTTTGATGTCAACAGATTCATATTCCACTTCACCTCGTCGCCATTGTAAGGTTATTAGCCGGGTATAGGAAGTGAGTGCTCAGGTTGAGTTGATGTCACGAACTGACTAGTTTAATATCGAACATCAATCGCCGTGCGCCGCCAGGTGATCAGGCTGGCAGCGCCAGAAGAATTCAGTTGAATTTTGAAAGACATCAAAAAATTCACGAACAAAAGTTCGTAATCACGGAGTTCGAAGTCGGAGATTTAGTTTGGAAACAAACTCACATTCTCTCGTGCGCAGATAAAAATATCTCCGCTGGTTTTGCTGAAAAGAGAGATGGTCCGTGGGAAATTACTAAAGTACATCCAGGCGAAGCGTATAAATTATGCAAATTAGCTGATAGTTCAATCGAAAAATCAGTGAATATTAAAGCGTTGTATCCTTTTACTTCGTCGTACCCGATTGAGACTTGGAAAGTAGGGCAGAAATCCGCCTCTTACTCAGCTCAAGAAAATCCTAAATGGATGGACAAAAGTAATCAACTTCCGGATGCTGAAGAAATGGAATTAATTCCTGAAAATTCTCCAGAAATTCCAATGGAATTATCCGACTCATACTCGGTGCAGATTGACAAATCTGCGCCACCAAAGTCTAAACATAGACATAAACAACGATTAATTGCTGTAGGAAAGAAAGCGGCGTTAGATTGAGGCAAAGTTCCGACAAAACCTCCTCGAAAACCTCGCAAACCACAGAAGTTAGTTCCTCAAACTAGCACCCGCCCTCAACGAGAGCGAAAGCCAAATCCTAAATATTCAGATGAAAATTTCGTGCGAATTATCACTGCAGTATTTAAGAAGTCGTACCAGGATTGAGATAAAATCTCAAAGTTTTGTTAGAATTTCACAAAAAGTTTTATGCAAAACTTGGTGATCGTATTTATTTACATGTCTAATAGGTGTAGTGATTTATAATCTCAACACCGGGGGACAAAATAATACGATAAATGTTGAAATTTATATTAAAATATAAATTTGTCGCGGTAAAATTAAAATATTTGACAAAATATTTGATTATTCTGTTGTATTTAAATGTATTTTTGAATAAAATACGGAAAATTACTTAAAAGTGATGATCTCGCCTTCTCACGAGGATACAAGACTTACGAGGAGTGATTAAATCTCGAACTCGGAATTAATAGGGAATAAAATTCCCAGGGTTCATTGCACAAAACACTTCGTAAACACGTGGATACAAGTTGACTTCGTCTCTTCGTCTCTCCTTCACTTTTCGAGTTCGAAATTTCAGCGCTAATTCATAAAGCAACAACGTTTAAACGCCGGAAAACTTAAATTCTAACCGTAAGTAGTTTTCAAAATATTCTTTGATCAAAGAATTATGTAATTGTTCGCAACAATTGAAATATCGGCGTCCCGATAAAAGTCACGTGTCATTATAAACGTGGCTCGGCATAAAATGACGTTGGAAGTTTAAATTATTTGGTCGAATAGTTTGGATTAAATTTAGATAATTAATTATCGAATTTAAGTATATAGGCACTAATTATTTAAATCAAGTCGCGGTCGAGGCTTGGAAAAATTGTATTTTTTTTAGCGATGAATTTTTCAAACCTGAAATATTTATCAAAATTGGACGTTAATTACTTAATGCGAAAATGTGTGTGATGATTACAAATCGATAGTTATCAATGTTCACAGTAGATGGCGCTGTTTAACCAACGCGCGTAATTCAAACTCGGTTAAAACTAAAAAGTGTGATAAATAATTATTTAGACACGGTGAATAAAATATAACTATTTTATTCAAATATAAATTAAGTATTAACTACTTAATGATGTTGATTCTGCTGAATCAATATCCACATTACTTACCTGTTGAAGGGAACCAATTGGACCCTTCCTGCCCCCAACTGGGCCCATCTGGACATAGTCATATTTTAGGTCCAGACTAGTGACCCACGAATCCGCCGATTCGTACGCTGATTGGCTGTTGCCAATCTAGTAAGTTCTACAGAACTATATAAGCATCAGTTTCTCACCCACTAACCCCCCTGGCTTGATAACTGAACTCGTATACTGTCTGTAGTTGAATTGTTGTTATCGTTTGATTTCACTTTCTCTATCGACACATCAGGCCACCTCAGCTCTCCACAATTAGTATTCATTACTATATTGTTATTGTTGTTGTAGGGCATTTTCGGGAAGACCAACCCGGTAATAGACATGCATTCGCATGAAATGGTCCCGTAACGTTAGCTTGCTGTTCTACGGGACAGTTAGATTTCGTACGGTGGCTTAATATAACGGTCGTATACAGTACGACCTTGCTAAATGAAAGTAGGTCCCTCAGCTAACTGGCCTCAGTCCGCTGCAGGATGGCTGTTGTAAACAGCCCGCGCAGGTTCCCGTCTTTTCTCGATTGGTCCTTCCGCACGTTAAAAGTCGGTAAAGGCCTAATGCACAGGTAACACGCCGGGTTGGTAGCCCGTGAGTAATATCTTCAGATGTTGCGATAAATAACTACCTGGATAATGGTAATCCAACGGCAGTGGCCGATTAATATTTTACCCGGTGCTCGATCTGCTGATCCCGTCATCGTAAGGCATGCTGGCGGATGGAGGAGTCAAATCCTCCCGCGATGGTTCTCTCGACCGTCGTGACGGTCCCCGCCCTATTGTACCCTCCGGGTTAGTAACCTGTGAACGATATATAAAATATATCGTGTTAAACATATTACTCGGGCATTGGTAATCCTGTATTGGCAATACTTTTTATCCCGGTAAGTCCATAGAAATGTTTACCTGGTGGTTGGTACCACCGATAGCGAATTAAAGCGTACAATTAAATACTCGGCGCCTGATCACGAGATCTTGTCGTCGTAAGGCATGCTGGCGGATGGAGTCTCAACAACTCCCGCGACGTTCTCTCAATTGTCGTGACGGTCCCCGCCCAATTAATATTTTTATAACAATTCATTTGTTATATTCCATTAATCACTTTACATTTATTCATTTGGAACATGGAATATTCTGCCGAATATTCCTATTTATGCGAAGGACTCTTCGCATCATTAGATACTCGAGCTGCGGACCAAATACGTCCCCGTAGCGTTATTTGTGACGATGCCGCAAGTCAGCCGTATCCCTTTGGCTTCGCCCGGATCCTCAACCAGTTGATGCCGCCCGTTTACACGCGTCAAGAACCCAATTATGTTATCACTAATATTTAGTAATAAATATGTTATGTCACACTAATATTGTAAGTTATTTCTACTCAGTTATGAATTCATATTTTACACAGACTTCCGTAAGCTTATCTCGGTTAGGTTGTTGCTACTCCTAGCAACGTCTTGTTTAAACCGATTATTTATCTATCTTAAATGTCTATTAAATCAGCCAAAAGTAGAATCGTCACATGTTATTTATTCAGAATTTAGTCTCGTTAGTTTACAAAACTAGGAGAATTTTTCAAACGAAAAATTCAACAAATTGCGATTTTAAGGAAAATCCTTCGGGCAAGTCGATTCTCTCGTCATAAACATGAGGGGAATGTGATTCACTTGTGTCACGTGTTAGGGGTTATAAATAGCTCAAGTTGTGTGTTTCGTTGCGAACAATACTTTATAATTCTTTGGACATAAGGAATGATTATTTTTGAGTAGAATTATTTTTTAATAAAATAATTTATTTGCTTGTTTTAGATGGGAGGTAATAAGCATCGTTCTAAGAGGAGCCATCATCGTCATCAACACGAAAGCTCGAGCTCGTCTACTTCGTCCAGTGACGAACATTGACGTTCGGCTGAACGCGCCCACTTACGGGCCCAACAAGTGCTGAGTGCGTCGGAATCGACGTACACTTTAACGCCATTACAGTTGGCCACGTTGAATTGGTTAAGCGTACATCCGGATGGGCTCCCGTTAGATATGCGCACGCTTGCGCAGTTCCCGTTCACGTCCGCGCAACCAACTGCATCCACCTTCTAACGTGATTAACGTTCCGTTGGCCCCACATTTGTCAGAATTTCGGCCACCAACTGCAAGTGTAGCGCCAATCGTCATCAGTTTGTCAAATACAACTGCAGCGACAGCATCGGGACAATCGACGTCCGTCGTACGTATTCCAGCAGGCGCCGAATCAACAGCGTCGGAAAGTGGATGGAACAAGCCACCGCCTGGAGCGCTGCGTTTTTCGGAAGCAGTGTCTCGCAACCGCGAGTATAATGCGGCTCGTAAAGCCAAGAAAAAAGACGATGCCAATCGTTTACGCCGAAAACAGTGCGAGCGAGACATCGCGATGGGAATTCCGCACGACAACATTGTGACGGATCAAGCGACGCAAACAATTTGCCCGTTTTGCGTCGTCTGTGGATGATGCTGCGGTGCATCCGCTGGATAATCTCTGATGAGATGCCCGAATTGCCGAGGTCAGAAAACGCGACCGCGTTCAGAATCCTGGCGTAAGGAAGTCGAGCCCCACGTCGTGAAAGGCATCAAGCCGAACAAAAAGCGTTGCTGGGCCCATTGCTCGAAATGTCGTTTGTTCCTCAACAGCCGCGGCAAGGCTGTGTACATCGACCCGCGATTCCTTACCTGGACCCGTGCGGCGGCTAATGCCGGCATCTCGGTCGAACTCCTTCGACAGTCGCCACCTCCATCTGAGAGCTCCGAGGTCTCTAACAAAACTATCCAAACTGTGGAGAACAACGAGGCAGTCGCACCGGAGGAAGATATGCGCACGCTTGCGCAGTTCCCGTTCACGTCCGCGCAACCAACTGCATCCACCTTCTAACGTGATTAACGTTCCGTTGGCCCCACATTTGTCAGAATTTCGGCCACCAACTGCAAGTGTAGCGCCAATCGTCATCAGTTTGTCAAATACAACTGCAGCGACAGCATCGGGACAATCGACGTCCGTCGTACGTATTCCAGCAGGCGCCGAATCAACAGCGTCGGAAAGTGGATGGAACAAGCCACCGCCTGGAGCGCTGCGTTTTTCGGAAGCAGTGTCTCGCAACCGCGAGTATAATGCGGCTCGTAAAGCCAAGAAAAAAGACGATGCCAATCGTTTACGCTGAAAACAGTGCGAGCGAGACATCGCGATGGGAATTCCGCACGACAACATTGTGACGGATCAAGCGACGCAAACAATTTGCCCGTTTTGCGTCGTCTGTGGATGATGCTGCGGTGCATCCGCTGGATAATCTCTGATGAGATGCCCAAATTGCCGAGGTCAGAAAACGCGACCGCGTTCAGAATCCTGGCGTAAGGAAGTCGAGCCCCACGTCGTGAAAGGCATCAAGCCGAACAAAAAGCGTTGCTGGGCCCATTGCTCGAAATGTCGTTTGTTCCTCAACAGCTGCGGCAAGGCTGTGTACATCGACCCGCGATTCCTTACCTGGACCCGCGCGGCGGCTAATGCCGGCATCTCGGTCGAACTCCTTCGACAGTCGCCACCTCCATCTGAGAGCTCCGAGGTCTCTAACAAAACTATCCAAACTGTGGAGAACAACGAGGCAGTCGCACCGGAGGAAGTCGCTCGACCGAGGACGTGGATGCCTTACGCTTGACAAAGCGAAAGAAATCGCCAAAGTCCAGCGCACAAACATCTTAACACGAAAACAAGCCCGTCGGCTCCTAAAAGCTGTGGAAGAGCCGCCTAAGCCATTGGAGAATCTGACGACGCGCAGTTCGAGGACGCAGAAGAGATGATTTCGGTCATTGATTTCGTGTCGGAGCTTCTCGAGGATTTGCCGTTCCCACCTCCGAGCCCGGAAGAAATAGAAGCGCCCGAGGAAGCTGTGTTTTCCGCCGTCTCGACTGAGGCGACTGAAGAGTCTTCGGATTTTTTGACTTCAACCGAAGTCGAGAAACCGAAAATTGAGGAAGAGAAATCGACTGACGTCGAGAAGAAAAAGTAGAGAGAGAAAAAATTAACATTTGTTTATTTTTCTGAATGGATATTTTTAGGACTAAAAATATGCCAAGTGTTTGTTGTGTTTGCAATTTTTCAGTATTCTCACGAGTAGTGTGTTCAGTATTTTGTTTGAAATCAGAACTAATCATTTAAATATTCGAACGAATATAAGAATAATTAGACAATTGCATTCAATTTGTTAATCTCCGAATTCAATTTGGTCTTTTGTTTTGATTAACCCTTCCAACCCTGAGATGGGTCATTTTGTGACCCCGTTTTAAAAAAATCATTTTTTTTATAAGAAATAATTTTTTTTTTTATCTGACTTTTGCTGACTATTCCTTTGAAACATCACTAGACACTATACCACAGTTAAAATTTTTTTAATTTTTTAAGTTTTTCTATAATTTGAACTCAAAGTTCAACTGGGTCAAAAAAGACCCATCTTAGGAGTCCAAAGGTCATAAATGATGATCATCAGCAGGCTCCGCTAATGTCAATCATGTCCACCACGTCCATATGGCGTTCACGACATGTGTAGTTAATCTAACCCCATTGGCTAGATGTTAGGAATTCCCTAAAACCCGGATCTTGCGCATGCGCAGAATCTGGGTCATATAATGCCCATCTTAGGGAGAGATGGGAGGCAAATTCTTTCGGGTTGGAAGGGTTAATCATATTAATATATGTTTGTTTTCCGAATTTCATAATTATTTGTGATAATTTTTGTGTTTATTTGCTTTGACCAAAGTGTTATAAAGGATTTCGAGTTGAAATCCATTTATTTTTTATAACGATAGTAATAAAAAAATTATTAGATTAGATTTTCCAAAAAATAAAATTTGAGTAAATTTATTTTATTGATTGTCTCGTTGTCACGGCCCGGTGTTCACGCGTACGAGTAGTACGCATTGTTCCCTGTGTTTTGTGTTGTATTAAACCTAATTTGTCATTTTTATACCTTTTGTTGTTTTGTTTTGTGAATTCTCTCTACTCTATCTCTTATCTCTTCCTAACTTTGCTCATTTTTTCTCTTCTTTTCTCCTAGCTATTCCTAGTTTTCTGTCTTTCGTTTATAATTTTGATGCAATCTCTTTTGCATATCTATTTTGGTCAGCACGCGTCGACATAAGTCATACTCACCAGTATGCAATGACAGCGCTGATTGGATTTTGTCTTCTGTGATTGGGTGAGCTTGGACTGGTCTATTCCAGCCCAAGTTTATCTTCTCCCCTTTTTTCCTCTTCTCAAGGCAGTCTTGCTTGGACAGCCGAACGCGTAGGTGCTACTTCGTAGCCAGTGTTCATTTCCTAGCTTGATTCACTTCGAAAACTCACTTTGAGCATTCTCCTTGCTCTACGACACTGAAACACGGTCGTAGTTGTTTGTCATCTTTATTTCCAGTGATTGAATTCACCGTTTTAAACTACTCGTATCCATTTGTTTTCCTGCTCTTTTCCGTTCCTTTTTTAAACGCCGTGACGCGTCGACCGAGGCCTAACAGGATTAGTTGGCCATTAATTCAAAGTTGTGTCTCTTTATTTTGCTTGCGTGCACGTTTAGCTTAGTTTTGCCGCCTTACGTTAAGGCTTTAGCGGTAATTAAGCGTTCAGTCAGGTTTGATGTTAGTATTTGGGCCCGTGCATAGTATAAGCACGTGGAATTTGCCCATTCTTGTCTGAACTTGACGGTTTGGCATTGTTTGTGAATCGAGACAAAGCGCGCATTCGTTGAACTTTGTGATTTTCTGCGATATGTTGCGGGGAATTCTCGTTTAACTTCGTGTTATACACGATACGTTGCGAGCAGTACCCGTTTAACTTCGTGTAGTTACGCGATACGTTGCGAATTACGCGTACAGTTTTGAGTCTTGCAACTGCTAGACATTCTGTCTCCGATTTTACAGTTCGGGATACCCAGCATTAAATAAAAATTAGTGTCTTGTACAGTATCCGGAGTGCGTTGCTACCAATTTCCTGCGCGCATTCACCGCTCGGCAGGTACGAAAACCAGGCTTTTAGAGCTTTACTGTTTCGCGGCGTCTTTCAAACGCCTCTAATCTTCACCTAGACTCGCGATTCATTACATCGTCTTGTTTAATAAACCAAGAAGAAGTTTATTTGATCGAGAGTAAAAGTTTTTATCGAAATTTATTCTGTTGAACATGGATACATGTTCGGACAAGTCCATTCCGTCGCTTAGCAACCAGGAGGTATGCTGTGCAGAGAAGCCGATTAGCTTAATCGGGTAACGAAGTTTCTGAAAGAAATAATATGATTAATTTTTAATAAAATTAAGAAGCAGACGTATTAATTCGATAGAATTATGTGAACATTTCTTATACATTAAGAATGACAACTAAAGAGTTGTCACCGGGGATTGTGTGACGGTTATAAACTCGTATTTGTTAATGTTCACAATAGATGGCACCGTTTAATAAACGCGCGCAATTCAAACTCGAGAGAAAGTTAAAAGTAATGATAAATCGTTACTTTAACACGGTGTATAGAATATACATATTTTATTAAATATAATTAAGTATTACTTACTTAATGATATTGATTCTATCAAATCAATATCAAAGTTTACTTACCTTTCGAAGGGAACCAATCGGACCCTTCTTGACCCAATTCCATATTAGGTCCGAACCCCCAGTTTCTTTTAGGTCCGGACTAGTGATCTACAAATCCATCGATGCATGCACCGGATTGGCTGTCGCCAATCTGATAGTTCTCAAGAGCTATATAAGCTCTCGTTTTCCAACCAGTTACTCCCTGGCTTGATTCTGAATATGTCTATATTGTTTGTAGTTGATAAGTTGTTATCGTTTGATCTCACTTTCTCTATCGACACATCAGGCCTCCTCAACTCTCCACAATTAGTATTAATACTACATTGCTATTGTTGTTGTAGGGCTATTTCGGGAAGGCTAACTCCGGTAATAGACATGTTAAATACATGAAATGGCCCCGTAACGTTAGCTTGCTGTTCTACGGGACAGTTAGAGTTTGTACGGTGGCTTAATATAACGGCCCTATACAGTAAGGCCTTGCTAGATGGAAGTAGGCCCCTCAGCTAACTGGCCTCAGTCCGCTGCAGGATGGCTGTTGTAAATTGTCTTCCCAGGTCCCCGTCTTTCTGTGACTGGTCCTTCCGCACGTTAAAGGTCGGTAAAGGGCCAATGCACAGGTAACACGCCGGGTTGGTAGCCCATGAGTAATATCTAAAAGATGTTGTGTGATATGTTGTGTATTAATCACGCCAGATGGCATTAATGTATTATAGTTTATGTGTACCATTAAAAGGTGGCACTAGTTGTTGTTTCTACACTGTAATGGCGTCCTCAGGTTATTTCATCAGCCTCCAGATTTTAAGCATCTAACAACACATGGCCGCAGCGGAAATCACTCTGGAAATTGGTTGGAAATATCAACTGGGTGGAGTAACGTCAATAAGGACGGTAGGCCATACAAAAATCAAACATTTGAGACCGAATACGACGTGCGATCGTGAGCAACAGAGGCGACGTTGATGCGCGAGCTCGAGCACGCCGATTATTTGCCGAGTATTCTTCGAGATTCGTCTATTTTCGTCAATTTTCGTCAATTTTCGATAATTTTCGTCTGTTGGAGCTGGCAAATGTGCCTTTTGTTTGAAGAAGACAAGGAATTGTAGCCTTACTCATCATTGAGCCCATACTAGAGGACCAAGAAGAGGTAAAGGAAGAGAAAAAGGAATTGTAGCTTTACTCATCATTGAGCCCATACTAGAGGACCAAGAGGAGGAGAAGGAAGAGAAAAACATTCCACCAATCATGGCAAAAGTGGAACACAGCATTTGCAAACCACCGGATGAATTTGATTTCAAGAATGCTGCAGATTGGCCAAGATGGATTGCCAGATTCGAATTATTTCGCTCCATGATGGATTTGGACACCCAACCGGGAAAAAAGCAAGTGGCTTCACTCCTTTATCACATGGAAGATACTGCAAATGACATTTATGCTTCATTCAAATTGGCGGATCCGGACAAGCACGATTATGCGAAAGTGAAGGCAGCTTTTGAGGCAAAATTTGTTACGACAACAAACGTGATTTATGAGCAAGCCATGTTCTACAACCGCCAGCAAAAGGACGATGAAACAAAGGACGAATACATCACGGCATTGCGTACAGCGGCCAAACACTGCAATTTTGATGCATTGTATGACGAGTTTATCCGCGATAAGATCGTGAATGGCATTCGGGACAAGGCAATGGCAAAGAAGCTTCAACTTCAAAGCAACTTGACATTGGCGAAGGCTATCGAGATGACGAAACAATTCGAGCAAGTCAATTTGCAGTCGAAAACATTGCTGGAAGCAACATCGACCAATAAGTCCGTGGATCGAGTTGACTCCAAGAAGGTTCAACGATGCGTCTTTGTACGGAGTCGGTGCAGTGCTTAAACAAAAGCAAAAAGACGTCAAATTCAGGCCGATTGCCTACGCGAGTAAAACCTCAACAAAATGTCAGAAGAATTTGGCACAGATAGAGAAAGAGGGATATACCTATGGGCATGTGAGAGGTTCAAGAACTTCATCATTGGAATTCCCGTCTGTCTAGAAACTGACCACAAGCCGTTAGTTCCCATCTTGATGACAAAGGAGCTCGACGAGATCACTCCAAAATTGCAACAGATGCGACTTAGACTTCAGCGATACTGCTACACGATCAAACACATTCCAGGCAAGGAGTTAGGCGCGGCTGATGTTTTGTCAAGGCGTCCATTGCCGGACACTGAAGAAGATGGCGACATTGAGCAACGACTCGAGGGTTGCATGACAGCTTACGTGCAGCTGATTACCAAGCATCTTCAAGCAACTGACCAACGCTTGGGTAAAATCATAGAGGTCCAGAATACGGATCCGATTTGCATCAAGCTTCGCCAGTTCAGTCAACATGGATGGCCAACCAAAGATCAGACACCACAAGGGTTAGGGGATTTTAGCAATACCGAGATGAGATAGCCATAGAAGAAGGCCTACTCATGAAAGGGTCAAGGACTGTGATCCCAGCGGAATTACGAGAATTCATATTGGACAAGATCCACATGGGACACTTAGAAATCACAAAATGTCGAGACAGGGCAAGGTCTGCGGTTTGGTGGCCAGGTATCTCTAAGGACGTTGAAAAACGCATTTCGGCGTGTACGGAATGTATCAAGAAATCCTCGAATCCTCACGAACCACTCATGCCAGCGGAATTCCCCAAACGGCTATGGCAAAAAGTTGGCATGGATCTTTTCTACTTGGATCGTCAGTGGTATTTGCTCGTTGAAGATTACTACTCGCAATATCCAGAAGTCAAGACGCTGACATCGCTCAAGGAAAGGGAAGTGATTCTATTCCTAAAATCGATATTTTTGCGACACAGTACACCAGAAGAAGTGGTCAGCGATAATGGAACGCAATTTGGAACTCTATTAAAATTGGAGTTTTCCATATTCGCGGCGGACTGAAAATTTGTCCACACTACATCGAGTCCGAAATATTCTCAGAGCAACAGAATCGCATAAGCCGGGGTCAAAGTCATCAAGCGGACTTTGAAGAAATCTAGCAATGTCTTTAAAGCACTTCAGAGTTATCGTGCGACTCAACTGGCAAACGGATTCTGATCCGCGGAGCTGCTGATGGGGCGGAAAATCAGGACCGAAGTTTCGATTGCTGCAACCCAACTGATGCCAAAAACTCCAAATGCGAAACTTCTTCGGGGGAAGGAGGAGAAGAGAATAACAGACCAAAAGAGGAATTTTGATAAGCGACATCGAGCGAGGGATCTTCCAGATCTACAACTAGGCAAGAAGGTTTGGATCATCGATTTGAGGCGATCAGGTGTTGTCGTGTTCGTGAAGTGATTGCAACTGATTTTGACATTCGAAATAAACACCATTTATTTGCATTTGAATCGCCTTTCACTGGTATCTTTTCAGACACAATTTAATACATGTTTCGTTCGTTTTTAATTTCGTTCGTTGTATCGATTCTTTTTCTTATAATGGTATATTTTCATCGTGCTAGTGATCATTGTTTTTTTTTGAACAAACCGCAACGTTACATTGTTATTCACGCATACATTTTGCCAATTAGCTTAATCAGATTTTACAGAAAATACACGGTGTTTTTATGGATGCGAGATGCGACAGCTCCCCGGAAATCGACGTCAATCTCGATTTCCCTTCTTTGTCTTGCGGCGCCAAGATGCTGTGGTGGACGCCGGGTATGGTCGGTAAGGTTTAACGCCCAAATGCCTCTTAGATCGACGTACACCATCCTGCCACGTTGTCCCGTACTGGTCCTGCGCTTCTGGTTGCGCCGCGCTCGCGCCAGGCATCGCATCCACCGGCTGCGTTATCCTTGCTGCCAGTCGATCCAACCGCTCAAGTGTCTGTTTCGTGTTCAAAGGCGGTGCCTCAACCATCCTCGACGGTGAATGAGGCAAACTTGCTTTAGGTAAAATGGTCCGGGTCACGACGATCGGGAAGTTGTCTGGCCGTTGGCGGATAAAACGTCGTCTCAAATGATTGACGTGTTTAATGTTTTCGACATCGGTCGCCATTATTTTGATCAAATATCTGACGTCCCCCAATTTCTCAACCACGACTCATTCCTCCCACTTCCCAAGTGGCGAAAAGGACCATACTAAATCATCCGGTTCAAATTCCCTCACGGGTTTGGTCGCTTGCATTGCATATGCATGATCCGATCGCTGCGTGGTCAAGTGAGTCTTGACTTCCCAGCTAAACATTCGCTGGGCTGGAGTTAATCCGGTATTTGCCGATGGTGTGGTATGTTGGTGAAAAAGAAAACGCATCATGCGTGCCAAAGATGTCCCCGACTCATACTTGCGCATGCCATTTTTGAAGGTTTGCACCGCTCGTTCAACTGGCCCGTTTGATTGGGCATGGTACGGTGGTGAGAACTTCTGGCGGATGCCGTTGGCCTCATAGAATTGCCGGAGTTCATCTGACCGGAAAGGCGGGCCGTTGTCGGTGACCACCAAGTCTGGCAGCCCAAAAGTGGCAAACCAGCGCATTGCGTGCAATGTTACTGCCGTTGCGGTGGTTGTGGTCATTCTTGCGGCCTCGATCCAGTTTGTGCCGGCATCCACAAGTATCAAAAACTTTTCTTGGTCAAGATCTGCAAAGTCCAAGTGGAGTCGGCTCCAAGGGCGGACGGGCGTCGGCCACGGGACCGGCCTTTCTTTGGGTGGCAAGGCCCTGACGCGCTGGCAGTTGTCACAACTCGCCACGTGATGCTCAATGCTAAAGTCGATCTTGGGCCACCAATAGGTGACTCTCGCAAGGCGTTTCATTGCCACGACGCCAGGATGTCCCAAATGGAGCTGCTGAAGGGCCCGTTGACGAAGGGAAGAGGGAACTACTATTCGATGTCCCCTCAGCAGTACGCAATCCTGCACAGTCAGTTGATCGGAAATGGCCAGCAGTTTCACTACCTCGCCGTTTTCCACTTCTGTTGCGGCTCCACTTCTCAACAAGTTAATGGCCCTAGAAATTGCGATGTCGCGACACGATTCGTCGTTTAGTTCTGTCCATGTGATTGGTGACTCTGTCAAATTCATAAATAATAATTCTTATCTCTCAAAAACCTCTGACGGGGCACTGGTTGCTGGTTGCAACGGCAACCTGCTCAACGCGTCCGCGTTGAGGTGCTCAACCCCTTTACGATATTCGATTTGATAGTCGAAAGAACTCAGGAACAGCATCCATCGTAGCATCCTGAGTGGGACCACCTCTGGAATGGGCTTTTTGCGACCAAAAAGTCCCAACAGCGGCTTGTGGTCCGTTATAATCACGAACGAGAAACCCATCAGGTACATGATGAATCTTTTTACGCCAAAGATCACCGATAAGGCTTCTCTGTCCAACTGGGAGTAGTTCCGCTCCGTTTGCGTCATGGTCCGAGAGGCGTAGGCCACTGGTCGTTCTTGGCCGTCAACTCGATGCGCCAGGACCGCCCCAACTCCCACTGGTGACGCATCCGCTGCCAACGTGATTTGGTGCTTAGGGTTGAAAAGCATCAACAACTTGGGTGAAACGAGTTCACTCTTGACCAAGGCAAACGCCTTGTCGTGGGCGCTGCTCCAGGTCCATGTCGCGCCCTTTTGTAGCAAGCTATACAACGGCGTCAGTGTGGTCGCCATGTTAGGCAGAAACATCGCGTAGAATGTGATAAGGCCTAAGAATGCCCTTAACTCATGCACATTTGTTGGACTTGGTGCTGCCGTTATGGCCAACACCTTGGTTGGTAACGGGGCAATGCCCGCACCAGATATGCGGAACCCCAAAAAGTCCAAAATTCCGACCATGAGTATGCACTTTGGCTTATTCAAGCGCAACCCTATGTCGCGAAAACGCTGGAACACCCGCTTCAGTAATACAAGATGATCACGCTGGTTCAATGATGGCACCAACATATCATCTTGGTATGGGCGTACCTCTTCTACTTCTCTAAACTCTTCCTCAATGGTTCTTTGGAATTCTCCTGCGGCAGTGATGATCCCGAAAGGCATGCGTGTAACGCGAAATAGGCCCATGTGTGTATTGATGGCCACCAAGTAGGACGACTCCTCGTCCAGCTCGCGCTGCTGATACGCTTGCTGGAGGTCCAGCTTGGAGAACACTACAGCATCGCCAATCGACGCCAAGATGTCAGGTATCTTTGGCAGCGGGTACGGGTGCGGATACAATGCCAAGTTGATTGTTGACCTGTAGTCCCCGCACAACCGTACTCCGCCGTCCTTCTTGGGAACGATCACGAGGGGAGTTGCCCATCGACTGTATTTAATGGGCACTAAAATGCCCTGACGTTGCAATTCTAAGATTGCCTCTTCAACTTTGCCTCGCAATGCCATTGGCACTACTCTTGGCCTAAAAAATCTAGGTGGCACCGTAGTGTCAACTTCCAAATGGAGTGGAGGTCCGCGATAATGGCCCAAACCAGGCAGAAAAATGTCGTTGTACTCCAATAATAATTCCTCCAAATGTTTCTGTGTGGGGGGTTTATCCTCCGTCATGTGTACATTTGACTCCAATTGTGACGTTTGCTCACATGTTCGGCCTAATTTGTCCAACACATTCCTGCCAATCAGATTTGGCCCACCGTTTCCCACAACCAAAATCTTGGCTGGTATCGCCATCTTATTGTCCGTTAAAACTACGTTAATTCGACCAAAAACATGCACCTTCTGTCCAGTGTAGGTCCTCAAGGTATCGTTGGTAGGCAATAACAACGGTGCCACGTCGCGGTCAGGCCAAATTTGGCCATATGACTCCAGTGTGATGAGAGTCTGCTCACTTCCGGTATCTACCAGCATTTTAACTGGTTGACCGTCAAGGCGAACTTCAATCTCGATCGGTGGGACTTTATTGTCCCCGCTGGCGACCATAAACACGTAATAGTCGTCTTCAGGCTGTTGGTATCGTCTGCTTTGATTAACGTGTTGTGTTTGTTGCTGCTGTTGTTGATGGTTTCCGTATTGCTGCTGTGCAAACTGTTGTCGTTCGAACTGTTGCTGGCGATGGTCCCAGGCCTGGTCAACGTTCTGGTAAGGTTGACCACTGTATCCACCTGGGGCTTGGCTCAGCGGTTGTTGCTGTTGTTGTTGTGCTTGTTGTTGTTGCTGTTGAAATCGTTGTTGTTGTTGATATTGTTGTTGTTGTTGTTGATATTGCTGATATTGGGGCTGCTGTTGTGGAAAAAATTCCGAACTAGCCTCAGCTATCCAGTTCACCGGTACACGTTGTGACAAATTAGCAATAGATGGCGCCACTAGTACTAGCGGCAAATTCAACCTCGAGCTTACTATTTCCCATATAAATAGTTCACAAACATATTATTATGTCTGATACGACCAAATGTGATTCACATCGATAATATAAAGGTATATTATCAATACTTAAGAAGATAAAATAGGCGTTACTGCTTTATCACCGATACATGACGAGGAACACGGTTTTGAATGTATTTCCGTTCTGTGTATCCATTTCCTGTCCCCGGTATCCAGTTCCGGTTTATGCTAAAAGATTAACATAATCCCAATTTGCATCTCCGTATCCACTTCCTGCGATACGAGATTGGTGGAACCTAATCCCACCGAGTATAAAACTCCCTGACAACAGGAAGTTAAGTCAGTTCTTGATTTCTGGTTATTTGGTATGTTCCGCATGTCAAATAACTGTTTCTTACTCAGGGCATGGGCCTACCGGTCCATGCATAGCATGGCTCTGCTGAGCCATGCAACCCCCGTCAACTGAAGGCGAAGTTCGGACTGTTAATGTTTCCGTCAAACGGTCTTGCCGAGGAGAAAGCCTCCCGCATAAGTATCCTCGTGGTCGGACAATAGAATCACGTGTGATACCAAAGTATTTAGTAACCGTTAGTAGCACTGTTACTGAAAGAGATTGACTCCATCACTTGATGGTGCCAAAGCAGTCTGCATGCAAAACATGCAGTTACCGCCAGTAGCACTATGTGTTTGGGAAAGTTATATCTCTTCGGTAATGGTGCCAAAGCAGTCTACTTATGAGTAGTATCTCGGGTGATTAATTCTGTTGTGCAGAACTGCGGGCTATATCCCCCTGAATACCAGTGCCGTCTCTCACCGCACTGTTATTTAGGGCACGCGCGATACTGTTCTGCTCAGCAAGGCGAACTTTGACGGCAATTGTGTGTTGCGATGTTTAACCTTTATTATATTTTGTAGTTGATAAATACACCTTAATTGTTTAAACTTGGCAACAAGTTAACAACCGAAGTAAGTCACGAGACTTATTTCACTGTATGACGAATCAAATTCGTAACAATAAATTGAATACAATTTATTGAGTTAATTTATTAAACTCACAACATCGCGAATTAAATATAATTCGCAAGCGGAACCTTGGCGAATAAATGACTTCATTTATTCATTACCAATTTCCAACCCTAGTTGTGGCGGTGCACATGAGTCAACCGCACCTCTCGGATCGAACCAAGAAGCATTACACGGACCGTTACACCAGACACGAACCAGGAGCACGAAGGAACCAGTTCCACGATTACGAAGCGCCGACGGAAGCCGCGAGGACACAGCCAGCCCGGCTATCGCAGACGACATCTATAACTCGGTCGAGCGGGCGTTTTGCCGTTCCCGAACCCCGGATCACCAATAACCGTAATCATATTATTTCAGGGCTGTTTTACAGCCAATTTCATGTATAGTTTAACTTGTATTTAACTTGCCAAATGTCGGCATTAGTCATTTGTATAACTTTAGATTTGTTTATATTGTTTGATAACAATAAATGTCTTGTTTTGATAACTCTGTTGTATTTATTTATCTCGTTACTATTCACTAATTCACGCGACTTATACCCGGTACTATCATGCGATAGGAGTTGTGGTCGTCACCGTCACACGTGGAGGTCCCACCGAGATAGGTTGCAAAGTTTAAATTTACCGAATTTAAATAAAAGTGAAAATTGAGATAAATAAAGAGTATAACATTTCAAAACATTTTTATATGTCTCTGCTTTTACGAAGTAGGGAATCCTCTTTAAGAACGTTGGGATTCGTAAGAACTCTAACATTAAAGGGAAAGTTTCGTTGTGTTGAAAAAACACTTAAAATCGAAGTAAAATTAATTTTAATTTTCACGAAAAAAGGCTTGGTAAAATTTCAATGTTAGTTGAATATTTTCGTAAGAAATATCCAATCAGTAACGAGATTGACCAGGCCAAAGTGCGGACGTAGTAGAAAACTACTAAAATAAAGGATTAGTTTCCATTTTATCATTGGATAAAATAACTTTCCACCAATAAAGTGTCGAGGGATTTAAGGATTATCGATCCTCGATGCCACGCGGATCCAGTCTACAGACGACCATTCGTATCCAGACCAGACCTGCAGACACGTGCTCCAGTAGCCATCTTGACCACGCCGTCCCGTTCAGTCCCGATTCGAATTTTCCACGCCGTAAACCAGCTAAAGTTAAGTGTATTTCATCTATTATTTTAACAAATAGTTTAAAGCGCATTCTCACCCGACGCTAGTTTACTTGTAGTAGGATTCATTTGATTGTTTAAAATTTATCGATAGTTTAACACGTTTACCCAGCACGTGGAGTTTAAACTTAACCTTAACGAAGTGTATTGTTATTTTGAAGTGTATTTTTTATAAAGTGTGTTATCGTTCTTTAGTAATAAAGAATTTAAAACTTTTATCATGTCTGACGAAAACATTCATATGAATGAACGAGAAGTTGATGACGGAAACTTGGAAAATAGTTACGTCCGACTCGAAGACCAAACGGATTTAATTCCGGACGATTTGACAGAGTACTGTCAACTCTATAATCTGAATCGGGTTGATTTCAAAACAATAACCGAAGCGGTTAATCATGTACGCGTACTTGAGAAAAGAAATCAGAGAATTAGACCCGATGAAGATGAAGATTCGGAGAACGAAAGTCGGCATTCGCGGACTTCACACCGAACCCCACGAAAAACGATTCCCACGAATCGTAAGCTGGACTTTCCCTCTCCTAAAAAGAGGTTGGGATATCAAGCCCGGATAGTGTCGACTCCCCAGCTAAACGATAGAATGGTACGCGAACCATCATTTAGCCGATCCCGTAGTCAACAAAGTTCTGGACAAAGAACACCCAGCTCTAATAGTCCTTTAAATCTAGCCAAACCAAGGTCTAGATCGACTAGTGTTAATCGAACGATTAACAATAGTAATTCGGGTTTTATCCCTCAAACTTCGGGGAATAGACAAAATGTCTCCCAAAACTCTGGACACAGACAGTATGTTACTCCAACATCTGGAAATAGACATTATGTCCCCCCGACACCGGGGAAAGGACAGTTTGTCCCCCCAACGCAGTCAAAAAGAGTGTCAAATCGAACTCCAAGGAGATCCGATCCGATCTCACCGTCCCCCGTTATTCAAAATTTACCAGCGGGAAGGACTCGTTCAAACCAGACACCCCCAGAACGTGTACAAAATAAAAGTAGTGTTCCACATGGACAACAAGTACCATCTGGCAATCATACACAGTATGAGAATTATGTTCCTCCAAGGAAAGAAATCCCCCAGGACAATCAGGTCCCTAAGGGAAATCTGCCCAATTTTGAACATAATTCTGGTTCGGCATCCTCCGCTGGTAGTTCATCTCAAGCGAGATTTTCCACCGACGACTTGGGAGCCATCCTTACCCATGTGCGAAATATTCAAACTGATTGTGCACAGCAAGTACAACAATTTATGCAGAATAATGCACAGCAAAATAATAATGCAAACAATTCGAGCAAAACCTTTTTCAAAGGTCAGGATATGCCTGTTTTCGATGGAAAACAGAAGGACGTGGCTAAATTTTTAGCTACAGCCAAAACAGTCGCTGTCGCTAAAGGCTTAACTCTGGATGAGATGGTAAAACGCGGAGTACCAACTTATTTATCTGGTATAGCCCACGAATGGCATACCGATAACATCGACAAATTTGTTGACTGGAAAACTTTCGAAAAGTTATTTTTGGCGGAGTTTGACATGATCCCTGTCACTCGAGCCCGAAAGCTTCGAAATTTAATCCAGGGCCCAGAAGAGCCACTCTATACATTTCTTTTGAGATTTAAACAAGCTCAAGGATCTTATTCAAAAAGAGATGAAGCTCCCACTCTTCTCGAGAATTTGAACTTAGTTAGTTACAATCGAATAATCGATAGAGGTCTCTATGAAGAATCATTTAATGACATATTTCAATTTGTCCGGCAGAATAGGGCTCTTTTCGAAGCCCAAAATGCTAGTGTGGACACTATTGCCAATAAAGAAGACGAAACTGCCCCGTCAAATACTCAAAAAGGTAAAGACGCCAGGAGTTCGCGCCCACTCATACGATCTACTCAGACGTTGAACGCCGAACCAGAAGTTGTACCTATGGAATCTGACGAGACAGACAATCTTGAAAACGATGTTGGATTCAACAACATGGTATGTGCCCTATCGGAGAAAGCAACTGGAAAATGCTTCCATTGCAATCAACCAGGACACTTTAAGAGGGAATGTCCTTTGTTACAAAAAAGAAAATTTGTTCAGGACAAGCCCCAAGGTACTGGTAATAATACCAATACCAATCCCGCCTCTGATCTTTTTAAACGACAGAGACAAAATTGGGTGACCGCTGAATCTTTGGACCAAAAGCTTGAAGACTTCAAAACTACTATGCAAACTAGTATGACAAAATCCATGTCGGACTTATTCACTAAATTTTTGGATCCAAAAAATGCGACCACTCCGCCTTTGGCGATTGAAGGTCCACCGACTCCAAAAAACTAGTAGAGGGGGTTACCGAAAACCCCCTAAAAAACCAGAGTAATACATTATCCTCAGAAATAGAAAATGTTCTAAACGAAACTCTGAACAAATTAGTAATTCAAGATGAGGAAATTAAACGACCTAATCGTAGAACTAGGAAAAGGAATCCAAAGTATGTATTTAAGGAACCTTATCCCAACACTCCTTTTTCAATGGAAGAGACTGAAAATCCATTTACATCATTCGATGACGACCTCTTTCCTGCGGATAAGGGGGACGAATCTTGGCGAGAGTCCTTGAATGCAATAATTGAAAGCGCTGTAAATCCTCCTGTTCGAGAGGAAACCACTAGTTCTAGTGGAGGAGTATGCGAAAGTTTGGAGGCAATGATGGAAAATTTAGATATCTCCTCGAAATTATCTAGACATCATAGACTTCGTAAATATGTCAAAGAACATCAGCTCAAGAGAGCTGAAGTAGTTGAACGCATCAAACGTTTAGGAAACAGTAGCGACGACCCCCGAATGAAAATAACAATAGGTGGACTCACCTATAATGCTTTAATGGATTCAGGAGCCACCCAATGTTTTATTGGATTACAATTACTTGACAGTACTTGTGCCTCCCCTGACTTCATTCAAGATTGCCCCCGAAATATGAAAGTGTGTGCCGTCGGCATAACTCATATCCCACTAGGACAAATAACCCTTTGTGTTCAATGGGCAGATGGAGTAGAATTCACTCCAATGAATTTCATCATTTTAGACCGAAATGTGTGTGGCCTAATTTTAGGACACAATTTTATGCGTCGTACAACAATTAATTTAAATCCAGCACGAGCTGTATTTGACTGTGACAACAAACCTGGTTGGACTGCGCCTTACGTGGATAACGAATTTAATGACAGTCTAGCGAGGTTACGCACACTAAGAGACGATGGAACAGTCACTCATACACCCGACAATTGGGAAGAATTGTTGGTGAAAGATTGTGATTGTTCCGACGAGGATAAGACCAAATTACTAGAAGTAATTTCTGGAATCAAGCACGTCTTTCGGGACAAAGTTGGTTGTACGAACCTTGCTAGGCATAAAATTACGTTTAAAAAGGACGCAAAATGGAAAAAACAACCGTTTCGCATGTACAATCCAGCTAAAATTGCTATTATGACCAAGCTAGTTGAAGAACTAGAAGCAGAGAACCTCATTGAGAAAGCTACGGGACCTTACATAAGTCATCCCGTAATAGTTGCCAAACCAAATGGCACATATAGGTTATGTATTGATTACCGATGGCTAAATGCGATCACCGAGGTCAATGCAATCCAAATGCCCAGTATTGATTTGCTCATGCACAATACTAATCAGGCAAAATACTTCACCTCACTTGACCTTACAAAAGGATATTATCAAGTAGAGATGGAAGACGAAGATAAGCAGAAAACTGCTTTCTATACCCCGAAAGGCAACTATCAATTTGTACGTATGCCATTTGGGTTATGTAACGCGCCTTGTACATTTCAAGCCCTAATGGAACAAGTTATGGGTGACGCGTTATATAAACATGCATTAGTCTATTTAGACGATGTAATTATCTTTTCTCGGACTTGGGATCAACATCTCGGTCATATTAAAGATGTATTAGAACGACTAGACAAAGCAAACTTGTCCGTAAATAAAGAAAAGTCTAAGTTCGGCAGAACTACACTAAAATTTCTGGGACACCTAATCACGCCAAATGGATTGGCCCCGGATCCTGATAAAATCGCGTCAGTACGAAAATTTCCCACCCCAAAAACATCGAAAGATGTACAAAGGTTTCACGGGTTGGCAAATTTCTTTAGGAAGTTTATTCCTAACCACGGTGAAATTGCTACTCCACTGACTAGCATAATGCACGAGAAAGCAACCTTTGTCTGGGGACAAGAGCAAATAGACGCTTTCGAAAAAATTAAAGACATCTTATGCGACGAAACTCAAGTTTTGTTAATGCCTAATATGCTCGAACCCTTTGTGATTCTAACAGACGCTTCACATTCAGGATTAGGAGCAGTGTTATGCCAAGATGTGGACTTTCTTGATAAAAACAAGGACAAATGGATTAAAACTCCAAGACCCGTAGCTTACGCTAGTCGCGTACTTCGAGGAGCCGAGCAACGTTACACTACTCCCGAACTAGAGTGTCTAGCGGTAGTATGGGCTGTAGAACGTTTTCGCCCTTACATAGAATACACGTCTTTCACCCTGGAGTCAGATGCAGAAGCCTTAAAATGGCTAATGGGGACGCCAGAACCTTCTGGTCGTTTTGGCCGATGGGCAATTAAACTGCAATGCGGCGCCTTTAAAATTAAGTATCGTCGTGGTACTCAAAATCAAGTCGCAGACGCATTTTCAAGAGCTCCTTTGAGTATTGAAGACATTCCGAAGGATGATTACATCGAACCCACAGAAATAACTCAATTCTGGCCCGAATGGGACGGAAATAAAGAAGTTACTCGTAGAGAAGAACCAAAACCCTGTCAGTTCTTAACAAACGTGTCAGTAAAGTTTGATTATTCCAAAAAATTAAATAATTCTTTGGAAAAGGGGGAGAAAGGTCATGTAGAACCAGAAACTTTATTTAGTGCTTTAACCGAAGTACTAAGTATAGTTCCTCCTACCAGAGCAGAAATCATCGAAGCTCAGCTCAAAGACTATGAATGTAGAAAAATAATAACTCACCTAAAATTAGATGAAGTTGAGCAAAGAAGGAATAAGAAAACAAAGCGATGGATGAAAGACATCAAAGGCTACCAACTAGATTTCAAAGAAAATCATGATAATGAAGATGAGAATAGTAATGACTCTGAAATGTTAATCTTCTTCAAACCAACATTTGAAGAAGAATTAAATGATTCCGGCAACGGATTTAAGGCAGTGATTCCACCGTCTTTAGTACGACGAGTGTTGTTCGCATGCCACGGACATCCGTTAAGTGGACACGCAGGGATGAGTAAAACGCTCGAACGAGCGAAACTCATTTATTATTGGCCAAAAATGAGCAAGGACACGTGTAATTATGTTCGTAGTTGTGTTCATTGCCAACAATACAAACCTAGTCAACACCGAAAACACAGAGCGAGTTATACTCCTCACAATATGGCACAGCCATGGGAAGTTCTTTGTTTAGACTTCATGGGTCCCAAACCCGCTGGTCAATACCAACATAAATATATTTTAGTAGGAATTGATCAATGTACTAAATGGGTAGAATTAGCCCCATTAAGCAAAGCTTCAAGTGAAGCAATTATAACAAAGTTAGGTGATATCGTACATAGATGGGGATACCCCAGGAAAATTATCAGTGATAATGGAAAACAGTTCGCATCCACCATCTATGAGGGTTTCTGTAAAAGGCATAACATTAAAATGACTCATATAAGTCCTTATCATGCTCAGGCCAACCCCACAGAACGGGCAAACAGAGATATCAAAATAATGCTTGCGATTTATTCTGATGTGCACTCTCACTGGCCACGTTTTCTGAATGAATTTGCATTTGCATCCAGAACGGCAAAATCCGAAGCAACCGGATCGACGCCATTTTTATTAAATACGGGAAGAATAGTAACACTACCTTTCGACCCGCGAATTATTCAACACGCGAATAAATTCGATAAAAATAACCCTGAGGAATTCGTGTTTAATTTACTCGGGATTTTACGGAGAGCACACCAAGAAATGCACCGTAGGATCCAACTAAATTACGAGAAACACGACAGAATTCACCGTAATAAATTTCATATTTGCAAATATGAAGTAGGTGATTTAGTCTGGAAGAATACACATATTCTTTCCAATCAAGACAAAGGCATTACTAAAGGATTTGCTGAAAAACGAGACGGACCGTGGGAAATCACAGCCGTATTAACAGGAGGTGCATACGCCTTACGAAAATTATTAGATGACTCAATTGAACCATCGATAAATTCGGATGATCTCACCCCGTATATCCCTTCATACCCGATTGAGACATGGACTCTGGGTCAGAAAAAAGGAAAACTGAAAAATCATCCAAACCCTGATTGGATGTCGGCAAATTCCGAATTTAACGACTCTAATTCACAAGAATTAGATAATCAAGATATGGAAGAAACCTCTCGTGAAAATCTTGAAAAAGATATGGAAGAACTTCCTCAAGAAACTCTTGAACAAGAAGAAAGAATAATTCCTACCTCAAATGAAAATGGAAACGAGATTATCGATCCGCGAAGTAATAACTCAAATAAACGGAAGCGAACAGCTGACCTTCCGGAGATAATCTCGAGACCGAAAAGAACTTCGAAGCCAAATCCGAAATATACTACGGATTTTGTGCAGATGATTCAAGAACGTCGTTAAAAAAAGATTCTAAATATAAAAAGAATATTCTAAAAAGATATTGATTCAAATCAGTTATTGAATATTCAAATCGAAATTCGCGAAGTCACCTGATAAATTATGACCCCGGGTAGAGAGTAAAAGATTCGTTCTATATTCAGTCTTCTAACACACACGTGAGAGAAGAAGAACTTCGTCGAATTCAACAAAAATCACGAACAATTGCGTCGATATTGTTAGCCATTAAACAAAGAATACAGGTATGATGATTATACATATGAATTAATATATATATCATGACATCTCTTTATATTTAAAGAAATACAAACCAGCGGAATTCGTTTATTAGCGGCGGAGGATTTGAAAGCCACGTGCTCTAAACTCCAAGTTATCGTCGAAGCGACTATACTTAGAATTCTACAAGCTACGCTTCTAAAGGAAGCAGGACATTTTCGTAAGTTCGATAAAATTATCAATACACGAAAGTATAAAGTTGTAACGAATTATAATTATAAAATTCGTAAATTGAGTTACGCGTCTTCTCAATAGAGGGCGCGCGCATACAAAAGTATTGCAAATAAAACTAAAACGTGTTCTATATTTGTAGAATTATGGTCAAGAAGATACCAATTAAAAAGCGGCGAATTGTGATTCAGTCGAGCTCTTCGGAGGAAGACGATACACCCACGGTCAACCCGACCATCGTAACAATCCCGGGAGCGCCAAATACTCCTATTGTGCTCGACCAAAAAGGATGGGACATATTAACATGGGCCCGAAACAACCCAGAGGCTCTCCCAAAGGAAATTCGTCCAAAAACGGCTGTACCCAAAACGGCGATGGAGGTTACCCAAGAAACCTTCATTATACCAAAAAAGGACAGTTTCTCCAAAAGCCATCCTTTACAGCCGGTCCATAAACCAAGTACGAGTCGAATGAACGATTCATCGACCTCTCATGAGAGAAGTCTGGACGAGATTGTCCAATTAGAGGCGAATCGAAATCCCGAAGGAAATCGCCATCAAGACAACAAACGTAAACAGCGAGAGTACGTTCATTACGACTCGCCGCCACCCACGACTTCGCGCGAAGTAGTGTATACTCCTAGACATAATATGGCTAGAGGGAAACGTACGTTTGTGTCTACCAGAGCCCCCAAACTGCAGCCGATGACTGTTCAACAAAGAGCAGCTAATAAGCAAGAAAAGGCACTACGTCGAAAAGCCGCCTGCGATCGCGACCTGGAATTGGGAATTCCACACGACAATTTGGAGCTCGCGAAGGGCGAAATACCGTGCCCCTTTTGTTTCGGGGTCGGCTGGATGTCCGGCTCCGGGACAGGATGCCATTTGGCATCGTGCGGGAATTGTTTCGGATCGAAAAGACGATTAAAAATCCAACCCTGGAACCCAAAGTTTGTTTCATTCGTGGTTAAAGGTTTGTTCGATCCAATACCCCGAAAATGGGCAACCTGCCACCTTTGTAAAGCTTTATTATCTAACGATGGCAAAGCTGTATACGAGGATCCCGAATTTATGAATTCGCGAAGAACGCCCCTTGGCCTTCAAATGGGTTTGGAAAAAATGCCAAGTGTTGTCTGCGTAGATAACGCGACCCAAACGGAAGAAACCGCATTGGTTCCCATGCCAAATATCGCGGAACACGGGATTTCGAACGAATTCTTAATCGAACCCTACCAAGTTCCCCCGAACACCAAGATAGGACAGTTATTCGTTTGGGAGGTCGAATACTACTATCCCATCGTAGCTCGACTTGCGATAATAATTTCTCGCCAATTGATTACGGGTCTTCCCGATCAAATAACGGTAGGATACGTGACCCGGATCATGCAAATGATCTTGAATCCACGTCGCGTTGAGGGCTTCAACATTTTGGAGCACCTTTGGAATTTGCTCGTGGGAAAAATCGCAGCTGAGATGAAAAATCAAATATGCGAAGGCTGGATTTTGGTTTTGCCCCCGGTGATTGACATCTACGAAGATCTCAAGAAAATGATCGATGAAGAAGACGGATCGACTGATCAGCCTGAAGCAGGGGATAAAGCACCCGAGACTCCCATCGCCACGGAAGTTGTTGCGACCGCTGCATTCTTCATAGATCGGCAACCGGAAGAACCTCTTCCCGCCAAGAAACGTGGCAAAAGCTCCTCTTCGAAGGATAGGCAAAAGCCCGCCACGGAGACCGAAAAAGGTCAAGAATAAGCGGTATTTCGAATTTAAACAATTAGCAGTTTGTTTGTGTGTTCTGTGATAAAAAGATATAATATGTAACCGGAAAATTCTTTAATTAAGATTTTTGTAAGAAGTGCTTTTCCGTTATACGAAAATGACTTCATGTTTATTGTTTTAATAATAACCAAATTATTTTTATAACCGTCTCTAAAAAGAGAAAATAAAAACATTTTTGAGCATCCTAAGGATAAGAACATGTTTATTAAAAACACTCGTGGGCCTTATAAGTATTGGAAATAAAATATTTATTAATATGGATAAATTTGGCACAAATGATATTCCTAAAGAATAACATAAAATATAAGAGTATATGTTTAGTTATTAAGGGGGATGTGTGACAAATTAGCAATAGATGGCGCCACTAGTACTAGCGGCAAATTCAACCTCGAGCTTACTATTTCCCATATAAATAGTTCACAAACATATTATTATGTCTGATACGACCAAATGTGATTCACATCGATAATATAAAGGTATATTATCAATACTTAAGAAGATAAAATAGGCGTTACTGCTTTATCACCGATACATGACGAGGAACACGGTTTTGAATGTATTTCCGTTCTGTGTATCCATTTCCTGTCCCCGGTATCCAGTTCCGGTTTATGCTAAAAGATTAACATAATCCCAATTTGCATCTCCGTATCCACTTCCTGCGATACGAGATTGGTGGAACCTAATCCCACCGAGTATAAAACTCCCTGACAACAGGAAGTTAAGTCAGTTCTTGATTTCTGGTTATTTGGTATGTTCCGCATGTCAAATAACTGTTTCTTACTCAGGGCATGGGCCTACCGGTCCATGCATAGCATGGCTCTGCTGAGCCATGCAACCCCCGTCAACTGAAGGCGAAGTTCGGACTGTTAATGTTTCCGTCAAACGGTCTTGCCGAGGAGAAAGCCTCCCGCATAAGTATCCTCGTGGTCGGACAATAGAATCACGTGTGATACCAAAGTATTTAGTAACCGTTAGTAGCACTGTTACTGAAAGAGATTGACTCCATCACTTGATGGTGCCAAAGCAGTCTGCATGCAAAACATGCAGTTACCGCCAGTAGCACTATGTGTTTGGGAAAGTTATATCTCTTCGGTAATGGTGCCAAAGCAGTCTACTTATGAGTAGTATCTCGGGTGATTAATTCTGTTGTGCAGAACTGCGGGCTATATCCCCCTGAATACCAGTGCCGTCTCTCACCGCACTGTTATTTAGGGCACGCGCGATACTGTTCTGCTCAGCAAGGCGAACTTTGACGGCAATTGTGTGTTGCGATGTTTAACCTTTATTATATTTTGTAGTTGATAAATACACCTTAATTGTTTAAACTTGGCAACAAGTTAACAACCGAAGTAAGTCACGAGACTTATTTCACTGTATGACGAATCAAATTCGTAACAATAAATTGAATACAATTTATTGAGTTAATTTATTAAACTCACAACATCGCGAATTAAATATAATTCGCAAGCGGAACCTTGGCGAATAAATGACTTCATTTATTCATTACCAATTTCCAACCCTAGTTGTGGCGGTGCACATGAGTCAACCGCACCTCTCGGATCGAACCAAGAAGCATTACACGGACCGTTACACCAGACACGAACCAGGAGCACGAAGGAACCAGTTCCACGATTACGAAGCGCCGACGGAAGCCGCGAGGACACAGCCAGCCCGGCTATCGCAGACGACATCTATAACTCGGTCGAGCGGGCGTTTTGCCGTTCCCGAACCCCGGATCACCAATAACCGTAATCATATTATTTCAGGGCTGTTTTACAGCCAATTTCATGTATAGTTTAACTTGTATTTAACTTGCCAAATGTCGGCATTAGTCATTTGTATAACTTTAGATTTGTTTATATTGTTTGATAACAATAAATGTCTTGTTTTGATAACTCTGTTGTATTTATTTATCTCGTTACTATTCACTAATTCACGCGACTTATACCCGGTACTATCATGCGATAGGAGTTGTGGTCGTCACCGTCACAACGTCGTTGACTGAATGGGGTGAACTCTTCGCGAGGGCGTTGTCCTCTCTCTTGTTGCTGGGCAGGGTCCGCCCTCATGCAGACCCTCGCCAGGTGTCCCACACCTCCGCATCGGTAGCATCTTGCCTCGATGAAAGGGCACGCGAGGCCCTTGTGATCGCCACCACATCTCTTGCATTTTCCCGCAAGTTGAGCGATGGTCATCGCCGGGCGGCTCGCTGCGTTTCGCGCGCCCTGTGCAAACGGTTGTGCACGCGATCTTCCGCGTCCAAAATTTGTGGATTGTCGATTTGCAGCACCTGCGGGTTTAAACGGTTGGTCAGGGGTCTCCACCCTGTAGACATCTGACAACCCTACAGGCTGCACTTTGTCCGACTCAAGTGGGGTCACGTTAAGCGCTGTCTCTTTCTGCTTTTTGTACACGAGCTGCCCCTGCACCGCCGCTTCGGCGGCCAACGCCAGCTTGATGGCTTTAGCCAAGTCCAATGTCTCCTCTTCTAGAAGGCGCAACCGTAATTTGTCGTTGTTTACACCAGTTATAAACTGGGTTAATATGGCCTCGTCGTTTATCTTTTTCGACACGAATTTACACAATCGTGCTTGGGCTCGGAGGTCAGCCACGAACTTTGCTATCGTCTCGCCCGGTTGACGCTTAATTGCTGCCAGTTTGAATTTTTGCACGTGCGGCCTGGTGATCGCCTGGTAGTGCTCGGTTAGTTTCGCAATTATGTCGTCCAGAGTTGCTTTCTCTATAGTTTCCGGGTAGACGAGGTCTTTTATCAAACCGTACATTTCTGTCCCTGCCACGGATGTGAGTAGCTGTTTCTGCTCTTTGTCCTTCACATGATTAAGCACACAGAAATCTCTGAACTGGTGGATGTACTGCGCCCAAGCTTCCTCGGATTTTCCAGTAAAGGGAAGAATCGTGCCGAGTTGATGCGGTGGTCGGTCTGTTTGAGCTTTTACCAATGACGAGATCGCTGCTATCAAATCGGCCGTAGATACAGACGACGACTGCGTTATCGCCGTCGTCGACGTCGTTTTTGTCGGATCCGTCATTCCGATCGCTAAAAACCAAAACACAGTGTCAGTTCCGAATATTAAACCACAAATCAACGCCAATGATACATATCTTAACCAGCGTAGCTCATTTTGATGGCCCATGAGTTCGAATCCTCAATCCAATTCGTGTTGCCGTTTACTCGTCGCCAACTTGTCGTGTTCGTGAAGTGATTGCAACTGATTTTGACATTCGAAATAAACACCATTTATTTGCATTTGAATCGCCTTTCACTGGTATCTTTTCAGACACAATTTAATACATGTTTCGTTCGTTTTTAATTTCGTTCGTTGTATCGATTCTTTTTCTTATAATGGTATATTTTCATCGTGCTAGTGATCATTGTTTTTTTTTGAACAAACCGCAACGTTACATTGTTATTCACGCATACATTTTGCCAATTAGCTTAATCAGATTTTACAGAAAATACACGGTGTTTTTATGGATGCGAGATGCGACAGGTGTCATCGAGAAGAAGGCGGGACGACCGCGCTCATATATTGTTAACACCGATAAGCGAACGGTGCAACGCAATCGATTCCACCTCATCCCACTGAAGGACAATTCGGACAAGCCGGACGACATCAATCCAGGGGACAGCCAAGCAGATGAGTCCAGTGAGGTCGACAAACCACTAATGGGACAACAGGCACCAGCGACAGCCGAGATTCCGGTTCCAGTTCGACAATCACCAGAGACGATGCGAACATCTCCAAGACCAATAGTTACGAGGAGCGAAAGAGCGGTCAACAAGTCAATTCGGCTCATTGAAAAATGCTAAGAAGTCTTTTCGTTTGTTTCGTTCCAATTATAACTTTGTAACTGGGAGGTGGATGTGTGATATGTTGTGTATTAATCACGCCAGATGGCGTTAATGTATTATAGTTTATGTGTACCATTAAAAGGTGGCACTAGTTGTTGTTTCTACACTGTAATGGCGTCTTCAGGTTATTTCATCAGCCTCCAGATTTAAGCATTTAACAACACAGATGTTGCGATAAATAACTACCTGGACCATGGTAATCCAACGGCGACGGCTGGTTAATATTTTACCCAGTGCTCGATCAAAGGATCCCGCCATTGTAGGGCATGCTGGCGGATGGAGGAGTCAGATCCTCTCGCGATGGTTCTCTCGACCGTCGTGACGGTCCCCGCCCCATTGTACACTCCGGGTTGGTAGCCCGTGAACAGTATTCCAAATACTGTGCTAAACAAACTACTCGGGTATTGGTAATCCTGTATTGGCAAGTCCGTAGAAATGTTTACTCGGTGGTTGGTACCACCGATAGCGACTTGTCATGTACAAACGAATACTCGGCGCTCGATCACGAGATCTTGTCGTCGTAAGGCATGCTGGCGGATGGAGTCTCAACAACTCCCGCGACGGTTCTCCCAACTGTCGTTACTGTCCCCGCCCAATTAATATTTACACAACAATAAATTGTTGTATTCTACTAATCACTTTATATTTATTTATCTGGGAATATTCTAAAGAATATTCCTTTCAATACGAAGGACTCTTTGTATTATTAGGTATTCGCGCTGCGGACCAAATACGTCTCCGTAGCGTTATTTGTGACGATGCCGCAAGTCAGACGTATCCCTCTGGCTTCGCCCGGATCCTCAACCAGTTGATGCCGCCCGTTTACACGCGCTGAGAACTCTTCTAATTGTTATTATGATTAATAAACATGTATTGATATCACACAAAACTGTAAGTTATTTTCCATTTGATTAGTTATTCATATCACACAGAATTCCGTAGCTTATCTCGGTTAGGTTGTTGTTAGTCTTAACAACGTCTTGTTTAAACCGATTTATCTATCTCAATTGGCTAGTAATTTAGCCTAAAAGTAGAATCGTCACATCTTTTTCCCACAAAGCTGCAGGGCCTACTTGCTTAATTCGATCTGTTCATAAGCGTCCGAACAATCCACCGATGAAAATTCCTCGCCACCACACAACGTCGCAAATATGTTCTGTTGAGTAGGTAAAGGATATTGGTCAATGTCTAACTGGGGATTTACCGTTATTTTAACATCGCCGCAACATCGCACTGATCCGTCTGGTTTCACGACATTAACCAATGGTGTCACCCATTCCGAATGCTCCACACGCTCCCAAATTCCCGCGTTCAAGTGCCGCTGAATCTGGGCCTCCACAGCTGCCTTCAACCCATAAGGAACCAGGCGATGTTGGCAAAAAACCGGTTTTGCGTCTTTCTTCAATTTAATGGTTGCCTTGAAATTCCTAATCGGCTCTTTGTTCGGCTCAAATAAAGATGCGTATTTCTTTAATAAATTCTCTATGATAGTTGTTTTATCGGGAATTTCCGCTTTCATCACCGTGAAAATGTTTTTCCAATCCAGTTTTACCTCCTTGATCCAGTTCCAACCAAAAAGACCCGGTCGGTCGCCCTTCACTACCATCAAAGGCAAAATGTACTTCCTTCCCTCGTGTGTAACTGTCACATCTGTCTGTCCCTCGATTTCCACTGTATCCCCATTATATGAAAGTAAAGTTAAACGATATGGGTCTAAAACAACGTTAGGAAGATTTGCCCTGAACCACTTTCCGCCGACAACCGTTACGTCCGCCGCCGTGTCCAATTCCATCTCGATGGGCAGGTTCGCAATACACACAGAAATGACATATTTAGTACAGTTACCCACTTTTCCGACCGAATGAACCGGATACATTTCAAAAACTGAATAATTGTCGTCTTCTTCCGGATCCTGCGCAACCACTTTCTTTGTAAACTTTGGCTCTCCACGAAACGTCTGCTTGTCCGTGCTAGTGTCCTTGCTCGGTTTCGACCTACACACAGGAGAAATATGGCCCAGGTTTCCGCAAGAATGACAAGTTGCATCGATGTATTTGCACTTGTCCGCTGAGTGGTCAAAACCACAACGATAACACGTTCTTTTTTCCTTGTTTCTCTCGAATTTTTGCCTAAAAGGATGCCCTCTTTCCACTTTACTCACTGTCGCCACCGGCACCTTCAACTCCGTCGTGTCGTAATCGACCATCTCCATGGCGGCCGTTGTGTCCAACGCGTCCACCAATTTTAAATCCTTTTTGCTAGTAATCACTTTTCTGTCGCCTCAGACGCCAAACCGCACACGAACTTATCACGATTGGCCTCGTCCAAAAAGGTACCGTAGTTGCACGTTGAAGCCAAGCGCCTCAACTCCACAATATATGCCGCCACTGATTCACCGACACGCTGGTCTCTCTTTAAAAACCTGAAACGCTCGGCAATTATTATTGGGGCGGGCCTGTAATGATCTGATAACTTCTTTATGATGTCGTCCATTTTCCAATCCTTGGGTTCTACTGGCTGCATCAAGTTTCTTAATAGTTTGTACGTAGCGGGGCCCATTACAGCCATCAAAGTGGAGGTTTGTACCTCGCTCTTAATCGCGTTCGCAGTGAAAAAATGTTTTACTCGCTCAATATATAAATAAAACTCCTCCTTCGTCTCGTTAAACTCACGGATTTTACCGATGACCGACATTTTGCACTCGTAAGAGTCACCGCACTCGTCCTTGACAAGGTCGCGATATATTACTCACTGGAAAAACTCGTTCAAATTTGTTTTCACACGCACAAACACATCACAACAAATCCGTCCTCGTCGCCATTGAACTGTATTCGTGTTGAATGAAACAGGCGTTAATCAAGCGTAATAAAGTCCATGTTTTAATTACCGAACTCAGATGAGTATAGAACATGAAATGAGTGCTTTCGCACCAGTTACATAACACATTAAATTTTCATTCGCCAGGGGGCGCACAACACTAAACGTCATCAATACAATATATGACAATTACGGCGCATTCGATATAATGTTTAACGCTTGGGATTACGCAAAACTTTACCCGCTGATCGTAATGGATTGCTCAAAACAGAGCGAGAGGCTAAAAACCGGTATAATCGACGTGCAAATAAAAATATGTATATAAAAAAACAAAGAAGACGAGACATGTATTGCGTTAAATGTCGAAAGTCCACCCCTACGGGCAAGTTGGAAATGGGCGTGACGAAAAACAATAGAGCATTCAAAAGAGGTAAATGCTCGACGTGCGGAACGACCTGTTAATGTTTAGTTTGTTTCTCTGCAAGTGTACCATCATTGTATATGATTTGTTCTATTGATTCTTTTGTTAGGTTTTACCACTAGGTGGCTTACATATATCTTCTCTGTCTGGAATAAACATCATGGCCGCCTGGTTTAGGCTGATGCCACCTGTTAATACTTGCTTGTTATTTGTTCTCAACACTGGGCCACCTTTCTTAACATTGGTAGCAGAGGCTGTGGTGACCCTGCGGGTGGTCGTCCCTCCAGTGGACGCCATCCGCATGAGTCACTAGGAAAGGTCAGTTCCCTCGCGTTGGCTCCGCCTTTCCCCCCTGGGAAGCGCGTGCCCCGAGGGGGTGAGGTGACGCGTGGCCAGCCCCCATTGGCCGAGCCAGGCCCCTCACCCTGGCCTATATCAGGTAGAGTTTCGCGCCCTACAAGCAGAACTTACACAAACGACACCAAGAACACAGCAACTACCTCACCGTCAGGCCAACTCCACCAAAAGTTAGGATTGATCGAGGACCGCTGATTCCAGTGCAACTGTAACTCTCACGAATTTACACTGTGTGTTATTTCCCCGCGAAAGCAGGAAAATAACCTCTGTGGATTCACACCGAATAATCGACCCACGATTATTTCCATTGCGAAGTGTCCGAGTGCCCTGTAAGAAACTCCACGTTTCTGGACGGAGCCTTGCGACGCTAAAACCAACCCCTAGACAACAGGCACGGATAGAAGACTCGAAAGAGCATTCCACCGCGTCCGTGAACGACGAATCCGTGACGAATTTACGACAACTCGAGACGCCGCCTTTGTTCCGCCGACCACGCGGAACCGACGACGCCATCTTGAGAAATCCTTTGTTCGACTCTGACCAAGTCGACTCGAGTTTTATACTGAGTATATTTTAAGGCTTACGCCTATTGAATAAACCTATTTGTTCATTTACATATACTTAGTATTCATTTGGGTAATTTACATATTTAGTAAGATCACAGGTAAAGTAATACACGTTAGCTCATTAAACCTATCACCAGGTAGGACGCGACACGTGGGGGCCTGTCCGGGATTTAGAAATAAATCTCAACTGAACTTGTGATCTCTCATTTAATATAATAACCCAAATCGAAGAATTACTCAAAGAAATGTCAGACCAAGATGAACAATCCGCGTCTGATAACGAGCGACCTACGCTCGAAAAGGGAAAACGGACCTCCGACTATAACTTAAGGTCGGGCGGCCCGGTTCCCGAACCATCCGCGAAGGCGAAAGCCCGAGCGAATCGGAGGAAAGCAAAGGCGCAGAAAGAGGAAGCAGCTGCTTCGCTCGAGGCCCTAACCGAGCCCGAGCGAGAGCCGCTCTCCTCAGATATGCCCTTTGTCGAAGATACCGATACGGAAGTCCTAGAAAATCTAGAAGAAATTCGCGATACAACAACAGGACGAGTGTCGATACTGGTAGCCGAGGAGAAGACGGAAACTCCGAGGCGAACAACCACAATCGACAGCAACCCATCACCGGCAAAAAGTCACCAATCCGCCCCCCTAAACGAAACTCCGGTACGAAGCACGAGCGGGACCCCGATAGCCTCCAGAGGCACGGCGAGGCCTGCCCCTGTTTCTCCCGAAGTAGCACACCTAATACTACTATCTCAACAAGCAGCCTGACTGAAGGCGGTAACCGATATTCCGCCGGGAACGTCAGTCTGGGACTCGATTACGCTGCTCACCAAAGCCATCTGCGCAGCGCAGGCCCCGACACCAGTCGCGAGGCCAGCAGCGGAGACACCCATGGTACAGGAAACGCCAAGTGACCTAAGCAGCTACGAGCCCGACCCTCACAAGGCTCTTCACGAATCTCGAGAAAAAGCCCGCGAGGAAGCGAGGCAAGAAACAATAAATCGCCAACGCAGAGTGAGCGCCGAAAGGAGGGAACTCTGGAAGGAAGAAGAAGAAAGACTACGGCGTGAAAAGAAAGCCACAGAGAAGACCGAAAAATTGGCTCAGAAGATGAGAGAAGAGCAGGAAGCCAAGATACGGCAAGAATGGAACGCCACAGTAGAAGGAAGACATAAAGAGGCTCAAGACTACGAAGACCAATTTCGAGCTCTCCTGGCCCAGAGAAAGGCCGAAAAGCTGCAGAAACTCAGAGAGGAAGCTCAACTGCAACACCAAAAATGGGAAGAACAGTACCATGAAAGAATGAAAGCCGAAAAGGAAAAAAGAAAAAAGGAGCAATTTCTTCGAGAAAAGGAAGAATGGGAACGGGACAGATGGACCGACGCGTACCAAGCTAAGAAAAAAGCAATAATAGACGAACAAAAACGATGGGAAGCCGAAAATTGGGAAAAGGAAACAGAGAAATTCCAAAGAGAGTACGAGCAGGACGTTTCAGAGAGGAATAAAAAGGAGGATCCGGAAGCAGACAAAGAGCCCACCGGTGGCTCCAAAGCCGAAACAAAAAAGAGGAAGTCGCAGGATGACGACCAACCGGATAGAAAATCCAGGGAACGTAACCCCTCGAAACGATCCGAAAGAAGCGCCGCAATTAACGCATTACTCAACAAAAAGAACGCGAATAAGGACCGCGAGCGCCCAGAAAGCGAAGAAAATAAGTGGCATTCTTTTTACGGGAGCAGCGACGAAAAGGAGCCGCCGCCCTCCGGAGGCTCGAAGAAATCACGGGGTGGCGAAGAGGTTCCCCCAAAGGGAACAAGAGACCGCTCACAAGGCGACCCTTCCGACCCCTCTGATTCATCGGACGACGACGACCAAAGTCGACCGTCATCCGGATCGCACCGAGAAAGCCGCGGTAGCAACCAGCGCCCCTCGGACCGACCGAATGCCTCTAACCGATCTTCACACAGCTCTCGTCCCTCCATGCAGGAAGGGAATTTCCAGGACTCTGCCGGCCGACAGTATACAATGGCCAAACTGGGACGTGCCTTACTGAACTCTTTCCGAAAGGAAGGGATCGACTTAGGCCACCCGGGCGACGAACATAATCGTGCCGGTGAAAGAGTCAAGCGCAAGTATAGCGTACGTAACGAACCCGCTGCCGAAGCCACGGGTAATATCCGATGGCAACACTACGTGCAGACGCGATTCGACGGTTCGTGGAAAGCGGGAGACCGCTTCCTCGACGAAGTAATGAGAATTAAGAAAGCTACAAAGGCGACCGTCGCCGATATGCTTACACACGGTCTAGTGGAACTAACCACGGGATCAGCCCGCGAGTGGTACCAGGGACTGAAGAATCCAACCTGGGACGACTTTCTCGTCCGTTTCGACCTTCGATACGGCGAGACACCAGACGAGATCAGTAATAAATTACGTGGTCTGCGTCAGGCCCCAGGAGAAACACTCGCCGACTACGACGCCCGAGCCAAATTACTCTTTGCCCGAGCACCGTACGAAATTAACCCTGCCGGGTTTACAATGATTTTCTATGGGGGATTGTCAGCACATTCACAACGAATATTGCTGGACATGCGTGCTCCCCGCACCGGCAACTATCGGGATGTCAGTAATTATCTCCTGACCAATACGCTGGAGATAGAACAAAGGTACTACGCCTTACTGCCCCCCGAAGAGGCGGAAGCACACGAAAAGCGACTGATGACCAGCGCCGAGCGCCATAAAGCTTCCGAGAAACTAATGAGACCGAGCGAATACCTCAGCGGCATAATGAGCCTCGCGGAGGCGTCTTCGGGACGGACGTTAACACCAAAAACCGGTATAACGCTCCCGAGCAACCCGATTGCTGCCCCAAAGAAAGCCCCGACGACCACGGCGATGCAGGTGACCTCAACTGAATTAGCCACCTCGGCAAAAGCAGAAGAAGCGTTACCTCCCGCGGCGGTCGCCGAGCCAGCAGAGGAATCAAGCGATGAAGAAGACCTGCACGAGCACCTCGAGCACTTATCAACGGGGTGCGACGAGCAAGGTCCGTACCTTCATCACGCGCACCGAGCGCTGGCCATCACCCAATTCAGAGCTCACGCCCGCGCCGCCAAGGAAAAAGGGGCGCCGGGCCTCAAAAGACGGTTCCCAACAGCATTCGTCCCGAAAAAACCGGGTTTCACACCCACGGGCGACAAAAGCAATATTAAATGCTACAGCTGTGGGGAATACGGCCATTATTCCGACAAATGCGAAAAAACGGCCAAAATCACTAGCGAGACACAGACTATGATGAAGATGATGGCCGAGTTAAATATCGCCCTGGCAAAAAACTGCCAAGCGCAGGCGTCGTCGAAGAAATAGAATCGACTTCGTCTGCGAAAGCCGAGGAAATAACAAAGAAAAAGAAATTCCATACCGGACCTGCCGGTCACACCATACTTGATGCGCAGATCAAAGACCGAGCCCAATCCGCACCGGAGAAGGAAGAAAAAGTGATACTGAGGGGCATGCAAGTGAGAACTGAGACCAAGACAGATGATAGTTGGGCCGAACTCCCGTTTGACCTGGGCGCCGTACCGCAGAAATTGCGAGTATTTCACTGCAACGTCTCAAAGTCACATTGCGAGACACTCTGTATGTTACCAGTCCTCGGAGACATGTTACATGATTTCGTATGGGCCTATCTCGACGATATCATTATTGCGTCAGACACTTTTGAGGAACACATAGAGCACATAGACCGAGTGGTCTCCCGTTTAGCCAAAGCTGGACTCCATGTCCACCCCGGAAAGAGCAAGTTCTGTAGAAAAGAACTTGCCTTCCTAGGCTATCGAATCGGAGTTGAAGGGATCGCCATTGATCCCGAAAAAGTACGAGCAATAAATGGATTCCCAGCACCCGAAGATATAAAGGGAGTCCAGAGATTCATGGGAATGATTAATTTTTTTGGCAGACTGCTCCCCAATTTGGCAGAAGTAGCCGCGCCCGTAACGGACCTCTTGCGAACCGATCGCGAGTTCGCGTGGACGGCCGAATGCGAGGCCGCCTTCAACGCCATAAAACAAATGCTGGCTGACGTCGACAAAATGCCGCTACCCGATCTAAACCGACCGTTCGTACTGCATACCGACGCCAGCCGGGTTGGCCTGGGAGCAGCCCTCTTGCAAAAACACACGTACAACGGAGTGGAGCAAGAAGTACCCTGTATGTTCATAAGCCGAAAAAATACAGGGAGCCGAGAAAAACTACACGGCTACCAAACTGGAGTGCTTAGCCGTAATATGGGCTGTTCGGAAATTTCGTGACTACCTAGAGTATACGAATTTCGAGGTGCAGACCGATCATCAAGCATTAAGTTGGTTGATGAAATTAAAAGAACCATCCGGCAGACTCGCCAGATGGCAACTCGAACTCATGGCGTGCGACATAACAATAACATATCGCCCCGGAAAATTCAATCAGGTAGCCGACGCTTTATCGCGAGCCCCGGCGTCCGATCCCATGGTCCAAACGACGACGGCGAAGACGATTCGCGTCTACTTTATTGTCCGACGCCCAGACGGATTTGGCGCCTTCGTAAAGCGAACAAATTGCCCGTGATGGAGCCCGCTGATAAAACTTTTTGTGGTTTCTGGACTCGAACGTACCAGCCAGCTGGAGCGACCGACGCGAAGACGGAGGCAGCCCCTCCAGTCGTCCAAGAGACCCCAAAAACTCCGCTGCGTGCCTTCACGGCCACAATAGAAAAGAAAACGCAATACGCACCGACAACAAGACTCGAGTTCATCGAACATCAGGCGACCGACGCCAAATGTCAAATAATGACTCGATTCCTAGAAAAGGGGGAATATCCGGTCGACATGACGAATCCTCATCGCAGAAAGCAATTTGCTAAGGAAGCCACCAGCTACCTGATAGACGACGGTTTGCTACTGAAATACCACCCGACGTTTCAGGACGACCTTAGCGGAGCGGGAAACGCGATAAAAGTGGTGGTGCCTGTCTCGCTACACACCCGATTGCTGTGGCTGATGCACGGGCACCCACTCGCTAGCCACGCCGGCATAGCAAGAACATTGTACCGCGTGAAGCAGATATTTTTTTGGCCCGGAGCCCGCCAGAAAATAACGAAATTTATTCGTCACTGCTCCCGGTGCCAAGCATGTCGACCTCGCGACAAAGTGGCCAGAAACACAATGTCTCTCGGCCCCTACGCTTCCTTCGATTGTTGGAGTGTTGATTTGATGGGCCCCAAGCCCACAACAAACAACCGCAACATGTATATACTTGTAATTATGGACGTAGCGACCCGTTGGCCCGAGTTGTACGCCCTCGCGAAGCCCTCGGCGGAAAATATCGCCGAGTGTCTTTACGACGTGGCGTTGCAATTTGGGTTTCCTCGGAAGCTCATTTCCGATAACGGGCCCCAATTCAGGTCCAAAATATACAAGGAGTTCTGCAAGAAATTTAAGATGGAGATTTCAAACACCTCCACTTATAATCCTCAAACGAACCCCGTGGAAAGGCTAAACAAAGACGTGAAATATGCTTTGACGGTGTTCACCGACGTACACAATCGGTGGGATGAGTATCTACGTGAGATAGCGTTCAGCATTCGCTCCACCGTATCAAGAACACGCGACTTCTCACCGGCGTTTCTTAATTTCGCCCGCGAACTAAGAATGCCGTGGGACCCACGAGTTGCGGAGGCAGTGAATGTACTGGACCCCGCTAACCCACACGAGTACGTATGTCGTTTGGAACAGACAATTTCCGACACATATCAGCACCTAATGACTCACATCTTTGACCTACGGGAAAGAGTCGCAGAAAAAGAAGGAGAATTAGACTTCACGAATTTCAAGGTCAACGACCTGGTGTGGAAGGAAACACACATATTATCGAATGCTGCGAGGGGCATCGCCGCGGGTCTGGCCGACAAAAGGGACGGACCCTATGTAGTTGTGGCAGAACACGGCGGCAACGCCTACCAATTGCGCAGATTAACAGATAATAAAAATTTCCAGTCGATCAACGGCCGAAAATTAAAACCATATCTACCAGAATTTCGCCAAGAAATATGGCTGGAAGGTCAGACGCACAGCGGCCAAGGTGGCACAGTGGTCGACACATTCCAAAATAACAACGAAATTGGCGAGGCAGCAGACGAAGATGACGAATTTTTCGACGCCGAATCCCAACCCGCAGATGCTCCCGATCAAGCGGAGCAAACAGTCTCGGAGAGGGAGGAAGCAGAAGAAAATACTTCTGAAAAAGAAAAAACAAAATTAAAGGAAGTAAACAATACCGCAACATCGGAGATGAGCGACCAAGTGGGAGCCGATACCACTCGCGAGCAAAAACGCAACCTTCGACCGCGAAAATCGAAGAATCCGTTCATCCAAGACGGAAAAATCACCGGGAGAAACTAGAAAGAAATAAAAAGGTCAAGACATGTGATTGCGGCGTCGCAAAGTTGAAGAAATTCACTTACGAGAGCTGCAACGCATGTCGAGACATAAAATTCGGCTAAGTCCGAACTTCGTCATCAGTTATCACCGTCAATATCGAAAAGCGAGATTGCATGACGTATCGGTCGAAACCCCGTAGCGTAACATGCGCACGGCTCGATCGCATACTTCGTCCCCGTAGCTCCACGCTCACACGGACAAGTCTCGTACCGTACGAGATGCGTCCGTGACCCAGAATCCTCTGCGCCGGTCGGTTTCCGTTTCCGATTGTTCGCTGAGACGAAAGCACGCGTTTTGTAACCTTTCTCCCTGAAAGTGACCCAAAACCTCTTTTTCTCACGAATAATCTTTAGTTTTCTTGAATGGCCGATCGACGCAACCCGAGAATTGACCCCGACGCCTCGTCCTCCAGAGACGAGAGCGAAGGATTGGTCATCGAGGCGGAGGAAGAAGATTGGGATGAGCCGGAGCAACAACCACCGGTAACATAAGATCTTCCCGTAAGATCGAAAATGTAATCCGCCGACATCCGACACCATGTCGGATTGTGGCGCGTGATAACTTGACTGATGAATTCTTTTTGTATTTATTTTGTTGATTTTCGGTAGAATTGGAGCTCGGGCGCGGAAACCTTTTTCGTGCTCGAAGATACCCGATCTCCAAACCCAGACAAAGGAATTGTTTGCCAAGATGGCGTCGCTAAAAAATTAGAAAAAATTAAAATCTGAAAGTAACGTTGAAACTTCGTAATAAATTAAAATACGAGTAGAAAAGCTTAAATAAAAACAACCGATTCTTTTGTATTACGCGACGTTGTTTTGAGCGGACCTCCTGAATCTAAAAAAGGTAGCAAGAGAAAGACTGAGCTACGCCAGCGGCCAACCACCGCGGACCTGCGAATAATCAGGACGGAGAGGAGCGGCCACAACCGAAAGAAATTTTGGTGCCACCGCCGATCTCGCAATTTTTATCCCAAATATTGATAAAAAGAGCATCGAAATTAAAATGTTTTTAATACTTCATGTCGACCCGCTACAATCATGGGACGCCCTGCCGTCTACAGTGCCCACCAAGGGCAATATCTTCCGGTTAGCGATGCCGGAATTCATCCCGCGAGCGTATCCAGAGGAAGACACCGATGTCTGGGCCCTGAGATTACGCTACTCCCGAGCGATCGAAGAATACTTTGACCGATCGAGGACGCTGGTCGAATGTCTGCCCAGAAAAATACGAGAGAGAGTGGGGCCACGGATTAATCCCGCCTTTAATCCGCCGAGCCCTATTTTTTCGGAGCTACTTCGAGCCCGGTACGGTGGTACCGAAGCGGACGAGCACACCGGCCTTCGGTGGCGCAACGCCGCGACGCCAGAGGAGCGGAGACGAATCGTCCGCGAGGAAATCGCTCACCTAGAGCGAACGGCAACCAGTGCCGTAGTGCGAGTTTTGGAGCGGAATGGTTTCTCGACGGGAGAAATCAAAGAATGGTTACGAGAGGCCCGCGAAGACCGCCAAGCAACACCGTGGGTGCCGCCCGTCGGCTTTATCGCCACTCAAGCCGAAATGTGGCAGCTACATCGAGTCGGCATCCTTCAGAGCGGCACACGAGTCAGGAGGCTAAAGAGACAGGCCTCAAGCTCGATCAGCGGCCCCGCTCAGCTTGGACAGGCCCTCTCCACCGAGGAGAGCGGCCCGTCGACAAGTGGGACGCAACCCGGCCATTCGAACAGTTGCGACTCAAGAACACAAACGGTCGTCCAGTCGGGAGGCCTACGCTCCGTCGTAATAGTACCCGCCTCATCCCACGAATTACGGATAAATCCAGAAGCCGGACCTTCCAACTCGTGGAGCGACCGGGTCGACGAACAGGAGAGACAAGCGGCTACCGCAGCCGCGCCCTCTCTCTTCCTAGTGCGTACCGTCCGGCCGTCGGACGAAGAGTCGACCATGTTCGACTAAGCGGAACCCCCATACAAAATCCGAAGAGACTCGATAACCCCTTCGCACGTCGAAACCGCCACCACCAGGCGCAACCGGAAGAGCAGAGCTCGCCGCAGGCAAAGGATGCAAACCCTGCTAGCGAAACTCGCCGCCGCCGAGAAGAGACCGACCGCCGCCGGTAGTTCGGACTCGCCAAGAGCCGGACCCGCAGCCGTGTCGTCCTCCGATCGGAAGAAGGGACCCGAAGGATGGTGCGAAACCATCGAAGAAAAAATGGATCTGGACGAAGAGATGGAGCCGGAAAAGCCCATGTCCCGCAGAGAACTGGCAGAGGTACTCACCAGCGCCTTCCGCGGATTCTCCGCAAACCGGCCGACGTCCTCCACAGACCAAACAGTAGCGGCGCCGTCCGCACCAACCTTCCATCCTGTCCAACCAAGCTGGCCGCCTCTCCTCGAAGCCCCACCACCAGCCATAACTAGATGGGCGCCCCCTGAAGGCATGCGACCAGGCGAGGCGTTCCTAGAATACGTCCCGCACCAACCACCAGGACTAGCTCCCCCGCCGGTTCCTCCGCCAACTCAGGCACCGAGGCCGGCTCGTGACGCCATGTGGTACGAGGAGAAAGAGCGGGATGCCCGAAATCGACGAGAGGCAGCGAATCCCACCTTGGGAGAACTACAGGCCCACCAGGCTGAATGTGAGCACCCCGCTACCGCCGAACGGGCCTTGACGCAGGCTGACGCCGCTCAGACGGAGCACATCAATTGGGCGATAGCTCAAATGCGCAAACTATCCGCCACTTTTTCGGCAGATCCAAACCGCGCCCTGCCGCTCAGCCGAAGCAGCTTAAACGCCGAGGTAACACGCGTGATGTCCGAAATCCTGTCTCCCGCCCTCTTCCTGGACGGCCGACAGTCGATGGCCGCCTGGACCATAATCGACAGAGAGGGCGTATTTCTGAACAGGGCCCTCTACCAACTTTGGGCCGAGTTTACGCCAGCCGCGGCCGACCTCCGGTTCGAGTTGGCCCGCTCCATGGAAAACCCGAATTTCCAGTTCGCGAAAATGCGTTCGATGGCGTTCCGCTACAGAAACCCAGGGGTCCACCCGACGTTGCTACGAAAGGTCGCCGAAGAGGCGTCCGCTAAGGAGGAAACCATCCGCCCCATCGTGGTGGCCGAGACGGTTCCTCCCGAGCCTGCCGCCCATAGTTATATCCCGACTCCAAAGCCTGTATTCCCGAAGGAACGGAGGGCGAGTAAGCGGCCAAAGTTAATCCCGAAGCGATCACGCAAGGGACCCCAAACTCCCCCGCTGCCGTCGCCCTCGCCGCCTTCGACGAGCATGGACACCCTGTCCTTGGAGGAAACCACTCCACCGCTGGAAATTCCGTTGCCACCGTCTCCACCGCCTCTGCCTCCACTGGCGCCCGCGCCAACCCAGCTCTACTTACGACTGGAGGTGGAGTATCCTAACCTACAGATGTCGGAGGCGACTCGTCAAGCGTTGCTGGCCACCCACCGCCAAGGTGAATCCTTCCTGCAATGGATGGCGAAGGAGATAAGGTTGACCAACGACCCGATCCTCCACCAGCGGCTCCAGCGGGCTCACCGAGAGCCCCTCACCCCGCCGGAAACGCAGCGAATGCGTCGATGTCCCAACCGCTTCCCCGCTTCGACCCAAATCTGGGTGCACAAAAGAAGGATCAGCACGGACGGACCTCCCGGCCACACGCAGTTTTTTATTAACGAATCGGAGAATCCAGCAAATCTGACCACGTCGCTGCCCGATGGCCTTCCTCCGCCACCGCCAGCCGTTAATCTCCCAATCCTACGCCCCCGCGGAGGAAAGTTGCCCGCCATTGCGCTGAGGGACCAGATAGGGTAATCGCCCCGATCGATGATCGAAGCTGAGGGAGGGACGTGTGGTGACCCTGCGGGTGGTCGTCCCTCCAGTGGACGCCATCCGCATGAGTCACTAGGAAAGGTCAGTTCCCTCGCGTTGGCTCCGCCTTCCCCCCCTGGGAAGCGCGTGCCCCGAGGGGGTGAGGTGACGCGTGGCCAGCCCCCATTGGCCGAGCCAGGCCCCTCACCCTGGCCTATATCAGGTAGAGTTTCGCGCCCTACAAGCAGAACTTACACAAACGACACCAAGAACACAGCAACTACCTCACCGTCAGGCCAACTCCACCAAAAGTTAGGATTGATCGAGGACCGCTGATTCCAGTGCAACTGTAACTCTCACGAATTTACACTGTGTGTTATTTCCCCGCAAAAGCAGGAAAATAACCCTTGTGGATTCACACCGAATAATCAACCCACGATTATTTCCATTGCGAAGTGTCCGAGTGCCCTGTAAGAAACTCCATGTTTCTGGACGGAGCCTTGCGACGCTAAAACCAACCCCTAGACAACAGGCACGGATAGAAGACTCGAAAGAGCATTCCACCGCGTCCGTGAACGACGAATCCGTGACGAATTTACGACAACTCGAGACGCCGCCTTTGTTCCGCCGACCACGCGGAACCGACGACGCCATCTTGAGAAATCCTTTGTTCGACTCTGACCAAGTCGACTCGAGTTTTATACTGAGTATATTTTAAGGCTTACGCCTATTGAATAAACCTATTTGTTCATTTACATATACTTAGTATTCATTTGGGTAATTTACATATTTAGTAAGATCACAGGTAAAGTAATACACGTTAGCTCATTAAACCTATCACCAGGTAGGACGCGACAAGGCTTTGGTGAGTGTTTGACAGTTATTTAAGTGCCAAATTCGTTTTCTACGCCGAAAGTTAACCCAAGAACGCCCGAGGACGACGTGCGGCAATTTCGCGGCAATTTTTTCAGTCTCGCGCACCGCAGTGAAGTCGCCGACAAGGGGCGGCAACGCAGTACCGACGTTCCCGTGTTTCCAGTTCTTTCGGCGACGTTTTTGCGGCGATTTGCAGTGTTTTTCGACGTGAATAGCCTTCATTTACTGCAAGGAGCGGTAATTTGGACAGAAAATTGTGAATATTCGTTTATTTTCTCCATTGGGACGTGGCACCAGGTTTTGCAATTTCCAAGATGGCGCCGCACAGTTCCTAGTGTTTTGGCAACCAAGGAGGAGGATTTTCACGGTTTTGCAAGTATTTTCGGAATATTTTCTGTTTATTGACAGCACATTTAGTGTTGTTATATCGTTTCTGGAGACTCCAGACACGATTTTTGATATCTGTGCTTCATTTTCGACGAGTTTGAACCGATATCACTCGTTTTGCGGTTTTGACGGCGATTTGCCGACAATTTTGGTCGCCACACGCACTTTGTATGTGCATATCGTGTCCTCGACGTTTTGTGGACACCAATCACGTTTTTGCGACGTTTGAAGATCGTTTTCGACGGTATTTGCGAAGTTTTTGCATCGCGCCCATCGTCACGACGTTTCGGCGACGTTTGTGGAGTATCCGCAACACGCCCGTCGTTCCTACATTATTTTGCTGGAGACTCCAGCAATTGTAGTGAAATTTTACATGCCTTTTTGGTTATTTTGTGGCCAAAAATCAGCAATTTCGTATGTGCGGAGTATTCGCAACCACTTCGGGCCGTATTTATTTATTTTGGTTTATGTGTGCGGAGTATTTGCGACACATTTACTTAATATTTGCGGAGTATTCACAATTTGCAATTTGCAATTTTTCCAATCATGACTTCGAAAGAACGGCCAGCGTTTGATTTATTAAATGGCACAAATTACAATTCCTGGAAGGATAATTGTGAACTTTTATTACGTGAAAAAGGACTTTGGAAGTTCATTCTTGGAACAGAAGCAGTACCGGATCCACAGACTGCTTCTGCCAAAGAAAAACGTGTATTTGAGAAGAGAAAAGAACGTGCCAGTACGATTATTGGTTTTGCGTGCGATGAAGTCCGTCGACCAATTGCTATGGCGCATGATGATGCGAAGAAAGCGTGTGGAGCGCTTAAAGCGGCGTATTCTCCTATCACCATGGCACACAAACTGCAATTAACGAGAGATTTTTGGGATTTGGCTGTACAGCCGAATGAATCAATTCCTTAGTTTGTGAATCGACTTGAACGTTTATGTTTGCGTTTGGAAGAGGCCAAAAAGCCAGTGGGAGATGACGATAAAATTTGCCAGTTGATTAGCCGGCTTCCTCCGGCATATGAACTTGTTTGTGGGCAAATTCATCATTGGCCAGCGATAGATTTAACTTTTGCCAAAGTGAAAGATAGACTTTTTGATGAATATAATCGTCTTTTGGCGAAGGACAATTTTGTCGAAACCTTTTCCAACGCGCAGTCACATTCTTATTCTCTAGTAGACCCATCAACGGTCAAGAAACCGTCGCAGCGCCCCAATTGGCAAGCAGTGGGCACTAAGCCAACATTTCCTAAGCGTTCTGAACCGTCAGAACGACCTGCGCCTTTGACACTGGGATCCAAAGGAGAATTTCGTTGTTTTAATTGCGGTGGTTTGGGACATCCTGCCAGAAATTGCCCAACACCACGTCAACAGAGACCAAGTGAAAGCAATCAACGGAATGAAGGCAGTGCTAATCAATCAACATTGACACAGTCGGTGCCATCGAAAACGAAGAGATTTAATAAGAAGAAATTGACGGCACAAGCGACTGAGCAGCCCACCACTACACCTGAAGCCCAATATGCTTTTGAGGAAGTTGGAGGCTTCTTTACACAGAGTCTAAGCGAGGGACATATTGTTAATGTCGGGGATCGGAAGAATGAGTGGCTTATTGACTCAGCCACAACTGATCACATTTCTTCGCAGAAACATTGGTTTTGTAATTTAGAACCAATTAAATCTTTTGGCTTGACTCTGGGTGAAGGAACTTCATGTGTACAGGCTAGGGGTACGATTGTGATTGAAACTGATGAAATGGTGTTAAACGTGAACTCTGTTTATATAATTCTTTGTATGCTCCGAATTTTGGCAGAAATTTAATTCTCCGTACTGGGGCAGCTATTCGAGGTGCTGATGGCCTTTTAGAAGTTTTGGGTAGAAATCGTGACACAATTTTATTGCAAGCTGTGCAGCGTGGCGATTTATTTGTGATGAACGGCCGCACCGTACTGCCGCAGTCAGCTCCTCAAGTTAACGAGCTTTATTCGACTGTTTTCAGCAATACTGTAAAAGTCAAAGAACCGGAACAGATTTCACTCTCGACATCATGTCCAGATATTGACGTATGGCATGCGCGTTTTGCACATTTTCACATGCGTGGTATTGTGAATCTGGCACACGATGACGATATTAAGGGAATTAATCTTAAGAATAACAAATTTAATCCGATATGCCCGACTTGTAAGATTTCTAAATCAATCAGGGTAGTTTTTAAAGGAATTGATCGTATATCTTCTACACAACCTCTTGAGTTAGTACATTGTGATCTGTGGGGACCAGCCACTATATACCCTGCCATGGATGGCAGTCTTTACTTTTTAGGTATAACTGACGATTTTAGTCGTTTTGTGTGGGCTATTCCACTTAAAAGTAAATCAGATACTTTCTTAGCTTTTATTAAATGGCAAAAACAAGTGGAAAACCAAACAGGTCGCAAATTGAAACGACTCAGAACGGATAATGGATTGGAATTTATAAATACGTCTTTTCGCGAACATTGTGGGAAAAGCGGTATTGTTCATGAACAGACTAACGTTTATGCGCCAGAGATGAACGGAGTAGCCGAACGCCTTAACAGAACTCTTGTTGAAGCAATTCAATCTATTTTTGTAGAAACAGGGTTACCAAGGGTTTTATGGGGTGAACTTTTGCACACTGTAGTTTATCTTAAGAACCCTTCCCACATGCTCGGTTAAAGTACAAAGTACCTTATGTATTCTTTTATAACCGTAAGTGTTATGTATCTCATTTGAAACGTATTGGTGCACGATGTTTTGTTAATATTCCAAAACCTCACAGGGGGAAAATGGATCCTCATGCTTGGGAAGGTGTGTTTTTGGGATATTCACGCGCAACAAGGGGATATAGAATTTGGAATCCCGACACGAGCAATATTGTTGACAGTAAAGCTGTAGTAGTTGACGAAAATTCAATTTGGACTGGCAGTAAAGAGCAAGTTTCTAGAGCATTAATACCCTCTGTTGTGCCAACTCCAACCAAGATGGAGGTGCACAGCTGCAGCTCATCATCGTCTTCAGATAGTGAATATTCAAGCGCTGAATCAGTCAAGTCCACATCTTGGGACGATCTCCCTACTACGGAAAATTCGGAGGAAGAAATTCCAGAAATTCCCAAAGCGAAGATTAGACATAAACGTCGACGCACGAATGCTAAGAAAAAGTCCGTTTCGAGGACAGTTGATAAGGAATCTGAGCCGTTACCCTTGACTTCCACGGACATTCCTGCTCCTTTTGGATGGACAAGGAAGGTTCTCATGCGCAAGAAAGGCAAAACAGCGGGAATGGTCGACATTTATTATTTTTCTCCGGATGGAGAGCGTTGTCGATCGTTACCTGACATCCGCAGATTGCATGCAGACAGGCATGAAGATTTTGATCCTGAAGAGTTCGACTTTACTCGCGCACATGTACCAGTTGAACTTTTAACACCGAGAAGGAGAGATGCCAAGGCTCTTACAACTATTTTGCAACATGACTCGAGTGAAGAAGTTGTCCAAGAGGATACGGATGAAGACATGTTTTATGAATGTTATCACGCATCCTTAGAGCCAGCCACCTATGAGGAGGCAATTCACGGCCCTCATAGTGAGGAATGGAAGGCGTCGATGGAGGACGAAATCTCGACTCTCCGAACACGAGAAGTTTTTGAAGAGGTTCCTTGTCCCGTGGACGTCAAACCAGTTGGCAATCGATGGATCTACAAATTGAAGCCATCTGTAGAAACGGGAGTACAATTTCGTCACCGGAGTCGTTTAGTGGCCCAAGGTTTTTCCCAACGAGAAGGAATTGACTTTGACGAATGTTTCAGTCTCGTTGTAAATTTTGTGTTAGTACGCCTGTTTTATGTGTTTTTGGTCATCACATTGGGATAGATCAACCTACATCTCGATATCAAATGTGCATATTTGTATGCAAAATTGGATCGACCAATCTACATGAGAAGACCGAAGGGGTATAATGAAGGTGACCCCAACTCGAACATTGTTTGGCTCCTCAAACGAGCTTTATATGGTCTCCACCAAAGTGGGAGAGAATGGTATTTTACGCTCAATAGTGCTCTTAACGAGATTGGTTTCAAGTGTTTAACGGGCTTTAATTGTGTTTACTATTTTCAATGTCACGCAATATTGCTTGTTTATGTGGATGACCTTATATTGTTTTGTATTGATGAACAAACGCAAATGACAATTGTGAATTTATTGAAATCTAAGTTTGATATTGTATCTTTAGGTCCTATTTCAAGTGTCTTAAGGATGAATTTTGTTAAGATTAATAACAAAGTCTACATGCATCAAATACAATTTATTGAAAGGTTATGCGCAAAATATGGAATTGTGAATGACCTGAAAATCAGTTTACCTGGTAATCAAGGTGTTGTTGTATGCAAACCGACGAAGAAGGAAAAACTTAATACTACTTTTCCTTACTGTTCTCTTATCGGCAGTCTTTTATTTTTGGCATCGAGAACGCGCCCAGACGTTTTATTCTCGACTATATTGCTTTCGCAATATAACGAAAAGCATACGAATACTCATGTCAGGATGCTATTACATGTTTTGCGTTATTTATTGAATACTAAAAACAAGGTTATTTGTCTAAGTGATGTAATTTCGAAGAATCTATTTGGCTATTGTGATGCTTCCTACGCTAATGATGTTGATGAACGTAGAAGCTTTGGGGGACATGTTGTAACCTTTGGAGGGGTACCAATTTCCTGGTCCTGCAATAAGCAGAGAAGAACGGCATTATCTACTATGGAAGCCGAATTTACCAACATTATAGAGTGCTCACGGGAGACAGATTGGTTTGCCCGCCTGCTTAAACATAGATTTTTCGAAAAATTAACGATTCGACGTCCTCCGATTGTTTATTCTGACAGCCAATGTGCTATGCAATTTTCCAGAAATTTAATTCAGAATACAAAAAATAAACACATTGAGGTAAAGTTTTTCTTCATTAGAGATTGGATTAAGGACAAACGGATTATATTGAAACATATTGCAGGAAAGATGTATTCTGCCGACGTATTCACTAAATGGTTAGCTAAGGATAAATTCATAACATATCGAGATTTATTCTTTGTTGACTTACCCGATTGTGACGTTTAATTTTATTTTTACTTGATATTTCTTGTGTTAACCGCATGTATTGTTGTCAGAAAGGTTTATATCGCTTGACGCGGTTTACGCTGTTGATTTGTTTAATTATTTTGTTATATGATTATTACGTTTTTGCAGAAAAACAGGGGGAGATGTTAATGTTTAGTTTGTTTCTCTGCAAGTGTACCATCATTGTATATGATTTGTTCTATTGATTCTTTTGTTAGGTTTTACCACTAGGTGGCTTACATGTATCTTCTCTGTCTGGAATAAACATCATGGCCGCCTGGTTTAGGCTGATGCCACCTGTTAATACTTGCTTGTTATTTGTTCTCAACACTGGCCCACCTTTCTTAACACGACCAAATATCAGTTTGTAAAAAAAAAAATCTTCGACAACGGGCAAGGGAATAGTCAATAAACTAATAGATAAATTACCGATCGAACTGCACATTCCCGGCTACAATTATTGCGGGCCCGGCACGAAATTGGATAAACGATTAGCGAGAGGCGATAAGAGAATTAATCCGTTGGACAAAGCCTGTAGATTGCACGACATAGCGTACGTAAACGAAAATTTGGCCGCGAGACACGAAGCGGATAGGAAATTGGTCGAAGCTTGCATTTCGATCATAGCCGATCCGACGACCAGTTTAAGCACGAAATTAGTCTCCAGGGCAATCAAAGCCACGTTCAAAACCAAACTTAAATTGGGAATGGGACTAAAAAAAAAAAAAAGATAAAAATAAAGTGTCCGATATAGAACAGCTGGTAAGTGAATTACACAAGCCGGCACGCAGACATTATGTAAGACGTCCGGTTTCGTCGTTCGGGATAAACGATGTATGGCAAATCGATTTGGTAGAGATGGTCCCATTTTCTAGGCTAAACCAGGGGTACAAGTACTTGTTGACGGTGATCGATGCTTTCTCCAAATTTGCGTACGCGGTGCCCATCAAATCGAAGACGGGCATAGACGTAACGGCGGCATTCGAAAAGGTGCTCGCGAGAGCTGTGTCGGGCCCGACGAATTTGGCATCCGATTGGGGTAAAGAGTTTTACAATTCCCATTTCAAAGCGCTCCTGAAGAAACACAACATCAATCATTTTTCCACACACTCCATCTTGAAAGCCAGTATGGTCGAGCGTTTCAATCGCACGCTTAAGGAGATGGTGTACAAACATTCTACGTTGAAAGGTTCACGAAAATGGGTATCAGTTTTACCGCACTTGTTGAGCCGATACAACGCAACAGTGCATAGAACTACCAATATGAAGCCCAAAGACGTCACGCACGAGCACGAAAAACGGCTCAGACTGAAATTGCTTCCCGGACCGGCTACGTTGAAGCCTAAATTCAAAGTCGGGGACAGAGTGCGTATATCCAAATCCAAATCCATTTTTAAAAAGGGTTTTCTCCAATCTTGGACGAACGAGGTTTTTGTGGTAGATGAGGTCGATTTAACGTACGAACCTCCCGTTTACAAACTTAGAGATTCGCGAGACGAACGGATCGGTGGTTCCTTTTACGAGGAAGAACTACAGAGAACGGCAACCGGGATAAACGACCCCTACTTGGTCAAAAGGGTTATCAGAAAAAAAAGAAACGAGGATGGGTCCTTTAGGTACTTAGTGAAATGAAAAGGGTTAGACGAGTCGCATAATTCATGGGTCGATGAATTGATTGATTTATAATAAAAAAAATTATATATATATATATATATATATACATATATTAAAAAAAGAAAAAAAGAAAAAAAGAAAGAAAAAAAAATGAACAACCTCGAAATGTTCAATTTGGCGAAAAATCATTTTCGAATCGATCATTTCGAAAACGTTTTACCGATTGATTGTTTGATGCCACTGGCCAAACATCGCAGTAAGAACGAAAGCTTCGTAATAAATTTAGATCCTTCGACGGGACCGGGTACACATTGGGTGAGTTTAAATATACGTGACGACGTAGCGGAATACTTTGACAATTTGGGTCGCATTCCCCCGAAAGAAATATTTCAATACGTCGGTGAAGACGTAGTCGTAAATTTTAGCACGGATGCGACGTATTCGTCACCGTCAAAGGCTGATAACTGCGGTATTTATAGCCTTTTTACGCTGTATTTATCAACGAATCTTAACTTCGAACGAAATACAATCAATAAAATTATTGTCGCGATGGTCAGTCTAGGTTTGCTATAACGTACGCTTGTTTTCACCAAAGTTCAACGGGCACCCGATAGCCCCGTAGCCTCGTAGCCCCATAGCTCGATAGCTTCATCGCCCATCGCCCATCGCTTCATCGCCCCATTGCTTCATTGCCCATTGCCCATAGCCCATAGCCCATCGCTTCATCGCCTATTGCTCCCCATAGCCTATTGTCCTATTGCCCGAAAGCCTCATAGCCCATTGCCCTATTGCCCGAAAGCTCCATAGTCCCATGACCCAAATAGCACGATAGCCCGATAGTCCGATAGCCTGATAGTCTCATAGTCTCGTAGCTTATTGTCCCATTGCTCCATTGCCCGAAAGCCCCATAGCTCTATAACTCCATAGCCCCATGTCTCCCATAGCCCGATAGCCTTGTTTCTAGCAGCGATGGATGGTCAGGTCGTTTTGCCTGGTTTTGTGTTGAATATTTTTATTACACTTCTAATAAATTGTATAAAGTGTTTTTGCCTATTGATTAAGAAGAAAATCTTTGTGTTTCAGTTTTTTTTTAATTTAGTTTTTAAGTGAGAGTTTGGTTTTTAACTTGTTTTATTGTTTACTAAAATGTTTGATTGCAATCTTTGGAATTTAATGTTATCTTTACTCTCGACACCATTGTTGTAAGCTTGATACCAGACGTGTCTACCTTGAAAAAGGGTTATAATTGTTAATTTTCAATTTAAGTATTTTAAAAGAACTTATTGTAAAATGTTTCAATTATTCTAGTTACAATTTGAATTTCTGTTTTATTTTAAGCTTGTCTCGAATGGTAAATTTCGGGCCACGTTATTTTGTAGTGCTGTGATTGGTCAAGACGTTCGGGGGGCTTTTGTATTAATTTGGGTTTTCTTGGCAGTTTGTAATAGTGTGTTCTTGGGCTATCGACCTTCGAGAACGTTTTATTGGATTTAAATAACCATTTGATGTTGAATTTGAGTGTTTTGTGGGTTTTGAAAGCGTTAGGCTTATTTCAGCAAAAAGTGCTTGCTAGTACGGAATTTTATTTGGCCCAGTCTTGTTTTTTACACAGTTTTGCCTGTTCATTTTGTAGTTCCTCATTTTTCAACAATGTAACTGTATGTTCCTTTTTGCACGCGTCTTTGTATTCTTGGCAATCCAGTTGCCACTCTTCAGTTTGCTCGTCTCTTATTTCGTTTTAACAATGGAAAGAGAGGAGTAGGAGTTTTCATTTTCTCCCAGGTGAGGAGAACAGACACAGCAACCGCCATCTTTTCCACTGCTCTACACGGGAGTACTACAACCTTGCACTATACGATCTTCAGAGTTGCTAGGGAGCAACTGCTATCCAACTCCACCGTAGTGACCACATCATAGGTGGCGCTGTGAACATGGTGCCGTGACCAGGATTTTCGTGCGTTTTCGTGTGTGGTGCGCGCCTGATCAACGTGTGCGACTGCGAGCTTCGTGCGGTTTGTGACCAGCCTGTGGATTCGTGTTTACGCCGTCGTCGTGGTGAGCGTCCAGATTTGATTTCCCGTTGGTGGCCTGAGTCGCAGAGAAGTCACGTCCGGTTCGCGTTCCCGAGTCAAGCGATACATCCAGCAGACGTCCTGGTTTCATCTTGAACACAACGCGCCGTGCAGAGAAGCCTACTTGGTTTAGTTGTGAGGTATTTTGGTGGGTTTTTTGTGTATGTTTCTGCCTTACTTGGGGGAAAGTGTTTCGTTTTGAATATTGTAAAAGGTTATTTTTAGTCTGTGAGTTAGTCCGCTTCATATAACTGTCTTAAGCAGAGAAGCATTCTTAATTTTTGTGAGTCATTAGTTGACATTAGTGGGGATTTCTGCTGCACATCAGTGCAATTTATTTGTGTCTTTTCCCTCATATTTCGTTTGATAGTGTGTAATTAGGGGTGACCTGAAAGAGAGAAACTTGGCATTCTTTATTGTCTTTTTTTCTAAATTGCAGTAGACATGTCAACGTCTACACCCACGTCACTGAGAGGTGGTCAACCGTCTCCACCTCCTCAATCTCTTTCTCCAAAAAGCTACACCGCTGCCGAACTTCAAGAAATGGAAATTCGCTGGGAGACTCAAGTCGCCAATCTCGAAGTGATGCTCAACAATTCAGAAGGTGTACTGGAAGAAGAGCAATTGGAACCAATTGTCGCATCCGCCAAGGCAAGGGAGCTGCGCATGATCAACAGGCTAAATGATTTGCAGTCACATATCAAAAGAAGACAATACCTCGCTTGGATAAGCCGCTCGGAAGTGGTTCAAGACCGAATCGACTTGCTGAAGAGGCGGTATGAAACATCAAAAGGAGCATCGTCGGTCGTTGGAAATCTCAACACAAGCGTTGGGGGGATCAGCCAGAATACATCGGCGATTCAATCAACCAAGAGGAAAAATTCAAAGCTGCCCAAACTCGAGCTGATGAAGTTCACCGGAGAAGTGCTCCAGTATAAGCAGTATATGAATTCATTCGAATCAGCAGTGCACTCCAATCCGGATTTGACAGAAGTAGAGAAATTACAATACCTTCAATCAACGTGCACGGGAGAGGCAGCCACGCTTATTTCTTCATTTCCTTTGTTGGACGGCTCGTACGATCTCGCGAGAGAGGAATTGCATCGTAATTATGGAGCCGAGGATGCGCAGAAAGTGGTTCTTGTCAAAACTATAAAAGACATAAAGCCAGTTCGAGAATTACACCCAGTCAAGCCAGTAAGATCAATTCTTACCAAAACATCATTTGCGATACGTCTTCTAGAACAACTTCAAGTTCCGGTGCGAACAGCCGGTCTCTTCTTGATACCAGAAATAATACGAAAGTTTCCGATTCCAATGGTTACACGTTACTACCAGATTCATGGAGCGAGGTCAGCAAACGTAATAAAACTACTCGACTTTCTCGCTTCTGAAGTTCAAACCGCTGAACAAATGGAGGAAGCTTTGGGGACCGAAAATCTGACGGTGAAGAAAGAAAGAACTGAAAGAGAAAAGGATCATGGAAAGGGATCAATGGCATCGTGCGTTGGAACTCAAGCGCAGAAAGGAGCGTACGACTCGAAATCCAAGTCAAGCAGACCGGTTACGTGCAGTTTCTGCACGGGAAGTCACATGAATCCGGAATGCAAGAAGGAAATGCCTCTCACCGAAAAGTCAGAAATTGTCCGGAAAAATCGCCTTTGTTTCAATTGTCTCCGCCCGGGACACCGTGTGCAAGACTGTAAAGTCAAATTTTCATGCAAGACTTGCGGAGGTCTTCATCATTCGACAATCTGTCGAAAATCATCAGAAAAAGCGCCGATTCCAGCGGGGAAGACGCCGGAAACCCAAGGTGACACCAACGTTTCTTTGGCCATCTCGTCTACTTTACAGTTGATGATTTTCTCTGCCGACCTCAAAACAAAGTACGGAGGAGTTCATCGTGTCCGAGGGATAATTGACCCAGGGAGCCACCGTTCGTATATTACGAGAAGTTTCGCGGAACGGTTGAAATTAACGAAGAGCGGTTCGATTCATTCTACAACACAGCGTCTGAACGAAGAGTTGCCTTCGGCCATTGATCACGATGTATTCAACATTTGCTTGCAATCAACACACGATCAAAAGGAGATTTGATTGACTGCCTTGTCCGTCAATAACTTACCATTCGTGACGGGAATCACAAACTCGTCAGTGATTGAAAAGGTGAAAGCGCTAGGGTTGGAAATGGCTGAAGATCTCCCTTCCGAGTCGGGTGAAATCGACATCCTCCTCGGAATTGAAGTGTGGTGGAAGATCTACATCAATGGCAGAAAACGAATAAATGACTCACTCGGTTTGATCAAAACGATTTTTGGTTGGGTGTTGTCTGGAGCCGCCGGATCGACTGACGTGTTCACTGAAGAAGCAGAAGCAATTAATTGCTGTAATGTTTGTGTTGGCGAACCTGAAGAAGACTTGGAACGATTATGGAGTTTAGAAGCCATCGGGAGAAGCTCGGGAGAAAAGAATTCGGATTTTGTTCGTGACTGATTTGTTGAAACTGCGATTCGTCATCATGATGGACGTTATCAAGTCTCGTTACCATTCAACGAACACAAGGATGAGCTTGACTCCAATTGGGAAATTGCGCTTAATCAACTAGCCGCGACTTTGAAAAGAATAGACAACAACGAAGACCACAAGTTAAGATATCACAACGCGATGATGCAGTACGTGGAGGATAAGCATGCAGAAGAAGTTCCGGATGAAGAGAGATTCCTCAAGAAGGGTGTCTACACGATACCACACCACCCGGTAATAAAGGAAGATCGCGAAACAACCAAATTCAGAGTTGTTTTTAATGCATCATCTTCGAAGAAAGGATTCAGATCGCTTAATGACTGCCTTTATCCAGGGCCAAGTTTGAATCCGGACATCATTCTGGTGGTAATTCGATTTCGTTTGTACGCCATTCCAGTAATCGCCGATATCAAACAGGCGTTTCTTCAAGTTGCAATCAACCCGTCTCATCAAAATTTTCTTCGTTTCCTTTGGGTTGCCAAAGAGTATTTCAAAAAGTCGTACTCTTGGAAGAATTTATGGAATTATTTGCGAGTATTTTGAATGACTGTCGTACCGTTTGGAGTGAATTCTTCGCCGTTTTTACTCTGCGCAGCAATCAGGAAGCAGGGAAAGTCATTCAGCGAGTCCAACCCAAAAGAAGCAGACGTATTAGATAAAGGAATATTTATGGACTATCTCACGTCAGGAGAAGATGGAGTGAAACGAGTCGTGGAACATTGCATGAAACTTCAAGCAATCATGGACGATGGTCAACTTCCACTAGTGAAGTGGGCAACTTCAAACGAAACCGTTTTTCAGCAGTTGCAAGAAAATGGTTTTCTGATGAGATCCGAAAAATTCGAAGATTTGGACATCATTAAAATGTTAGGGATCGTTTGGAGTGTGAAAGAAGATGTAATGATGGCAAGAATACCGATTTACGAAAACGTGCCCAAATCAAAGAGAGAGATTCTATCGCTCGTCGCATCTGTGTTCGACTTGTCGCTCCAGTCGTCTTGCGTATGAAGTTACTTCTACAGTCCATATGGAGAAGATCTTTGGGCTGGGACGAAAATGTTTCTAATGAAGAAAGAAATGAAGTCGACATGTGGTTCAAAGACATCCAGCAATTGAAAAACCTGAAAATCAAAAGATGGTTAGGAACATATTCCAAGGAAGAATTGACGTTGGAGATGTTTTGCGACGCAAGCCCAAGGGCATACGGTTGCGCCATTTACGTACGAAACGCGACAGGAGAGTGTCAGCTTCTTCTTAATAAAGGAAGAATAGCTGCAGTGAAGAAATTGTCATTGCCTCGCTTGGAGTTAACGGCTGCAGTTGTCGGCGTACGAATGGCTGAATACATAATGAAGGATTTTTTGGTTGAGTACCCGATAAAAGAAGTAAAATTCTTTTCCGATTCAATGATTACTCTCGCTTGGATTGGTTCGTCGAAGAATTGTTGGAAGCCTTACGTGTCAAACAGGGTGCAGGAAATTAGAATGAAGTCAAAGTTTCACCAGTGGAGATACGTCCCAACAGCCGAAAATCCAGCGGACATTTTGACGAGACCGCATTTCGCGCAGGAATTGGTTGAGAATCGACTTTGGTGGTCAGGCACTGACGTTTCAAACTTAATGCCAATTCGGATGAGTGAAGTTCAGCTTCCTGCAGAAGAAACGAAAGTCATTAATTTAAATGTTGCAACTCAAGAGATTTTTGCGGATGGTTTCTTTCGAAGATTTAGCAGCTTTAAACGTCTTAAACGTGTATTTGCATACATTATGCGTTGGAAGAAAATTTCTTCGCGCGGGCAGGACCTCTCGGAACTCGAGTTAGGAGAAGCGGAATCGAGAATTCTTTGCATTTCTCAAGAAATGCACTTTGCGGATGAAGTGAAAGCTGTTGAAATGAAGAGAGAAATTAGCAAGAACTCCATCTTAAAAAATTTCAACTTGTTTTTGGATGACGCACAATTAATACGATTAAGAAGTCGCCTTCGGAAGTCACAACTCAGTTTCGATGAAAATTACCCAGTTGTTCTCCATCCAGATAGTTGGGTCACTCGCCTAATTATAAGGGAAATTCATCTCAATTTAATGCATGGGGACCTCAGCGAAACGTTGTTCAAGGTTCGTGATCGTTTTTGGGTTCTTCGAGGACGACGTACGGTGCAGTCCGTGATTCGAAATTGTCCAGTGTGCCGAAGAGCGAAGTTAACTCAGAATAATCCAATGGTCGGTGACTTGCCTAAAGAGAGAATTACGCCAGCGTTGCCATTTCAGCACACTGGAGTGGATCACATGGGTCCAATTTACATCGGAAACGACAAGAAGAAATTGAAAAAGGCATAAATTCTCATTTTCTCATGCATGGTGACCCGAAGTCTACACTTGGAGGTGTCGGACGACCTTTCAGTAAACAAATTTCTTCTGGCCTTTAGAAGATTTGGAGCGATTCGTGGATTCCCTGAAAAGATTTTTTCTGACAATTCGAGAACGTTCGAGCGAGGGAGCAGAGAAGTCCAGTCGTGGGGGAAGCTCGTCCTTAAGGAGGAATTCAAAACGTTTTTGTCGGAGAAGCATATTGTGTGGTCATTCAATCCTCCGTTGTCTTCTTGGACGGGAGGAGTATGGGAAAGGATGGTGCGTGCAGTGAAGGACAAATTGAGAAAGACTCTAATGAAATCGACTGTGGATCTCCAAACCTTACAAACTGTTGCTTACGAGATTGCTTCAGTGATAAATTCGCGTCCTTTATCGTACGTACACGAGGATATCGATGGAGAAAGAATCATTTCCCCGGAAAATTTTCTTTCGGGTGGATTATCAAAGTACGTCATCAACGAGAAGCTAAATGCAATCGACGATAAGGTTTTGAAATCATTGGACAGGAAAAGAAGATTATTTGTGTCGGAATTCTGGAAAATTTGGCGTGAGAGTTACTTAAAACAATTACGGAACTTTCACGAGTCGAAGGGCAATCGAAATTTTAAGAATCCAGAAGTGGGACAAGTTGTTTTAATCGAGAAAGTTGGAGGGAACCCATACTTCTGGCCAATAGCTCGTATTACTGAAGTTATGCCTGGAAGTGACGGGACAATTCGAGTGGTGAAAGTGGTTTTAGCGAATGGGAAACACTACATACGATCCGTCAAACAGGTGCGAGCTTTGGAGATGGACTAGAGGAGGTGGGCGCGTGAGTTTTCTTGTGTTCTTTCTTTTTGCGGCCGCCAACTTCGCTGTTTCTAGCAGCGATGGATGGTCAGGTCGTTTTGCCTGGTTTTGTGTTGAATATTTTTATTACACTTCTAATAAATTGTATAAAGTGTTTTTGCCTATTGATTAAGAAGAGAATCTTTGTGTTTCAGTTTCTTTTTAATTTAGTTTTTAAGTGAGAGTTTGGTTTTTAACTTGTTTTATTGTTTACTAAAATGTTTGATTGCAATCTTTGGAATTTAATGTTATCTTTACTCTCGACACCATTGTTGTAAGCTTGATACCAGACGTGTCTACCTTGAAAAAGGGTTATAATTGTTAATTTTCAATTTAAGTATTTTAAAAGAACTTATTGTAAAATGTTTCAATTATTCTAGTTACAATTTGAATTTCTGTTTTATTTTAAGCTTGTCTCGAATGGTAAATTTCGGGCCACGTCATTTTGTAGTGCTGTGATTTGTCAAGACGTTCGGGGGGCTTTTGTATTAATTTGGGTTTTCTTGGCAGTTTGTAATAGTGTGTTCTTGGGCTATCGACCTTCGAGAACGTTTTATTGGGTTTAAATAACCATTTGATGTTGAATTTGAGTGTTTTGTGGGTTTTGAAAGCGTTAGGCTTATTTCAGCAAAAAGTGCTTGCTAGTACGGAATTTTATTTGGCCCAGTTTTGTTTTTTACACAGTTTTGCCTGTTCATTTTGTAGTTCCTCATTTTTCAACAATGTAACTGTATGTTCCTTTTTGCGCGTGCAATTGTTATACACGTGTCTTTGTATTCTTGGCAATCCAGTTGCCACTCTTCAGTTTGTAACTGATTAAAGCAGATGTGTTTGTATTTGCTCGTCTCTTATTTCGTTTCAACAATGGGAAGAGAGGAGTAGGAGTTTTCATTTTCTCCCAAGTGAGGAGAACAGACACAGCAACCGCCATCTTTTCCACTGCTCTACACGGGAGTACTACAACCTTGTAGTACTCCAGAGTTGCTAGGGAGCAACTGCTAGGGAGCAACTGCTATCCAACTCCACCGTGGTGACCACATCATAGGTGGCGCTGTGAACAGCCTGATAGCCTGATAGTCTCATAGCTTATTGCCTCATAGTCGGATAGGTTACCTATAATTAATCATTTTGAAACAACTGTCAACATTCGTCACAGTTCATTGGGGCGGCGCGATAAAAGACAAAACCGATTCGTCAATGCTTTGGCATCCACATCAACTCGTAAAGAAACAGACTCTGCAAGAGAGGTTGGGGAAATTCTACACCCTAAATATTTCTGAGATAAAGTTCCTACACGACGGAATTACTCTATCAGACCTTAACGAATTAGCAAAAATCAATCACTTGTTTGGGTAATCGAAACAAATAAACATATAAACATGTAAGGCATAAACATTAATCGATTAAACCAATTCATATAGCTAAAAAAAAAGGTTAATCAATTATTATAGCTAAAGAGATTAATCAATCATTATAGCTAAAAAGGTTAGGGGTTACAACCCCTAAAGTATAGACTTAATATATAAAAATAAAATAAAAACTTGCTTTGTCGGGTGAGCTTCTTTTTCCATTTTTCCTCCCACTTTGGGAAAAATATGGAATTGTGTCCGTCATGTGAATACCTCCGTCTTTCTTCCGAAGTTGATGAGAAAAAAATTGAAACGTCCAGCGTGAAAACAGCAGCCTTTTCAAGTGTGAGGGATGGGAACCACTGATTTAATGTGGGGTTTGATGTCCTTTATATACATTTTTAATTATGTTAATGGACTAGTCCATTATTCGCGGGTAAACGATCTCTGATTGGTTGGTTTTTACCTTTTCTGCCGTTTCACCCCTCAAAAAAATCCGCCTTGAAAAAATAGTCCGCCTCGAAAAATTAAAGAATCAATTATGGCGACATACTACATTTAACCCTCAGATGCTCGGCTGCGTTTTTTTTATGCTCCTCAAACATCATTAAAAAAATTAAATAATTAATCAATTCACGCGTGGTTCACACTCGTTTCATTAGTTTTGTAGAAGTACACGAAGCAACGATGCAATAATGGCAGTAGATTGATTGATTAGAGTTAGAAAAAAATACCGAAAGGTAGGGGTTAGTCTTTCTAATTGTAGCGGGCAAACCAGCGCAGATAGAAACTTCTACATTTTTTTAAATGAAAGAGGAATGCCAGTTTAGTAAACCGACATATTTAAAAAACACGCTTGCTGTAGTATTAATAAAATGAATTGACATGCGACATGTAGGCTTAAAAGTAAGTTCACAAGTGTCTTTATTCAAATTTCAACCTCCCCTCACTAGGGGAAACCTGGTCATGGTCACTCCCTTGACCAATGGTCCTTCTACGGAAGCCCATGATAACACATCTCCCCGTTTAGGCTGCTTCCTCAAGCCTCGTATCTGGTTCTTGGCTTCACCGTTCTCCCCGACCTGGTAGTGTAGTGGGGAGTTGGAATGAGAACCGGTGGTGTCTCGGCGTTCGCCTCCGGCTCGCCGTGTTCGTCTTCTTCGTCTTCTACGTCTACGTCTTCCTCGTCTTCTATGCCTTCTTCGTCCAATGGCGTATTGTCGGTGTCGTCGAATGGCGTATTATCTTCCCTTTCCTCCCTGGATTTTGGGGCGGGGAATGGTTTCAGATGGAAACGATTCCTTCAGATGAGTCTGCCGTTGGAATTGATGACGTACGACCGAGATGTTGAGCCCAATGATACGACTGAGCCTGGTCGCTGAAGATCAATGATCCAAACTGTGTCGCCAACGTCAAGTGGTATGAGGTCTCGCGCTCCCTTTCGTCGGTCGTAGTTCTCCTTTTGAGTATGTCGTCTAACTTCTTCCCTTTCGAACAAAATTCCGCGATCAGTTGTCCTCGGGTCCAACTTTGCGCTGATCATCGGGACAGTTGTTCGGATGACTCTCCCGTTTAATAATTCAGCCGGAGAAAAACCGTTTGCAAGCGGCGTCGATCGATATATTTGTAGCGCACGATATCCGTCGTCCGCCTTCTTCAAACTGCGCTTCACAATCTTCACGGCTGCTTCAACGAATCCGTTGCTCTGTGGGAATTTAGGGCTGCTCGTGATGTGGGCGAATTTCCACTCTTTTGCAAAATTTTGGAAGCTTGATGTCAACAGTGGCCCGAAGTGGGTTCCGTTGTCGCTGTATACTACTTCCGGGTTGCCCTGTTGTGCAAACAAAGATTTCAGGTGTGCGATGGTTGTTTCCTCATGTAGGCTCGTCATTGGGAAAATAAAGGGAAAACGGGAATAATAGTCCGTCACAAGCAGGTACCATTTGGATTCCAACTTGAACAAATTCATCGCGACTTTCTGCCACGGTCTGACCGGAAACTCGGACGGTAGAAGCGGTTCGTGTCGATTTGTGGAGTCCTTGATGCATTCCGGACACATCTTAATCATTTCTTCCAACTGTTTAGAAAGACCTGGCCACCAGACGGACTGTTTCGCCAATGCGCGGCATTTTGTAATTCCCAAGTGAGCGCCATGGAGCTTTGCTAGAATGTCGGTGCGAAGTGACATTGGAATGATGATTCTTGACGCCTTGAGCAGTATTCCACAGTCCACCGTCATGTCCGTCCGATGTTGCCAAAATTCTGCTGCTGCCGTTGGGACCTCGTGTTTCATGGGCCACCCAGATTGGGTGTAATAGATGAGTGTCTGGCAGGTCTCGTCAGCCCGTTGTGACTCGATGATTTGCTGGAGCCGGCAATCCGAGGCGGCAGATTCTCCGCAGTGAGCCGCACGTACGCAATGATTTCCTTGTCCAAGTAATAGTCTCCGTCGGTGGTGTCAAGCGGCCGGCGTGAAAGCGCATCGGCAAGACTTAAGTCTTTTCCAGCAATGTGGATGACGGTGTATTGGTGTCGCTGCAGCCGCAGCCGCATCCGCTGGAGTTTGGGCGTCAGCTCGTCAAGTGGCTTCTTCATGAAGATAGGAATTAGCGGTTTATGGTCTGTTTCCAAGGTTATCGGAATGCCGGTGATGAAGTCCTGGAAACGATCGCACGCCCACGTAAGAGCATTTCCTTCCTTGTCGATTTGAGCCCAATTTTTCTGTGCTGCCGTGAAGGTTTTCGCCGCATAGACAATGGGGCGAAACTCGCCCCCGGGTTGCCTTTGTTTAAGTACCGCTTCAACGCCATAACTTGACGCGTCGGAGGAAATAGTTATCTCCTTTTTCGGGTCAAACCATGCGAGAACTGGCTTCGCGGACAACGCCGCTTTCAATGTTGAAAATGACTCCTCCTGAGGCTGGCCCCACAAGTATTCGCTCTTGTCTTTTAACAGCTCGTTCAGCGGGTGTGCCAGGGTAGCCAGGTGGGGAACAAAACGACCCAAATAGTTGACCGTGCCCAAAAAGCTACGTAATTCGCTTTTATTTTGCGGCGGTGTCATTTGAATGATTGCTGCGATGCGGTCGTCGTCGACGTGTATGCCGTTTGCGTCGATGATATGGCCCAAAAATTTGACCCGCGTGACGCCGAAAATGTTGGGAAACAGTTTCCTTGGTGATCGCCTATAACGGATTTACTTATGGCGCGTGGTTCAGTTTTAACGCGCTAGAAGCAATGTTTGATCTGCGGTTCAGTGCTTCTACATACTGGCCTTTGAGTTTACATGTGCACGATGATATCCAGTATGTTTAGCATGTCGTTGTGTCAAAGCAGACCATCGTTGGCGGTATGTTGCGTTGCGTACGGTAGCGGTTCGTTATTGTATCGAGCATCTGCGGTTTTGCGGTGCTGGCCCAAATACTGCGCCTTATTTGTCCCTGTGGGATTTGTCCTTTAGTTATTATATAACTTATGTTTTGGAATCCTAAGGGATTCGTTCTGTAACCCATATGGGATTTGTTCTCCCTGGGAGAGATTCGTTCTGTACTTTTTATGAGTGAAGACACTCTATCTGTCAACTGCAAATAAAGTGGCAGCCATCTTTTATGGTTTGTTTGCCAAAGTGCAAATCATGTCTCCTGCTTTATCAACACTCACCTAACCCACATTAGAACTCACATTGGTAGCAGAGGATGGTTCCTCGGTTGTGGTGAGTGTTGACGACGTTTAGAAAACGTTGGCAAGTATTTCCGATCGTTTTACGAGGTGCGGAGTTCGTCGCGCAGCCGGGCGGACATCGAGCGACGAAGCGCTGCCGAAGAAGACGGGTTTCTTCGCCCCTGCTAAGCAGGAAAACTTCGTGCGTTCGTATACGCACTCGCGATGATCGCAACGACGTTTTGGAGACGTTCGAGCCGAGGATTCGACGGATATCGCCGCGGATGAGACGGCAAAGTGCCGGACGCGGAATTGAGACGAAATTCGTTTGGAATCGACGGCGAATCAAAGCTGGATAATTCGTACAGGCAGTAAGGATATTTGTCGTTTATTTGAGAACGTTTTTGGCGGATGTATAAGCCTATTTATTTGTGAGACAACCAAAAGCAGCTTTCACGATGACGTCACTATCCAAGATGGCGGCGCCCATCGTTTCTCGCAAATAGCAGCAGAAGTAGGCTGTTCCGTGCAGGAAACGTTCTGCAACGGCAGAGCAAACACTGTGGGATCGTTGGATATCGTGTGGCAACGACGACGATCGGTTTTGGAGGGCATTTATTGCGGAATAGCGTCGCAACACGGAATTTTGGCGAATCGATTCGGTTTTGACGGACAGCGCCGGGAACGAATCGCGAAGGTGCACGGACATCGTTGGAAAGCACCAACGAACGACTTGGAATCGGCGAACAGCGTTTTGGACGAAAAACGAAAGATTTGCAGCGAAATACGATTGGATTCGACGTGGAATCAGCTAGGGATTTCACATTGTGGCTGTAAGAACTGTTTGCATTACATTTTTGATTTGTTTGGCGGAAATGTAAGCCAATTTCATCACGAAACAAGCGAAAATGTCCATATCGACGGCGTCACGATTCAAAATGGCGGCGCCCATCACTTGGTGTAATTTGGTGCAGGAGTGAACTGTTTCACGCGTAATAAGTGTTCTATAGTCGATATTAGCATCGAGGGAGCACGAAACATCGTTGGAAAGGACCAACGATTATTTCGAACAGTTTTGGAACCGAAATTCGACGGGAAGTCGAGTTTTTGACGGAAACGATCGGCGACGCGGATCACGATCGTTTAGTAACGTCTCGACGACGTTATCGACGGTATTTCGACTGTGAAGAGCCACAGATTGAACCCCGGTGTTCACTGTGAAGGCGCGGACGTGCGCGTTACGTTTTTGCCCACGTTGACACGGAGGCGTGCACGTGGAAGGCACGACAGCGCCCTTTCCGTGTTCATTCACCGTTGGAGCAGCAGTTCAACGCTGAAAACAACACGGAAAACATCTTCACATCGCTTAAAAAGTGTATTTGGGTCGAAATTATTTGTCAATAGTTGATAAGTTTTTGTGTGGGCAATTTAGATTATTCTGTACTCTTCGGGCAGTCGCCCACGTACAGTCTTATTCCGGTCTGGGCTTGTCCGTGGTACAAGGTAGCCGTCCCGTGCCACCAGGTTGGCGGTCGGAAGCTATCAGGACGACCAGATTCGGGTTTCAATCTCTCTTAAAGAGATTCCCCCGGGAAGTAGCGCATTTTTCGCCTTATATTTTGTGGGAAAAGAGTTTTTTCAAAGTGACAAAGTGTCTACTGATTTGTGCTACGGTATTTTTGTGGACAGAGCCACAATTTGCAACAAATAGTGAATTGTTGTGTGCAAAACAGTGTTTCGTGCAGCAACAATGTCTTTAAAAGACAGTGGAAAATTGTTCAAAACCCGAGGACGTTTGCCGGGATTTAAAGCCGATTTTGACAATTGGCATGTTGCGTGTGCACGCCAAGGACGGCAACGGGTCAGAGGGCAGTTTCCTGACCAATTGTGTCATGATAATGATGCAAATGTACGGAGAAATCGAATTATTTGGAATCAAAATGTGGATAAAATCCACGTGTATAACCTGGAGGACCAGGGGACAGCTTTTGGCGGTGGAATCAACAGTTATAATGTCAACACGGACAGTTATAGCGGAAGTGATTGGCAACGCCAAAGGATTCCGCAACATTCTAAGAATGGACGTGATAATTCGAGGTTTTGCGAGGCATTAAATGCCAAAAGTGGACTTTATTGCGGGAACAGGCTGAAATCATCGACACAGACGTGTGTCACCTGTTGTTTTAATTGTGGCGGAGTGGGTCATCTCGCCAGGGATTGTCCTTTGGTTTGGGAACAAGGAAATCTCCCCTCATCTGGGATGCGGCAATTAACACAGGCTTGTGAAAGATTTTGCAGTAATAGGAACTGTTCCGACGTGCACACAGATAAAAAGGATGTGGAGTCATTTAGCAATAAAGTAAAGGAGAATTTTAGAAATTCAACAGCCAAGGAAGATAATATTTTTGGAAATATTATGTGGCATTGTAATAGCCAGGTCTCCAACCATGTGGCATCATGTGAAAAGTGGTTTTGCAATTTTAGGCCTTTAAATAAATTTGTAAATGATTTAGAAATCATGGGGATTGGTGATATCCGACTTTTCTCTTTAAATGGGAATAAGAAGGCAAATTTATTATTAAAGGATGTTTGGTTTGTGCCCAAAAGTGGGAGAAATTTCATTTCATTGGGGAAATTAGATCAAATTGGCCTAACCACTAATATTGCACATGGGAGACTGGCTGTTTACAAAAATAATATCAGCAAACCATTTCTGGTGGCACAACGGAATGAGAATAATGAGTTCACGGTTAATTGTTGCACCATGGTTTCAAATGTGAGTGCAACCGTACCCTTTGTAACAAAGCATGCGGTCGACACGGCTGATTTAAATTCTGATTTTGACAAAAATGTATCGCTATTAACACATTTTATTATTAAGAGCGCACTAACTCACAAACCAAATAGTTTGGCTAAAGCGATGGGAGATTCAATCAGGGCAATTTGTGAGAGACATATGTGTAATGTGGAAGAGACTGCGAATAGCGACGTGCTAAGCACGAACACTGAAAATCGGAATTTCAAGATGGTTGATTCGAATAGGGTTTCGAATTCCATGGATATTTTGAGTGAAATCTCAAATGATGATCAACAACACGGGGAAACTCAACATGGACACGGGAGTTTTGAGTGCTCGAACAAGGTTCAAATTGACGGTAGCAATCCCCTTAACTCTGATATGGGAAATCAGAAATGTTTTTCGAAGCGGACTAAGAAGTCTACGGATCCTGCAGACTTGGGCAGGGTCACAATTACTGACAATGAGGGGGAGAAGTCATATAGCATGACTAGGATTGCCAGCAATTGTTTTGAGACCAAGGACAGGAAAGGGATTTTAAGGAAATCCAAGTTCACTAGAAAGTCTGAGTCGTTATTTGTGGCAGACGCGTTTAGGACATCTAGATAAAGAGAGCGTTCTTGGCATGAATCAGTCAAAGAGAGTTTTTGGCGTCCTATTAGAGGATAAAGAAATTACCCCTCATGTATCTGGTGTAGTAACAGAAGCTACAAAGCCAGATATGCCCCCAAAACAGATAGTTCACCTCGGGGAGGTTTTAGATTTGATAAATCTAAGTGTTTGGGATGTCCCACATAGGATGGGAGGACAATACATGGTTTTAGTTGATGATTGTTCGCAGTATATCTGGATTAAACATTCAAAGAATGGGAAAAGAGTAATTGATATGTTTCAGGATTGGGTAAAGGAAACTGAGCATATACTTGGCAGGAAAGTTAAAAGAATTAGTTTGGGACATGGGATGGATTATTCCCCAAAAGAATTAATTGAATGGGTTGAAATCGCCGAATGTATTGGGATCGGGATTACTGGAATAGAATCTACCAACCCTGACATTTATTCCATCTCTGAGAGCGCCAATGAAGACATTGTAACGGGAGTGAATATTTTACTGCAGGAAAATAGGTTTCCAAATACTTTATGGATGGAACTTGCCCATACGATGGCATATCTGCGGAATCGTGTTCCAAAAGTTAGTTTAAATATGGATGCTTCTTATAATGTGTTGTATTCGCGACCGGTATCTGTGAGACACCTTCGATGTGTTGGGTCGAGGGTTAAAGTTTTAACTCGCATTAGGAATGTGAAAGGTCTCAAACATACCTGGGAAGGCGCGTTAGTCGGATATGCCGAATTTGGAAAAGCTTATCGGATCTGGGATCCAAAGCGGGACAAAGTTGTTTCTTTGGTCAAGTTAAAGGTGTACGAACAGGACTATTGGTTTGAGGGGGAAATAGGTAACCCTATGGAAGTTATTAAAGCGAAGGATAACGGTTCAACGGATTCGCACCCTCTTCCCGAAGGTGAGACAGAAGAGGTCTCAACCATTCTCGTACAGCCTGTTTTTAAATCCCCAGAGGTTTTGTCTTTAGTGAAGACATTGGACGAAGAGATTCTCCCTGACATTACTTTACTTGGTGTAAGGGGGTCCAAAGCTGTTGAAACAGAGGGGGAAGTTTTCTCAACACAAGTACAGACATTGCTTGGTGAAAATGAGTGCAAACACGTTGAAACAGAGGGGGAAATTAAAAAGACCAAGTCACGTTACTTTCGGCAAGGCGAGCCAGTACGGCCCGTAAGCGTCTGTCGTGCTCCTCGACCGTCGCGCCATACACAAAAATATCGTCGATGTTGCACCACGTCCCGTCTAGTCCTTCGAGTATTTCCATCATGCGTTTCTGGAAAACTTCCAGTGCTGCGACGATGCCAAATGGCAGTCTGGTAAACTTGAAACGGCCAAATGGTGTAATGAAGGTCGTTAAAAGTTGAGACGCCTTGTCGAGCTCACATTGCCAAAACCCGTGGTTGGCATCGAGTTTAGAAAAATATTTGGCTCCGCTGAGTTGTCCAAACAAGTTCTCCGTATTGGGCATTGGGTAAATTTCCCTTTTTACGTAAACGTTCAAAGGGACGTAATCGACGCACATCCTAATCGTTCCGTCCGGTTTAGGAACTGTCACGAGACCGGAGCACCAATCGGTTGGCTCATCAACTGGTTCAATGACGCCAAGAAGTAGCATGCGGTCAAGATTCTTCCTAATTTCAGCCAGTTTCGGAATTGGAGCGCGACGTGGTGTTGTCAGCGCGTGTGGAACGGCGCCTTCCTTCAAACGGATTTTATACGGGATTTTAACACACCCCAATCCCTTGAAAATATTTGGAAATTCGACTTCCGGCTGCACGGATGACGCAGAGGTTGTGTGAGTGTCCGACACTGCGTCAACACGCCGAACAAGACCGAGACGCACGCACGTGTCGCCATCTAGTAGGGGTCGACCAAGTTTCTTCACCACGAAAATTTGAGTGCGCACTCTTCTATTCTTGTAAATGATGTCGTTGTAGAAAGATCCGACTGTATCCATTTGTTCTCCATTTGCACTTTGAAGAGACCGATCTGGTGTGGTCAGTTTGACGGATGGGAACAGTTTTTGGAATGTCAGGTGAGAGAGACAGGTGACGTCCGCGCCTGTATCGATATGAAATGTGAGTTTGGTTCTGCGAATTTCCACCTGTGCACCCCACTTCTCTGATTGTCGAATGACATTAATGCAGGGGCGGATCTAGCTTTTCGGGGGCCCGGGGCTTGAGGTTTTTTCGGGGCCCCTTTCTCACAATTTTTTCGCGACCTTTCTTCTTTTTTCTTTTTTTTAGCAACTTTTTTTTTTTTTTTTTTTTTTTTAGTACCTGGCCCAGAGTCTCGGGGGCCCCCTAAAATTTGGGGGCCCGGGGCTCAAGCCCCAATAGCCCGGTGCTAGATCCGCCACTGCATTAATGTCCGCTTTGCCAGTAACGCTGGCGCTAGTGACGCCGCCAAGAAAATCGTACAACGACGCGTCATTCTCGGTTTCCGTAGAGTCGACGGCACCTGCTGTCGCCGTTGTTTTTGGCTGGGAACGGCACATCCTCGAGTAATGGCCAGTTCGCTTACAGTTAGAACAGACTGAAGCGATGGCCGGGCACTGTGGTGTGAAATGGCTTTCGTAGCCACAATTCAAACACGGTTGGTCGCTTCTTTTGTTGACAAATGTGGATTGTTTGTCGGCAGGTTGCGGTTTAACACCATTGTTCCCCCCGGTTTGGTGGTTGGGAACGGTTGAATTTTACATGATCGACTTCCGATTTAATTGTTTTCTCGTCGGAGTTTGTGATGTCGGACTGCTGGCGGCGAACTCGCTCGCTCATCCGCGCCATATCGACTGCCTTCGTCAACGTGAGGTTATCAATCATTTGCATTTTTTCACTTAGCTGTCGGTTTTTCATGCCAACTATGATCCTATCGCAGACGAGGGTGTCGTGAAACGTATCCGCCGTGAGGTTTCCAATCTCGCACTTCTCCGCCAACGCGTATACCAAGGTAATAAAATCATCGACGGACTCTCCGTCGTTCTGGACTCGCTGGTGAAAGCGGGTGCGCTCGTACACAAGATTTTTCTTCGCCACGAGGTGTGTGTCGAATGCGGCAATAACATCGGCATAAACTAACATTTGGGCTTTCGTCAGCTTCAGCTTTGTCAAAACGTCCTCCGCTCTGTCCCCCATGCAGTACAGGAGACCGTTGATGCGTTTGTTGTCTTCCTTCTTAGCGAGGCCGCTAAATATTGCGTATCGCTCGAATCGCCGTCTCCAGAGCGGCCACGCGGTCGCGTCGGTGAAATTGAATTCTTTCAGCAAAGGAACACCGTTTGTAGTCGACATCGTAGCGGTAACTGATGTACTGGTCGTCTATTCGGTTGAATGGAATGAATATGTGATAAAAAGTTCGTTTTTACGCTGCCACCATGTAGTATTAATGAAATGAATTGACATGCGACATGTAGGCTTAAAGGTAAATTCACAAGTGTCTTTATTCAAATTTCAACCTCCCCTCACTAGGGGAACCCTGGTCATGGTCACTCCCTTGACCAATGGCCCTTCTACGGAAGCCCATGATAACACACTTGCCGAATTAAAAGTTGATAAATTTTGGGCTGGAAACGATCTCAAAGACAATCTGTTTACACAATTAAAACTACCGAAACGCACTTTCGTTCGTATTACGCGAACCGTTAGGCCTAGAAGTTCGTTCTTTTTTTTACGTAGAAAGCTCGTTTTTTTGTTTACGTCTTGATGTATTTTATAAAATTTTAGGCGCTTTTAAAAGTACTTTATTTTGATGCCGAAAGTACCGTTAAAACACTGAATTGGCATCCATTTTGATTTAGTCATTAATCATTCGCACCACTGAATAGAGGGAGGCGGGACATCAAGGCCACTTCTACAATTCAAAGTTGCCACATGGAGTTGTAGTAGTGGAGTTGTAAAAATGACCTTGATGTCCCGCTGCTCTGCTCCTCTCCATTCAGTCGTGCGAATGACTGGTGTCAAATTCATTGTTGTTTGAGAAGCATAAAAAAAAAAAAAAAAAAACGCGGCTGAACATATGAGGGTTAGATAAGATATGACGCAGTGTTTAATTGTGTAATTTTCGAGGCGGACAAGTTCATTTTTTTTTAGGGTGAAACGGCAGAAAAGGTAAAAACCAGCCAATCAGAGATCGTTTACCCGCGAATAAATCAGTTGACGTAATTATGAATGTATAAAAAGAGCACCAATCTCCCGCAATAAATCAGTTCCCCGCCCTCCTTACGATTGAAAGGGCCGCTGTTTCCACGCTGGACGTTTCAATTTTTTGCTCATTGGAAGAAAGACGGAGGTATTCACACTATTGGATTCGGACTACCCATGCAGAAAAGTTTGAACCGTCCAACTTCTTGATAGATCGATGGTCATCAAATTTATCCTCTGATGACATTGTTGATACGTGAAGAATACAATTCCAAATAAATTGAAGCACTTCACAAAAATTTACTTTTCTAGCACTTTACAAATAAATGCCCACCACAAATCAAGGTGAACATAAATCACTCTTCCCTGGGCTAATTCCTCTAAAGGAAAGTAAAACTCCACACCAATGCTAGCAGGGATTTCCGTTCGACTCCTGGGTCGCGGGACCGTCCCAGTAAATACTAGGCACTGTCTGGTCGAAGTGTAATCGATGATGCTAAGCGATCCCCCAACAAAAACCTTCAAATGATCTTAAATGACAACAAAGGGAATTGCGAAAGCCACAACTCATGACCTCGAACCTTTATATCGTAAGAGGTTAAAAGTTAGGTTAGCTTAGGTTAGGTTAGCCCGACACTTTTACGGCTAAAATATTCGAAAGCAAAATATTTTTTATTTTGAAATGTCGGTTTTGGAGTAGAAATGAAGTTTAACATGGGATCCTATGTGATCCAGTCCCCTAGTTTTTACTACAACAATAAATGTCTAAAATTGTAGTGGAATAAAATATAAATAGTAATTTATATTTTATTCACTCAAAAATTATCGAAATTTGAAATTACCGCTAAAACGTATCAGCGCCATCTATGGGCGAAATAATCGTCCTAATCTAGCAAAGTGTATGACAGTTTAACCGTCACAAGTCCCCCTTAAATATATGTCAATTAGGCATGAGAACGGGACCAATTTTCGGGTCCCGTCCCGTCCCGAGTCCCGAAAATTTAAATTTTCGGGTCCCGTCCCGTCCCGAGTCCCGAAAATTTAAAATTTTTGGGTCCCGACCCGTCCCGAATCCCGAAAATTTCAACTTTTCGGGTCCCGAACCGTCCCGAATCTGGAAAATTTCAAATTTTTGGATCCCGACCAGTCCCATGTCTCGAAATTTTTATGTATTTTATGTTTTTTTATGTTTTTTTTTATGTTTTTTATGTTATTTTATGTTTTTTTTATGTTTTTTAATGTATTTTTATGTTTTTTTTTATTTTTCTGAAAGTCCGCCAGTCCCGTTCCGTCCCGTGTCCCGAATTTTCTGGTCCCGTCCCGTCCCGAATCCCGTAATATAAAAAATTTCTGGTCCCGTCCCGTCCCGTATCCCGCTACGGGACCGGGACGGGACCGGGAATATCCCGGTCCCGTTCTCATGCCTAATGTCAATACTTGTATTTACATACTATTTACCTATATATCTTGAGGATCAAGACTACACTGTCATCTAGAGAACTCGGGTTGCAATCCTTGGTAAGTAAAAAACCTCTCTTTTATATTTTAATTATATAAAGAAAGAGTATTTCTTAAACAACTGCTTCAAAATATTTATTAAGATTTTAGAAAAATCAGAATAATCAAAACCTGTACATTAAGTGACCTAACAAAATCTTTTTTCCATTGCAGAGAGACTTATCTCAACAATAGATCGGAACAACGGAAGAACATCAAAACTGTAAATTATTAGTTAAAATGACAAATTTGAACTCGACCTTTACAATCTTCTACTTGAAAATGTAAAAACACACAGAATAAATTTTGTTACGGATTAAAACTTGTTAATAAAATTCGACAATTATTTTCACAAAAAAATTAACTCCTCAATGAAAATATAATAATTTGCAAATTAACACTTTATACGTTAAAATTAATAATTTAAGATTAATTGTATCAACTCAACAATCATTTAGAAATAGAATATTTAACTGAACGTTCGTTATTTCGAAGGGTTTATCCTGTTAGGGGAAGAAGGAAAATAACAAATCCTAACTCAAACTGGCAGCTTTGGTTTAAACGTCTCAAGAAGATTCTGAGCTGTAAATGTTACCTCTAACGCATATCCCATCGGAATTAAGGAAGGTAACGAATCCTTAATTCTCGAGCGTTTTAATCTAACTCTGAATCTTCTAAAAGTTCGTCCGCGGCAGTTGCAGTGGTATATGCAGGAGTGGTCGGATTGCCAATTAAAGCAGCGGTGACAATCGCAGCAGCAATTTCTAGACTCATGGGTACTTCCTGCTGTCCTGTCGTTTCCGGTTCTACCTCCAATCGCAATGGATCCCGAGCCGACCCATGTTGTTGCTCAGTGAATACTTCTAGTGGGTCCAGGCCTCCCATAGGTGAAACTTGGGTAGGCGCCGACTCAACATACAAAAGGTGGTGGTCTGGTAGCCCCTCGTGCCATCCATTTTTTATCGAGGAGTGGGTGTCGTATGAAATCTTATTCAGGAGTTGGCACCACACATAAGATCGGGTCTGGAAGGTCTCGGCTCGCATCGGGTGGAAAATTCACTGCATTATGGTCAAAGGAATTGAATAATCGGGACTTGTACCTTCCTTTAGTGCCGTTCTGATCTGTTTCGCCGCTTCAATGAGAACAGGACGATAGTGTTTGATTTCCGCATTCGCTCGCTCCTGAATGGTCAACTCAGGTGGTGATAAAAATGGAGAAACCATTAAGATGACCGGCTCGGGCTTAACATGGATATTGACGGTTGGAATAGCATCTTCAGTCGTCTCAACAACTTGTCCTTCCATTGGAGGAGCAGAAGAAGTCGTGGGCGCCATTGCTTCAGGAGTGGTTGCTAATTTCAACGTTGAGACAACCTGGCTCATTTTGGCGATGGCGGAGTCCGATTCTGTATCGTGTTACGGCTCGGTTAGTCCTCCTCGTGGGGTCGAGTCGCTGGACATTTGCGCCGGATCTAAATAAATTGCTTATTCCGGGCCTTGGTGGATGAGACCACATTCGCGACACATCGCCCAATTGCGTGCTGTTGGCGTACTTAACCCTTTGACAATGAACGGGAGAATTTCTTCGTTCCACATACTGGATATGGAAACGCGCTTACCGCCGTGACAGTTCACGCAGACTACGGCGTGAATACCGGACAAAAGGGAGGACAACCACCCGCATCCTGCGCACAATGGAAAGAACATAAGCTTCGATTTAGGCATGATGTTGGTTCCCAAGGCGGCAGCTTCCATATCGCGAAACACGTGTTCTCGCCTCTGCTTACGATAGCTGGGTAAGTTGAGCTCCGATATCGAGCGAGCTTGCGAGGTTGGACAAGTCAACGCTTCGGACGAAGATGCCAGCGTGGACTTGGTGGGTCCTTTGGGCTTGCCGGTTTTGCCTCGACTAGCGGTATCGCGAGGATTTCGTGGTCGGGCAAACTGCCTGCTGGTAGTCTGAGGTGGAGCTTCTTCGTACGATTCTTCTTCTTGCGAGAAGTCATCTTGGCGCCGTCTCCTTGAAGCAGAACGGGAATATTGTGACGAGTCGTCAGAAAAATCCCAATTCGGAGTCTCGCGGGGTGTATCATAAGTTACAACACGCTGACTTGTTTGACGACCTCTGGATGAACGCGAGTCGGTCGGACTAACTCCCATGGCGGTCCTAATTCGGGGCGGCACGAGATCCGGGTTGTCTCGGGCCCAATTGGCGACAAGCTCTGGGTCAGATGAAGGGTTTACGAAGCGATAATCTGTTTCTTCAGACTCCACTGGATCCCAATGCATATACTGCCGCTTGCTAGCACGACCTCGGCGACTCATTGCGTCTTCAAGAAAATACAAAATTTATTTGAGAACATGAATCGAAATGTCGACAACTAATTTAATTTAAAATTAAATTAATTGTTGGTCTAAAACCAGGTTAATTCCATAATTAATTTTCAAGTTCTTTTTGTCTGCATAATTCCCTAATTTTCGAATAATTATTCAAATTAATAATTATTTGAAAATGTGGTAGATAATTTCACCTTATTCATTTTAAACAATATCTTCGGCAAAATATTCAAACTAGTGTTTATTTAATAAAATAAACCCCATTTTTATATTTATGCGGCATAACAACTAATAAACTTGTCAAAATATTGTAATATTTTTGCAAGTGTTTTTAGTATTCAACAATAGCCAATCTAAATGGCATTATCCACACTGATAATTGCGTGTTTCGTTCGAGTAAGTTATTTTCCACCCGACCTCTGGCGGTGATTGCTACTATCATACACGTGACTCGTTAACACATGTATGCTCACCAATCTCAAAGGAACTTAAGAGATATTTTTATCCTTCATAAAATAAACACTTACTAACTAGGTGTAGTCCTAGAAGGGTATATTTGGCTAGTTTAATGTCTAGCTTCACGTATTTGCGAGGGTTGCTCGGTTCCGGTGAAGTTGGCCGATAAAATCGTTGGGTGGCAAGTGCGAATTCTTGGTCCGCTGTAATGAATGCTTAACCAAATAAAATATTATCAACTGATGTCAAAATATTCTAAATTTTGACAAACATTGCTTAAAATATTTATCGGAAATTCACTTAGTGAGTTCGTGTGAGGCTTACTCGCGTTTCAGCCACGGAGTGGTTTCGATAATCAAGCGATGTGCCAGTAATTTCCAAGTTTGAACTGATGTTTGTCAAATTGAAAATTGATAAAATATAAACGATAAGTGTTCAAAATCATCTAGATTTTAACTCACTAAATTCCAGCGAAAATCCGTTAAAGCGTCGAAAAGTCGAGAATAATCCTTGGTTCAGTCCAGTATAAAACTTGACGAACAAGTGAGTGATAATCTCAAACCAGGGGTTAAGGGGAGTTTCGAGGAGTAATTTGATTGGTCAGTAATTACTCATCTCGAAGTTTCTATTAACCCAAAGGGGAAAACACAGTTTCAAGTTAATGTTTACACGTAGATTAATTTAAATACAATCCGCTGTATAAAAATAACTCAAACTTTTGTTAAATTTTATCTACATTGGTGAAATGTTTTTAATTAATAAAATTTAACAATCCTTCGTAAATATGATTGGAAATATTTATTTAAAATAAGATATTTTTAATATATTGTGTTTTAACCCAACTTGACTTGTTTTAAACAATTTACGAGTTGTACAAAATCGGTCACGTATTTTGTGTTTGGTTTAGGTCTACGTTTAGACTGTCGAACGGGGGACGGAAATCTTTTCCTCTTTTTAGATGGATTTTGAGGAGTTTCGTCCTCTTTAGAAGGAATTTGAGAAGTTTCCTCCTCTTTTTCTTCAACCAAATTCTCTGTTTCCATGGACACAGGTTCGTTTATTAATTCGGAAGAATTAATAACTTGACCTGCCATCCAATCTGGAGTTGGGTGCGACTCGTTGGTACCGACTTTCTGATCTAATGTCCATTCTTCAATCGGATAACTTGGGATATAAGGCATTAAATCCTGTATGTTGATCGCTTTTGCTTTTGTATTGTCAGAGAGCTTCCGTAGCTCGTAGGAACCTCCGCCGAGAACAGCCGTAATTTCCCAAGGTCCATCACGTTTCTCAGCGAATCCTGCCGAAATCCTTTTATCTTTATTCGATAAAATATGTGTGGCTTTCCACACGAGATCTCCTTTAGAAAATTGACAAATATAATATTTGTCTTTATGTAGTCGATCATGCTTCTCGTAATTCGATTGAATTTTCCGATGCATTTCGCTGTGGGCACGTCTAATTACGTCTAAAATGCTATAGACATAAGCTTCGAGATTTTCCTTGTCGAATTTGATAGCGTGTTTAGTAATAAGCGGGTCAAATGGCAAAGGAACAATTCTTCCCGTATTAAGAATCATCGGTGAACAATTTGTTGCCTCGAACTTGGCGGTGCGCATCGCAAAGGCAAAAGAGTTTAAATATTTTGGCCAATGGGAGTGAATTTCCAAGTATAAAGCTAGCATCATTTTCAAAGACCTGTTAGCCCGCTCTGTAATATTAGCGGCAGCGTGGTATGGGCTAATGTGAGCAATATCTACGTGATTTTTTCGACAAAAATCATTAAATATTGTCGACACGAATTGTTTACCGTTGTCGGAGATTATCTTTTTTGGATATCCCCAACGGTGGAAAACTTCGCTCAATTTGTTAACAATACATTCACTTGATGCAGTCGCTAGTGGGAAGACTTCAATCCATTTTGTACAATTATCAATGATTACTAAAATCCATTTTAATTGTGAACGACCGGCTGGCTTTGGCCCCATCAGGTCAATGCTAATTGTCTCCCACGGGTTGGTCATGTTGTGGGGTGTGTAGCTTGCCCGATGCTTTTGGTGTTGACTAGGTTTGTATTGTTGGCAATGAGTGCAACTGCGAACGTAGTTTCGAGTGTCTTTGCTCATTCTGGGCCAAAAATACATCTTTTTTGCTCTATCTAGGGTTTTACTCATGCCAGCGTGTCCTGTAAGTGGATGGCCATGGCATGCGAATAACGCACGTCTCACAAGGGAGCGTGGAATTACCGCCTTAAACTCGTTGCCTGTGTATCTGGCATCTCATGCCAACAGTCAGTAAACTGTGTTCTCAGGGTCTGTTACTAAAGTAACTTGTTGGTCCTTCCGTGTTTGGAGCATTCCGTGCCTCCAGTCAGTAAACCGATTACTCGGATCTATGTTGCTTGATACCTAGGGTAACTTGTTGGCCCTTCTGTGACACTGACACTATCGTCGGAAGTCAGTAAAGGGCCAGTCTACAGGCGACACGCCGGGTTAGTAGCCCGTGAGCAATGTGACACATTGCGTTAAACAAATACTTGGACCATGGTAATCCAACAATTATTTTACCCGGTTCTGGATCAAGAGATCCAGTTATCGTAAGGCATGCTGGAGGATGGAAGTGTCAAAACTTCCCTCGATGGTTTCACGACCATCGTGACTGTTCCCGCCCATAAAAATAATATCTAACTTTATTTGTTATGTTTTTATAGCTCTAGATGTATTCGAAGTCTGACTCATTCGATTGAATGGTCGATAAGTTAGAACTTGGCGAATGCGAAGGATTCTTCGCATTCAACGTGTTCGAGCCACGGAACCTTATACGTCTCTGTAGCGTTTGTTGTGACGATGCCGAATGTCAGCCCTATTCTTCCGGCTTACCCGGATCCTCAACCAGCTGTTGCGGCCCGTTTACACGAGCGTAGAACCCAGATCCAGTTGTATCTCCTTAATAAAGCATGTAAAACTGTAAGTTAGTAGTTATTCGTAAATATTCATTTTAGCGCACATTTCGTAGCTTATCTCGGTTAGGTTGTTACTAGGTTTAGTTAGTAACGTCTTGTTTCAACCGATTTATCTCTTTCAAAGGCTAATTATTCAGCCAAAAGTAGAATCGTCATATGGCTGGCTGTGTAACATTTTACACAGACCAGCGCCTCTACTATTCTGCAGGCAGATGAAAACCTGCAACCAGCAATATTCCGGGCGGGATGATGAAGCAATACCATCCCGGCTGGATGTGCTGTTGACGGCTGTGTGGCCATGAGGAGACTACATCTGGGGTTGCGGAAAAAGTTCCCTCGAGTGTGGTGGACTTTATCATGTGTTCAACAATGCATGCCAGATACCGTAAGCCAGGGCTGAAATATGCTTGGTGAAAAGGTATCACGGCGTTCTAATAATTTGTAACTTTTAGTTTTCTTCAGAGTTGAATTTACTAATAACTTTTTCGTAACTTAACTCAAAAGATGACATCACGATGATCAAATTGGATTTAGGAAAATAAATTACGAGTAATTTATTAACCCTAATCAAAGTTAGAATTGAATGTTACGTAATAAATTGCACACAATTTATTCGTACGCAACATTCACAACAACTCACGGTTGTGGCAATGCAGAGAAGCCAACCATACGCCTCAGATGATCTCACTACCATTACCCCCTTTAGAACCAACATAATCCACCCTAGATGACAGTCAACCATTTCCGATGACATCTTTATCTTCTATAAAACTAAAGTCGTAATCCTTCAATTATAGACTGAAGATATCTATTGCTATTATTTTAGCCAGACACCAATGTATAGTTTAAAGGTCAAGTGCACTGAGTGGGTTTTATTTTTTTTCTGATAGAGCCTAATATAAAAATATTTTTCATGTTAAAAAAAAATAAATTTTGGGCTATTATCACTGTTTTATAACAATTGAAAAAGTTGACTTTTTCAATGCATCATGGTTGTTGGCTGGATGTCCAACGTCATCCGTTCTGTGGTGGTTGGTAGTGGTGTGGTTGCGCATGCGCAAAAGACAGTTTTAAACTTCCGCACTCAAGGTCAGCCATTATGAATCCACCCTAGGCTCGGAACTAGTTCCAGGTCAACTGAACTAGAGAACTGACAACGTAATACTCCCATGATTCTTTGTCTTGTCAACACCCGATATTGCGATTGTTATTAAACAATGATAAAAGCCCAAATTTTATTTTTTTTTAACATGAAAAATAATTTTTCATTAGGCTCTATCAGAAAAAAAAAACCCACTGAGTGCACTTGACCTTTAATTCCCTTAATTATGGTCGTTTGTCGACCCTATCCCAAAACAAGAGAGTACACGACCAGGAAATGTCTCTTGCAGTAATTGTTACACGTTGTTGTATCGCGTAATGCTCCATGTTTACCAACCCTAAACACGTTGTTGTATCGTGTAACACTCCATTTTCACTAATCCTAAACCTAACCCTAAACTTTTAGCTGTCAATTTGTTGTTGTTTCAGGGTCGCCAAAAATTTACTGCACAAATGGCGGCTAATTCAAATCTTGCGTTATTTTTGGGACACCCTATATAATATAATAATAATAATAAGGTGTTAATGTCTTGAGAAAACACATGACTCATTTATTACCTCAACTCCAAGTTCACTCGTTTCAAACTAAACCAACTATCTCTCATATATTTTTATGCAAATTCGACATCGGCACACATGTTTTTCAGTTAGAAGTACGATTTACACTTCACTGGACCAAGGAACAGCGGATCAAATTCGACATTTTTTTTGGGCATTTTCAAGCCAACCATGTGTGTAGTTTAATTCATTATTAATTTGTTCATTTGTCGACCTTAATAATTATATACCGTAACTATTGAGACAACTTGCAACTACTTCCTTTTTCCATTTATCTCTAAATTCACAGTTTCACTTTTATGTCTTGTTAAACTTATCTTGTATTGGAAGTTTGACTAGCTTTTCTCGACCCGAGTATGTTAATTACTTGCGTCGAAAGGTCATTATCATAAGTTGATATTTCGTAGTTGAATTTATGTTGAAGAAAGGAAAAGTGATTGTTTAGACAAAGTTATTTGCTTGCCTTCATAGCTCAGTGGTTAGAGCACTGGTCTTGTAAACCAGGGGTCGTGAGTTCGATCCTCACTGGGGGCTGTTTTCTTAATTCTGTTCTCTTTTTTTCCATAAAATACCCGAAATTTATCCAAACTAAGTACGACATTTTCCAAATGTTTTACCATTTTTAACACGCAGACCTTGTGAAAAATAAACAAGTTTTTGAAAAAAAAGCTTTTATATGGGTGCTTCAAATCACCACTAGTGTGCACTAATATCACAGATTATTGCGTGATCATGCCAAAAAAAATTTTAACAAGTAAAACAAAAAAAATATGTTTTTGGAAAAAGGCTTTTATGCTGTATCTCTGTGAAATTTGAATCCAGACTAAAAATTTGGCAAATGACAAATCGTTTTTTAGCAAAAAAAAAAATTGTAGCTCAGATCAAAAAGTTATCCACCGCCATTTGAAAGAGCTGCAAATTCTGCACAGGAAACATATTTCAAAAATTTTAAATCGTTTATTTTTCATATTTTTTATTTTTATGGTCAAATTCAAATTTCTTACTGAATTTGCCATGCGGTCACCGGCTACAATCATAAAAAAACGCATCTTTTTTCAATCAAATCCAAAAAAAATACACAGACTTGTGTGGAATTGTATCCTTGACAAAATGAGCATGGTTTCAGGATTTTTAAATCCTTTTTTAGTGCCGAAAACATCAAAATTCGTATCAGGCAAACATTAAAGAACACGGGTTCCTCCAGGTGGCGCTCCGGTTTTCCATAAATAAGAATTTTATTTTGTATTTCCAGTCCACAGCGCTTAAAATGAGTCTTTTTTTTATTTTTTTTTATTATAATGTGTGGAATGATCTGTTCTAGGGCTTGAAGCCCAAATTTTAATTTTTTTTTATGCTAAATTGATTTTTCGGAAAAACACAAATTTACACAAACCGGAAGTTGAAACATAAACACACACAAACGTTCAAATCAAGTTAAATAAAAGCCTTTAAAAAGTACTTTTTTTAACAATATGAAAAAACAAAATATAAGGGCAGATAGAAATTTTTATTTTAACCACTTTTAGCCTTGTTTCAGAATTTAACAAACCCTTTTTGATACTGAAAACATCAAATACGCTGCAGGGCAAACATTTTGGCCTCCATTATAGTAAACAGGATCTGCCAGGTGGCACTCCGATTAGGGTAACCTTCATGTAAATCAGCATTTTCTCCCTATTAACTACTTTTAATTTCATCATAGTCATTGGAAAGGAGATCAAAAGCTACATCAGAAAAGTCTACTTTTCAATATTATAATTAATTTTTAATTGGTTTTTTTTTCAAAATTTCCGACATTTTCGGACATTACAAAAGAGGAAATTGAAACAAACATTCACGTCAAGTTACATAAAAGCCTTTAAAAAAGTATAACATCACATTTGTAAGTTTTCTTATAATTTATCTTTATTTTTCAACCACGTCACATTAAAATAGAAAATTAATTTACAAAAAAATCCTGTTACACTATTGAGATTATAAATACAGCGAATATCATCCATTCCACAACTATATTTATTACTAGCCAACTGCATGTACAATGACAAAATGTTTGTAGCTGTTTCTTAAAAATTGTAATACATTTAGTTAAGCTAATTAACACATTACCAATCAGTTTCATATTACAAAGTAAAAGAAATTATTCAAGCTAAGCTAAATATGAAATCGAGAAAACAAATTGGTAAGTTAGAAAATAAAAAGATGGCTTACTAAAATTCGAACAAAGCACAAAATATGCGAAAAAATTATCAACGAAACAATCGCCATTCTCATTCAGTATAAATAAAAAATCAAATTAAAAATTGAAGGAAAAAAGAAAGAGAAAAAAGAAAAATCCTATTTAAATATTAATATTTATTATTAAAAATATGACTATCCATATTACATGTAGCCCAAACCCACAACTAAAAGATACAAAAGATGAACAAATTAAAAAACTTAGATTAAAAAATAAAATGACGACAGTACACTGAAAACAAACACCAAAAATGGTGTTTTCTTACAATTAATTAAATCGTCCTCGGTCAGTCAGTTCAACCCATTTTAATTCAATCGCTTAGATAAATCAAACGCAGTAAGAAAAGGAAAAAAGAAATCAATATGCTTTCTCTCTTCTCTTCTCTCCTATTAACTTTTATCTTTTTTTTAAATTCTAACTCGATGATGCGATTCAATTGAAATCGAATTGTACATACAGGGGAATAGCATCGTCACTCTTTTCCTTATTTCCCTCCACTTCCAAATCCAGCACGCCCTTCACGTGTAAACTGCCACTGTTGTGCCAGACAGAGTTCTTATTTTTCAGTGAAACAATATTTTTCTGCAACGTATAAATTTAAATTAATCACATTTGTAGAGTACACTACAATAAATATTCCTTTACCGATAAGACGTTGTAGGAGCTCGTTAAACCAGATGATGAATGATGAAAACATTTCCAAAGCAGATTGACTAAAGTGCAGTCCTCCTGTTTAAAAAAGGGATATATTATTGACATCCCCATTTTCAGCTAAAAACTCCCAAACTAATCTAATTTTACACACTATTTTTATCATTGAACCCCACCCCAATTTTCGGATAACCACCCACTTAAATTATTTAACTTTACACCAATTATTAGCACACTTTTCATTTACCTGCGCACTATTTGCCATGACTTTTACACCAAATTACAAACATTTCTGCGCTTTGCATTTGTAACACTGCTTTGCATTTGTAACACTGCTTTGCATTTGTAACACTGCTTTGCATTTGTAACACTGCTTTGCATTTGTAACACTGCTTTGCATTTGTAACACTGCTTTGCATTTGTAACACTGCTTTGCATTTGTAACACTGCTTTGCATTTGTAACACTGCTTTGCATTTGTAACACTGCTTTGCATTTGTAACACTGCTTTGCATTTGTAACACTGCTTTGCATTTGTAACACTGCTTTGCATTTGTAACACTGCTTTGCATTTGTAACACTGCTTTGCATTTGTAAAACCTTAGCTAAGCGACCCGGTTTATGCCCAATTGGGACAGTTTTGGCCTAGGGGGCACAACAAAAAAGCCCTCCTTTATGGAGTACTGACAGGTACAACGAAGGGGTGGAATCTAGTACACCCTATAAGATTACACTAATAATATCTCAAGATTTGGCTATAATCTTATGAGATTTTACAAGCTCTCGTAAGATTTTGCGAGATTGGAATCTGTGGGAATCCCATACACATTTTCATCTATGTCATACACCTCAACGCACACGTTTTACAGAATGTTGGGCAAGTACAAGTGCCTTCATCCCACTAATCACCACTTATTGTTACAATCCAGAGTACTATCCAGAGACGATACGGCATCAATTTCTTAGTTGGGTCTGCCTCATGTATGTTTCGATGTTATTCCCTAGTGTTTGCTAGTTGTAAGCTTCAGTGATAGCCTTTAATGTGTAACTTGGCTTTAGGCCAAAGATTTTGGCATTACAGTAATGGTATGTCTTATTTCTAAGAACTAGTCAGAGATAGCTAATCCCTCAGGGTGTAATGAGACTTTATCATACTCTAGCCCATCGTTAGTGCATGAAGAGCCAAGACAATGCCCAACATGCCACCCAACAAAAGAATTTAAATACTCCTCAAAGTGATCCAGAAAATTCAAAATGTTAGTATCAACTCTCCCATTTCTTCATGAATAGGCCTTTGGCATCATCAAATTCCTGACCTGAGGACATTAAGTCGTATACAACATAAAAATGTCACACAAATGTGCTTAACACGTCCAAAACACCAAAAAACATTACTGTAATCAAACACTGAAAATAGGGAAAGCAATTTTATTTTTGGTGCGCAAATAAATGTGTATTATTAATATATTTAGCGGTTTTTTTAAAAAAATAAAATAAGGTGCCAATAAATGGAATCCGTTTAAAAATAAAAAAATAAAAAAAAACTTTTTCAAAATCCCTCACTTCCTACTCTGTAATGTTCAGGTTGACCAACTTACAGTTTTCCCTGGGATGGGAACATTTTTGCAAACTTGTAATGACGTAATACTTTCGTCATTTAAATATCCGTCTTTGAGAACTTGGTATCCAGGTTGATTTTCTTCCAGATTCAAAGTGCCACAGAGCAAGTGTGGATTTGCCGAACCCTCCGATTGACTCATAAGTTCTCGAACAAAAACAGCCAACTGAAAGCAAAAAATAAACAGAATTTTTTTGTTTTTAAATTATTTTTTTCACGATAAATTACTTGTAAAGCATGCATGCCCTGATCGGATGGCGTCAAGCTGGTATTACACACGCTCATGGTCTTTTGAGAACTGACAGACTTCAATTTAATGTAAAGTGCAGACGAAGATGATTTATTTAGGAACGATTGAAGACTTTCTTTCGATTTCTCGTCTAGATTCTTTTCCTCTATGTCCTAAATCCACATAGAAACAACCTTTTTAGCAAACATTACAATTTTCAATTTGTTTCTTTACCTTTTTCACTAATTGAGACACGTCACATTCCTTTTTGTCCACAAATTCGAAGGTGGCAGTTTTACAAAATATAGCCAACCCTTTCTGCTCGTTAGTGCCTTCGTGGTGGAACCCGACATAGCCGAGACTCTTCAGGTTGGGCTGCAACTTATTCGAGTAATAGTCCGATCCTACTTGTTGAATGCATACAATGTCCGCTTCCAACTCCTCAATGTCTTGCTTGACTTTGTCCTCTTCGACGCCCAGCAAATTGTACGTTGCTACGGAAAATTTGTGATTAGTCACATCTCCAACCTTTTTGTCTTCTAAACGAGCATTCTTCACAAATTTTCTATGGCCAATCATGACTGGAGATTCTTTCGTCTCGTAAATCACGCCGTTTGTGGTCGGATTCGAATTTTCAACAAGTGTTTCATCTTCTGTCGTTGCGTCTTCAGAGGCCAATAGCTTCTCCGATGGCGTCTCGGTCTCAGTTTGACAGTTATCTTGGTTAGTTATCGGCTCAACAGCTTCATTCTCATTCTCTCTCTTCGCCTTTTCAGATTCATCGCTCTTTTTTCCTTCCTTCTCGGTCTCTTCATTCTTTTCCACCGCTTCGCTCTCCACCGGCTTCATCTTCTCTTTTTCCTTTTGGTTGATGTCCATCTTCAGCTCGTCCTTTTCCTTCAATTCATCCACGACTGAAAAGCTCGATTTTTCAACAGTAGTCTTCTCCGTCCCCACAGTTTCTGCTTCTTTTTCATTATTCGCTTTCCCCTCCTTGTCCGGATCCATTTCTCCGTCCGCTTTCAAACTGGCTTCTATGTCGGTTTCACCTGTCTTCGCTTTTTTAATACCATTTTCCTCGTTCTCGTCGCCATCCAGCTTTCGTTTCCCCTTCCTAGCACCTTCGTCCGTCTCTACACATTCCTAAAAACGATTTCCACTCAAAAAAATTAATTCAAAAACCTAACGAAAAATTTTTTGTTCTCTCTACAAAAATCAAATCTCGATGAATCCGTTGTTTGCTAATTGAAAAATGAGTAACTGGCTAGATGAGCGAATTAAGAATGCAATGAAAAAGTAGGAGTACCATTTCTGTTTGTTCCTTTCTATGATCAGCCTTTGTCTGCTCCTGCGGGTCGTTGATCTTTGATTCGGTGGTGGCAGACACGTCCGTTTCATCCTTTGGCTTGATTTCTTCCACCGATTTGCTTTCGGACTTGGTTTTCTCCATCTGAGTTTCTTCTTCCTTTTTATCGTCCTCAGCACATTTGTGCATCCTTCTCCGTAGCCGAGTGATTGCCGGTCTGACCGATTTCTTTTCAGCCGGTGCCTTTGCTACCTCTGACCTTTGTGTGCTACGCCTGCCCCTGGTGAGTGAAAATTCAACCTATTTAATCCCCTCCTATTGTTTTGTGTTTATTTTTTTTTGAAGTTAACTTGTGGAATTACTTCCATCCCGTTTAAAGTAAAATAAAAAATATGATATTGTTACCTCCGTTGTTGTATTTTATGTTCGATTTTTTCAACAGTGTACGTCACTTTTTGAGATGTCAATTTTCGCGTGTTTGTTTTTGCTGCAGCTTTTGCGTTCCTTTTCTGCAGAGGCGTCTTCTTTACGACCTCTTTCTTGGCGTTTGATTTAACTTTTGATTGAGGTTTTGTGGATGTCTTGTTTTTTTTGGGGCTTATCTTGTTCCTTGGCGGCGATTCGGTCTCGGTTTCATTTTTTTTAGCTGCCTTGTTTGAGTTATTGGTTCGCAGTACCATGCTCGCCGCCGCCATCACATTCTTTTTTGGCGATTTCGTTAGTTTTCTCAGCATCGATCTCGTTCGTATATTTTTTATCGGCGGTGTCGGAGATGGCGTAACTCGTACCTTTTTTAATGTTCTAGTACTTAATTTACTTCTGGTAGATCGTGATGTTCCTTCTAGACCCTCTACTTTCTGTTCGACTGGCTCGTTCTTCTTCCTGTTTTAATAAAACAAAAATTAAAAATTAAATTACTAAATAAAAATCGACAGATACACATTTTTCGTTTTAATTTGATTGAAACTTACTTTTTAGGAGAAGTTTGATTGGAGGCACTTGCAGGTTGTTTTATTATAGGAAATTGTGCATTTTTTCCTTTCTTTCTAGTTTTAGCCGGAGAAACAGTGAACAGCGGCGCCGAGGCAAATCGTTTCCTACAGTAGTGTTTTTAAAAACCTAATTCAATAAAATTCCTTTCACTTAAAAATGCTTACCTTGTTGAAATGACATTTTCTATGACGGGTTTCTTGGCTTCGGCTTCCTATTAAATCAAATTAACCGTTAAAGTTAAAAAGGATATGTTTCAAAAAATGAAAATTACCTTTTTGGTAGTTCCAGAAGCGGGGTGTTGTCCTCTTAATTTGGATCGTGTAGATCGAGGCATGTTGTCTGAACTTAAATCTGTTAGAATTAAATTTGTGAACAAAATGTGCTTAAACAACGGTGCATTTCCTCCAAAACGATAATACAGTCAAAACTTTCTATAACGAATCGCAAGGGACCCGAACAATCGATTAGTTATAACGAGAACTCGTTATATCAAACTTTTTTTACATGGTGTTCTATGGCCAGTCAACCAAACCAGCCATTTTTAGATATTCGTTACATCGATAATTCGTTTTAAAGAGTTTCGACTGTAGTATCCCAAATAAATTAACTAGATTAAGATCTGATTGAATTTTACAAAATGCCACTGCACGTCCGATTGAAAATAATCGAAATAAAGACAGTAAACACAATAAACAACAGAAAGACAGCTAAGCCTAAACTCGCCAAGTTCATTTGTTATCGTTTAGATGTTAGCCTTTAGCTTCTTTATAACATGACAACTCGCTACCTACCTGTTTATCAAAAAATCTGCATAAATATTTTTCCAACAGTGAACTTACGACCTTATTAAAAAATAAAATTTAGTTGAAAAGTTAAAAACCACACCAACAACCACAAATTCAGATCCTTCGGATCCGAAAACAGGAAATTACGTATTTGAGTATTTCTAAAACCTGATCAACCCAAGCAATAGGATCAGGATGAGCAATTGTATTTCTTAGTTGTCTCCAGTAGCGCCTGGCGACAGAAAAGCTCCTCGCCATTTTTCGTGCTCTGCGCATGCTCCCGGACATTACTTTTCGAGCAATAAAACAGAGCAGTCCAGGCGCAACTAATGCAGAAAGGAAAAGTGAAACCTTTCACTCGTTTATTTATTTCCTTATTTTCTGCAAAATGTATTTACTATTTAATGTGTTTTGGTGAGTAAAAATCATGGACAAGTTAGCTTAATTAGGTTCAAGTTACACATTTCCAACTGAAATAAGTCGTATTGTGCGTACGGTAATATTCAACTGATTATTTTATTTTCTATCTTTTAGATATATGTCCTCTGAATATTTGCTATTCCTGCGACTGTCGTAGATCGTGGGATTGGCTGGAGTTTGCTAGTCTGTACTTGTAATGATTTGAATTTTTTATTTTATATTTATTTCTTTACTTTTTAATGGACGGTTGCATTATTATTCTTTCAGTGTCAGTGGTTATCCATTTTTGCCGTTTGCACGAGTGGAATGCTAAAAGGAAATAAAAATTTGGCATTTTGGAATTTGATTGAGTAATTTTTAATTGTTTTGTTATTGGCGCAGAAGATTGATTCCTCGTTGCCTGGGATCTGAAGCTTGGGGATTCGATGTAAGGCTGATTTTCTCTAAAGCTTCACTGACCTGCTCAAAGTAATTTGCTTAACATTTAGAAAATACTTTTCTTTTAGTTTATTGTATTTTTAATAATTTTTAGAGTTTTGACCTACCTGTAACTGTAATCGGGGATTGTTGGAGGAATTATTTTAGTTGTTTTGCTTCCAATTACCGTTATTGGGATGGAATGAGGATTGAAAGTATTAATTTTTTTTATTATTATTATTTTTTTTTCATTAATAAAAGGAAATTTTTTCATTCTCCACTTCGTTTTGGTTCATTTAAAAACTAATGAAAAATTAAAAAAATTCCTTTAAATTACGACAATTTAAAAAATTACGACAATTAAAAAAATTACGACAATTTAAAAAATTATCGAGAATTATAAATTATGAAATCAAAAAGTCAGATATCAAACAAACATTCATTTTTCATATGCCGCTTGCATTAGTAGCCTATTAGCAATTGCTAATTCTTCTTCTGCTGATGGTTTTTCTAATGCTAATTTTCTTCTTTTTGATGCCTGCTTTTTTGTGCTCTTGAAATACGGCTGTGGTTGAATGTTTTTATTAGCTGGCTCTCTCAAAAGATTTTTAATTTTTTCAGTATTATTTGGGATGATAACACATGATCACTTAATGCCTTTATTTTTGTAATTGCTTCTAGTAAAATTTTCCCTGCCATTTGCTGTTTATTAGGTGACATAGATTTACACTCATCTAATGTTGAAATCAGTGCAACACGATTTTGCTGTAGAAAATTACTTTGCTTGGTTTGAATATTTTCTTTTCCCAGAACTTTGATGTGCCAATCCATTTCCTCAGTATTTGTGTTTTTACTTGTTTCATCAATAACTAAGAGATTGGAATCTTCTGTGCTTACTTTTAATGAAAAACTTGAACATTCTTCAGAGATTTCCTTTTCCTTAATAAATGTACAAACTAAATGTATGTGTTTACACATGTTGGCTCGGATGCTTGCATCAATACAACTGCACTCAAATCGATGTAAACAGTTATTGCACAGGCTACACATTAAGGGACAATCAGGCGTACAGGTTGCACGTTCTGAGACAGCATGAAATTCTCCAACTGTGGATGACGATTTCACCAACCATACATTTTCTCCATCTTCCATCACATCTTGAAGGCTCAAAGTTGTACTGGTTACGTGCCTGTTTCGTAAAATTGACTGATTGGTGGATATTTTTCCTTTGCACATCGATATAAGTCTGTCAAACTGCTTGTCGGCTGTAAATTTTTGGATTCCATGAATTGCCTTATCAAGTCTCTTCACTTTTTTTCCATCCAAATAGTTGTACTTTATCGTTTTGTGCACTCTGTCTAAAGACATGTTTGTGTTGATACCTAGCCCTACGCGATAGCAGAAGGCCTATTTCTCGCTGTGGCTCATGTAATACTTTTTAAAATAATCAGAAAATTCATTTAGACTCTTAGAAATTAATTCATGAGTAAATTCAATTTGCATTCTTTTAAATGCTTCTTTGGCGAGGAGGAATATTTTCGACCCGGTAAAGTGCGCTTTTTTTCGACTGGGATTATTTTCGACCAGGAAAATTTTCGACCCAAACGGGATTATTTTCGACCAGGAATCCACTCGACCAGGAATCTTTGCGACCCAGGATTTTTTTCGACCGGACATTTTTCGACTTCAACAATAATGTCACGCATTAGATACGTGACGATGTCACGTATTGTAGACATGAAAGGACTAATGTTTATTGTTCAATCCCACACTTCATGCACAAAAAACCTAAATGTATGGTACTATACAGCCAATCCCTTATTCAATTTAATGTGTTTGTTGATGAACAAAATGGTACTAAAACAAACAGTAGAGAAAATTGGCAATAGTATGTGCATGGAAATTATTGTAAGAGTAATATTGCTGTTAATGTTTTGGTAAGACTAGGGTAAAAAAAAATAATATGAAGCTGAATTTTTAATCTCGCTTATTTTTCTGACTTTAGGAAAACCGAGCTGACTGAACCTTTCCAACGGAAAATTCTCAGTGAAGAATTATGGCTGTATAGAAATCCTAGAACACCTAGTTATGTACCGTACCTGTAGCAATTTTATGGGTAATTGTATTTTTAAATATAAATTTGCACATACCTTTTAGTTTTAAAACTTAGATTGATATTGTGTTGTAGCCTTTCGTCTTATTTGCTCCATTATTTTTCATAACTTGTTTTCGGAGTCACAAAACGAGATAAATCGGATATTTTGCAAGCTATTTTAGGTAAATATTAAAATATCTTATTTTCAGAATACATAAATTCGACTTAAAATGGTTCTTTTCTTTTATTATTTTGCAGCTGCTGTGTCATTAACTTTATGTTTGAATGGTGTCCTCACAAACGTGATAAAATTAGCAGTTGGAAGGTGAGTATTGCATTTATTCTCGTTAGTGAAACGCAGATTTTTAGACTACGGCCAGATTTCTTTTGGCGATGTTTTCCGGATGGATATGTCAATTCAGAAATGAATTTTACGGGTAATATTTTAGACATATCAAACGGGCGCAAAAGTTTTCCAAGTGGCCATTCTAATTGTACGTACATAAAAGAATGAAAACAATTTAAGTTTTTATCTAATTTTTAAATTTAAACCATGCAGTTTCATTCGCAAGTATGGGCTTCACAGCCCTTTACCTCGCTGGAAAGTTGTATTGTTTCAACGTCAAAGGGCGAGGTCAGTCGTGGCGCTTATGTTGTGCACTTTTTCTATTATGCATGGCTTTAATGGTAGCTTTTAGCAGAACGGCAGATTACCACCACCATTGGCAAGGTATGGTAGTTTATTGCCGTGAATTACCTCTCAATTTACAGATGTTTTGTGTGGTTCTCTTCTTGGCTTGGGAATTGCTTATGTTTGTTATTATCAGTATACAATATACATTCGGAATGTTCTCTTGCATCAATCCCTCAACAACATTCTAAGTTTGAACGATCTGAGGATTTAAATTAAGTGCAATGTGAGCATAAAATATTGAAGTTTAATCACCTCTTTTAAATTTGGTAATCATTTAATTTTTTTTATTTTTATTTATATTTTTTTTTTACATATTTTTCAATATTGTTCAATATTTTTTTTAAATGTTATAACTTTATACGTAAGTGTATTAAAAATTGGATGTTATTGTATCATTCATTATTTCTTACATGAAACTAGAAAAGTTATTTGGAAAATAAGGATTGTCAAAATTCAAAAAGTTTACAGAATAATCCAATGCCACATACATGTAACAGGGGTCAACGGTAACTGAATATACGGGACTGTTTCTATGCCCAACGTAATACATCTGGAAAATACACACAAATCGTTAAATAACTGCGGTACAGAAAAGTACCTTTGCAAACAAAACTCACTTGTACTGATTTAGTTAATCGTTTATCCCACAATCGAACTAAGCCGTGTAATGCCGTACCACTCAAAATCGTGTATTTATCGTCCGTTGCAAGACAATACACAACAGAATCGTGAGGATCTTCCCAACGGAGAACACTGAAACATTTTAAATAATAAATCGCTTCCATTTTTTTTTACAAACAAAATGTTCACTACCATGTTTCAATTCGTAAATCCCACATTCTAATGTAGGTGTCGTACCCGCCTGTCAAAACAGTATGAGGTGTCTCGAAAACAATATCCAAAACCCCAGCACCTTTAGGATAGTCATTGCCCAAAATATTCAACAGAGCACCGCTAAAAATAAATATTATGACAGAAAATAATTCGATGGATTAAATTGTAATCGTTACGTTTCTAGATCAAACAGTTGAAGTGGTGTGAGATTATAATATCCAGCAGTACCAACAAGAAATGTTCTAAAACATCAAAAGAATTAAAACAACGATACGATTGTGTTTAAACGTGTGAAAAAATGTTAATTTACTTCAAGTGAGGACTAAGTGCAACAGCCCAAACTCGATCTTCTATGTTCAATGAATATTGCTGAACTAACGTCTGATTTTGCGTTGACCACACCTGAAAATAAATAATTAATAAATATCTTTAAATATGTCCACCAGAGCAAAGTAGCATCGAAATACCTGAACAGTTTTATCTTTTGATCCAGATAAAATTATATTTTTACCAGCATCAACACTATTCACGTCATTCGTTTGTAAAATAAAAATTCACCCGATTCTGCATTCCAGCCACATATAGATCCATCTCTAAAAATAAATTTTAAAAAAAAGTTACAAAACAGCGTCAAAAATGTCACATATTTTCACAACTCATTTGAAGCCACGGCATATACCTTGAAAAAATTGATTTAATTTATTATTCAGGCACATATTACTTTCAATAACATTAATCATAAACACCTGGTATGATGTTTGATTTAATATGCTTCATGAACATGATAAAAAGCCTTCTTCCAGTTATACGAAAGGCAAAGTTTTTGCCACGGTATCAGTAGTCTGCATGATCTGTTAAAAATACAAAAAATAAATGAGAATTAAAATATTTTCCGACAAATCGCCATTTTCTCTGAAAAATACATCATTTTTGCTTCGGAAATTATTTTCTGGGTCTCAATTGCTGCTTAACGCTACGGCCCTTAAAAATAACGTTATAACACTCCAAAGTGATACTTCATTTACAAACCTCACTTGAAATTTCATTCGTTTTACGTTTATCCATGATAAACACTTTAGCCACATCTTCGTGAGGTCCCAAATTAACACGAACTAACAACGGAGTATCCGTATCTAGAAGCCGTCGAGTCTCTACAACATCAACAACAACATAATAAAAAAACCAACACTTTTATCCAACAAAAATCAACTCACCGCCATTATCCCTGACAACAAAGAGCGCAAAATTTTGCGGGGATTCTCAACACGAAATTTATCCAACAACATGTTGATAACTTCCGGGCCGTTTACCATGCGCGTAACCCCAACATGAGTTGCACTTCCGTACGGTGGAGTGAAAACACTCGTCTAATGCAAAAAAACGTCAATATTGTTACGAAAATGGTCAAAAACGGCGAACAGAGAAGTAAATTTACTTCTCTGTTGTAGCGGAGACCTGAATACTACTATATTATTCCAGTTACCTTGCTACTGGACTGCGCACTCGGGCCCAGCTTGTGAGCCGGGAGGTTGACAGGAAGTGACGTCACAGCTCCGCTCTAACTTCCTGCTCTGCATCATTCTCGTCATACTCATCGTCCAACTCCCGGCGGCAAATTCAATATTTCACTTGTTTTTTTCTAGTTTCTTCTTGTTTTTTTGAATTTTTTTGTGTTTATTTATTTTTACATTTAAATAAATACGTTTTTAATTTTTTTTACTTGTTCTGCGTAGTTTTTTTTGTAAAATGGCATATTCTAGCCTTTGGAATTGAGTAATTTTCATCAAAATTCAAATAATTTTCATCGAATCTTAGTTCGAGATTTTGTAACTTTAAATTAAAGATTTAGCATTTATTGGCAAAAAAAACGCTAAATTCCATTGGTTCTCTACGGATGCCAGAAAATAGTCCATTTTTTAAAAAAAAATTGAATTTCTTTTTATAAAAATTAATATTTTAAAAATATTTTTTTCACAAAAATTGAATTTTTCAAAGATATTTTGAGTAAAAATTTGAATTTTAAAGATTAATTTGGTAAAAATTGAATTTTTTTAAGATTTTTTGAGTAAAAATTGAAATTTGAAAGAAATTTGAAATTGAATTTTTTTATAACTTTTACAAAAAAAATTAAATTATTTTTAGATTTTTTTTACTAAAAATTGACTTTTCAGCATAAAATATATATAATATATATATATATACAGGGTGAACAAAAAGTCTGTATCTTTACTTAATATTTCTGAAAGTGCTGACAATGCATCTAATCTGATGATGGCAAAATACTAAAGTTGGGTGGGGAAATCTTTTGGTGACCCAAAATTTGACCTGGGGATGTTCTTTCAAGGTCATTGGGAAATTATCTCGGAAACCGTTAGAGATAGACAGAAATTTCCAATTGTAAACTTGTAGACCATCATTTGTTTAGTCTAAAAATGACTAATCCTCAAATCTTTTGTACTAAAATTATTTAAGAAAATCGCAATTTTCTAAAGTAAACACAAGTCAAAGAAAAAATGCCCCAAATTGAAAAAGTGTCAAAAACGTGCTGATTAGACGTAAAATGATCCAAAAAATCAATTCCCCTAGTTGGAATTTGCATATCTGGTACTGTTGCAGAGATATGGGCAGAAAACTAAATTTTTTCATGACTTTTTCTTTTCAAAAATTCAGTTGTCTGCCCATATCTCTGCAACGGTGCCAGATATGCAAATTCCAACCAAGGGAATCAATTTTTTGTGCCATTTTACGTCTAATCAGAACGTTTTTGGCACTTTTTCAATTTGGGGCATTTTTTCTTTGGCTTGTGTCTACTTTAGAAAATTGCAATTTTTTTAAAAAATTTTAGTATAAAAGATTTGAGGATTAGTCATTTTTAGACTAAATAAATGTTGCTCTACAAGTTTACAATTGGAAATTTCTGTCTATCTCTAACGGTTTCCGAGATAATTTCCCAATGACCTTGAAGGAACATCCCAAGGTTAAATTTCGGGTCGCCAAAAGATTGCCCCACCCAGCTTTAGTACTTTGCCATCATTAGATTAGATGCATTGTCAGCACTTTCAAAAATATTAAGTAAAGATACAGACTTTTTGTTCACCCTGTATATTACAAATTAATAACAAATCATTGGTAAAATCCAACATGGCGCCTGACATTGAGGACACTTCCGGTTCTCGCTCAAACAAGCGGTTTACACACGAACCAGCGATGGATTACCACTAAAATCGATACAAAACATAAGAATACATGAGTATAATTCGTAATTAATTGTTTTACAACTTCTAGGAAATGAATGACACGAACAACATGAGCCACGACCAAGGACAACAGACAAAAAAGGCACCAAACAGACCTCCAGAGTTGTCAGATCATCATGAAAAAATTAAAAATTGATTCAACAGGTAAAAATACAAAAAAACGCTTATAATTAAGAATTTTACACGAAATATTTCAACCTAAAAACACTCCTTTTCAGAATCATCGCACAAACCGACTGGAAACTGAAACACGCATCATTAACCTAGCGCTACTTAACCGGAAAATGATACATTGAAACACATCAACAAATACCACTTCAATAGGAATTACGCACAATAGAGAAACACTTCAATTAGATACGTAACAAAAATTAATAAACCAAAGATAATGTATTAAAAAACTTAAATTTCTTTAAATAGGAAAATAATACAACACGTGAACAAATCTATTTGCTGTTTGCAACACTTGCATTCAATTGAAATGCTTTTTTTTTTCATACACTAATAATCTGAAATTAAAAGAAAATAACTAAAAATTCAATGTTTAAATACCTCAAATAAATATAAGTTCAATGTACATACGTACATTGAATTTTTATTTATTTTCTTTTAATTTCAGATTAAAGATAAAAAAGCATTTCAATTGAATGCAAGTCTTATGCCTCTTTAATCATAGCACCGTATTGCCATTTCAATGTCTGTCCTGCATCTCAGGCATCGTCCCATGTTCCTTTCTGGCAACGTGGCACATTCTTAGCAAAATCTGTGACCACAGGGAACCAAAACATGTGTTCTGATTCCATCACAGATTGTGCACCTCTCAATGTCTGGCACTGGTTGTTGACGGCCTATCCTGGAATGACACATTAAGTTTTCAAATTTTTCAAATAGCAAATGTTTAGTATCATGTTATACCTTAATTGTGAATGAGGTGGACTATCCAGATGTCTATTTCTCGGTGGCCTGATCCTTCTTTGGGACCGACGAGTTTGTAGATTTGGTTCTAAGAAATAAAATTAAAAAAAAAATTAATTATTGGAATTAAATTTATTAACAACTCTTCAAAGATACCTTGAGGATTTTCAGGATTTTCCAGATTTTCATCTTCCTGATTTTGTTGAAGTTCCTCATTTTCCAGATTTTCCAATTGCCCGACTGCAAATTCAACGAAGCCATCCGTTTGATGGGCCATAGCATTCAAAAATTGCTGGATGGTGTATTCTCCAGTTGCCAGCCTTTCACTGTGTGCAGTGAGGGAAATGGGATGAGGAGAAAGAGGCGGGGGTCCAAGGGGGGTGCATGATAAAAAAAATACCAATGAGTGAAAAAAGAAAAGAAAAAAATGGAAGAATTAATGATTCCAACATTTATTCTTCCTTACGATTTTGTTTGCTTTAGATTGATGAATGACCAGAGGTTTGTTTCAGGGTAGTGGGTAGATTAGGTGATTAGGGTACAAACCAGGATTGAACTGAAAACTTCACAAGCGACTAAATCCTGACATCTTGATTGGTCCAAATTATGACGTATGGAAAAGGTGTTCACCGTCGTTGGTCTGGCGAGATTTTAAAAATTCAACTTTCTTCACCACTTTTCATGATTAAATTAAGAAATTGATGTGTTTTAAATTTTTTTATTGATTAAAAATAAAAAATAACTTGTTATTTCCAAACAGGTCGGGTCACTTCATCGAATCCCGTTTCATCAAATTTTCCTTATTTATCATTTTTTTAAATGTGAGAAAATGGGGTCGTTTCATCAAATTTTAAATTCCGCTCAGTACGTTTCATTGAATTTTTGGCCATCATCGAGGAAGTTATTCACGTGGCTACATGGTTAGGTTAGGTTGTGTAAGGTTGTGTTAGGTTAGGTTAGGTTAGGTTTTTGGTTTTTCTGTTTTTGTTTTTCGGTTTTTCTTTAATGTACTGTTTTATCTAATTTTTTGTAATCAATGGTACGTTTCATCGAACGGGATTCGATGAAGTGACCCGACTTCGTTTCCAAACGCCATGACTTTTTATTCGGTGCTCACTTAATCTTTTCCCACTCGAAAAGGTTTTGAAGCAGTTATCACAACACGACATTTTGAAACACAACAATCAAAATATTCCTCCTTTTTCATAGTCATAATTTGGACCAATCAAGAGCGACCAGGATGTCAGGATTTAGTCGCTTGTGAAACTTCTTTTAGGTGCAAGTATGATGAAACAGAATAAATCGTGGAATGAAACAAAACGTTATTATTGTGTGAAATCATGTGCAAAACTGGTGCAAAAACAAAGATGGTTGACAATATGCGTAAAAATGCTGGGGAGAGAATGACCGACAGCTAACAATGAAATTAACGTTTAAAAAATGTGAAAGCACTTATCTGATGGTAATCACTGGTCGTTAATCTGCTGTTTCCCGCTTCCATTTTCATTTGCCCTCAAAACCATCAACACCATTCGTTTTCCCACCCTTGAATACCCTTAAATCCAAAATTAAGAGAAGATCTGAGAGATGGCCGGGAAAGTAAAATTGTTCTCATTTTCATCACCTTCACTCGCAGAAGCTGTTGCAACTGTTGGGCCTGTGTCGGTGGTTATCGATATGACTCACGAGAGTTTCCAACTTTATTCTCATGGTAAATTCGACTAATGAGTGCAGATTTGTTTTTTTCAAATAATTTTATTTCAGGCGTTTATTACGAACCCGAATGCAGCGGGAAAAACTTAGATCATGGTGTTTTAGTTGTTCGTTTCGGAACTGATAAAAAGGGAAATAATTTTTGGCTCGTAAAGAATAGGTAATGAACTGACTGTTTAGGATTAATTAATTCGAATTTATTTTTGACAAATTGAATTTATTTTTCCTAAATAG